>ONZH01010339.1:0-439154 GCA_900303285.1 Rhinella marina
TGTGTCACCACGCACACCACGGTCATCACCGCTGACCACAGCACCACCACGATTCCCACCTCTCCCTCCACGACCACCTCTTCCACCTCTCCCAGCTCTTCCCCCTCTCCCCCTGACCCTGGGGTTCTCCATGTGCACAGTAGCAGTATTACATTATTATAATTGTAAAGATTCAATACGGTATCTACAGACTGTGAGGTATATAGCAGGCTGATGAAATTTTTTTCCCAACTCACTGCACCGTGTATTACAGATCAGTGAAATTCAACGGACAATATAGATACACAGGTAAAATTATTTTTCATACCTATCCCAAAAAAAAGATCTATGCAGTTTGCGCAAATAAAACTGGAATCTACAGATCAATAAGGTATCTATAGACTGTGAGGTATATAGCAGGCTGATGAAATTTTTTTCCCAACTCACTGCACCGTGTATTACAGATCAGTGAAATTCCACAGACAATATAGATACACAGGTAAAATTATTTTTCATACCTATCCCAAAAAAAAAATTACGCAGTTTGCGCAAATAAAACTGGAATAGTAACATAGTAACATAGTAACATAGTTTGTAAGGCCAAAAAAGACATCTGTCCATCCAGTTCAGCCTGTTTTCCTACAAGTTGATCCAGGGGAAGGCAAAAAAAACCCTGTGAGGTAGAAGCCAATTTTCCTCACTTTAGGGGGAAAAATTCCTTCCCGACTCCAGTCAGGCAATCAGAATAACTCCCTGGATCAATGACCCATCTCTAGTAACTATAACCTATAATATTATTACCCTCCAGAAATACATCCAGGCCCTTCTTGAACTCTCTTAGTGAACTTACCATCACCACCTCCTCAGGCAGAGAGTTCCATAGTCTCACTGCTCTTACCATAAAGAATCCTCTTCTATGTTTATGTACAAACCTTCTTTCCTCCAGACGCAGAGGATGTCCCCTCGTCACAGTCACAGTCCTCGGGATAAATAGATGATGGGAGAGATCTCTGTACTGACCTCTGATATATTTATACATAGTTATTAGATCTCCCCTCAGTCGTCTTTTTTCTAAAGTGAATAACCCTAATTTTGATAATCTTTCTGGGTACTGTAGTCCACCCATTCCAGTTATTACTTTAGTTGCCCTCCTCTGAACCCTCTCCAGCTCTGCTATGTCTGCCTTGTTCACAGGAGCCCAGAACTGTACACAGTACTCCATATGTGGTCTGACTAGTGATTTGTAAAGTGGCAGGACTATGTTCTCACCACGGGCATCTATGCCTCTTTTGATGCAATCCATTATCTTCTTGGCCTTGGCAGCAGCTGTCTGACACTGGTTTCTGCAGCTTAGTTTGCTGTTCACTAAAATTCCTAGGTCCTTTTCCATGTCAGGGTTACCCAATGCTTTACCATTTAGTATGTACTGGTGACTTGCATTATTCCTTCCCATATGCATAACCTTACATTTGTCAGTGTTAAACCTCATCTGCCACTTTTCTGCCCAAGCCTCCAGTCTATCCAGATCATGCTGTAGCAGTGCACTGTCCTCCTCTGTGTTAATTACTTTACACAGTTTAGTGTCATCTGCAAAAATTGATATTTTACTGTGCAAGCTCTCTACAAGATCATTAATAAATATATTGAAGAGAATAGGACCCAATACAGACCCCTGTGGTACCCCACTAGTGACAGTGACCCAATCTGAGTATGTACCGTTAATAACCACCCTCTGTTTTCTATCACTAAGCCAGTTACTTACCCACATACAGACATTTTCTCCCAGGCCAAGCATTCTCATTTTGTATACTAACCTTTTATGTGGTACCGTGCCAAACGCTTTGGAGAAGTCCAAATATACGACATCCATTGAGTCGCCGCAGTCAAGTCTAGAACTTACCTCCTCATAGAAACTGATTAAATTGGTTTGACATGACCGATCCCTCATGAAGCCATGCTGATATGGAGTTATTTGCTTATTTTCATTGAGGTACTCCAAGATAGCATCTCTCAGAAAACCTTCAAACAGTTTACCTACAACAGAAGTTAAACTTACCGGCCTATAGTTTCCAGGCTCTGTTTTTGGACCCTTTTTGAATATTGGCACCACATTTGCTATGCGCCAATCCTGTGGAACACTCCCCGTCAGTATAGAGTATAGAGTCCTTAAATATCAGAAATAAGGGTCTGTCGATTACATTACTTAATTCTCTTAGGATACGGGGGTGTATGCCATCCGGTCCTGGTGATTTGTCTATTTTAATATTTTTAAGACGTTGCTGCACCTCTTCCTGGGTCAGAGATCAATCTACAGATCAATACGGTATCTATAGACTGTGAGGTATATAGCAGGCTGATGAAATTTTTTTCCCAACTCACTGCACCGTGTATAACAGAGCAGTAAAATTCAACGGACAATATAGATAGATATGCAGGTAAAATTATTTTCAGACCTATCCAAAAAAATATGTACGCAGTTTGCGCAAATAAAACTAGAATCTACAGATCAATATGGTATCTATAGACTGTGAGGTATATAGCAGGCTGATGAAATTTTTTTCCCAACTCACTGCACCGTGTATTACAGATCAGTGAAATTCAACGGACAATATAGATACGCAGGTAATATTATTTTTCACACCTATCCCAAAAAAAAAAATTTACGCAGTTTGCGCAAATAAAACTGGAATCTACAGATCAATACGGTATCTATAGACTGTGAGGTATATAGCAGGCTGATGAAATTTTTTTCCCAACTCACTGCACCGTGTATTACAGATCAGTGAAATTCAACGGACAATATAGATACGCAGGTAATATTATTTTTCACACCTATCCCAAAAAAAAAATTTACGCAGTTTGTGCAAATAAAACTGGAATCTACAGATCAATACGGTATCTATAGACTGTGAGGTATATAGCAGGCTGATGAAATATTTTTCCCAACTCACTGCACCGTGTATAACAGAGCAGTAAAATTCAACGGACAATATAGATAGATATGCAGGTAAAATTATTTTCAGACCTATAAAAAAAAAAAAAATGTACGCAGTTTGCGAAAATAAAACTAGAATCTACAGATCAATATGGTATCTATAGACTGTGAGGTATATATCAGGCTGATGAAATGTATACCCTAGTCACTGCACAGTCATGCACAGGAATATATCTGTTTACAGATGTATAGTTTGAGCTATGTGGCTGGACAAGGTGTACCAGGCACAGCTCTGCACAGAATACAGGCTTACAGCATATACTGAATTTTTCTCACAGAATCAATTAGTCTTTAAAAAGACTGTTGGGGCTTCCTATCCTACACAGAATACAGGCTTACAGTATATACTGTATACTGTTCTTCAGAGTATAGTCTTTAAAAGGACTGTTGGGGCTTCCTAACCTAACTCCTAACTAACTGCTTGCTGCACACACTACACTAGCTAACACTGTCTGTCTCTTCTCCTTCCCAAAGCACAATGAGGCTGATGCTGCAGGTCCCTACCTTATGTAAATTTAGGTCACATGTCACTGCCAGCCAATCACTGCTGGGGAGGTATAGGGGCTGTTACATCACAGCAGGCGTTCCCATAGGCTTCCCTTTGATGCTGATTGGCTGAAAAAAAACGGGCATTTCAAACTTGCAGTGACGCACGAATAATCACGAGTCCGCGCTGCCTCGGGATGCCGAGCCAAGCCGAAGCGGGCAATATTCGTGCGAATCACGAATATTGCCGCTTCGATTCGCTCATCACTACTGCTAACATCTACACAGATTCAGCCTATGCATACGGTATCGCACATGACTTTGGCCTGAAGTGGGCCCTGCAAGGTTTCCAGACAGCTAGTGGAATGCCTATCAAGAACTATAAAGCTGTCAAGATGTTGATGCAAACTCTCGAGCTACCAAAACAAGTAGCAGTTTTGAAGGTCAAGGCTCACAGCAGAACAGAGACAGAGGAGGCAAAGGGAAATCACAGAGCGGATTTGGCCGCCAAGGCTGCAGCACTTTTTCAGCCGGAGCAAGAGGATGTTTGGGTGCGAGAGAAAGCAGAGGCGGGTATATATATCTTGACAAGAGCGGGAAAGAAAAAAGAGGAAGAAGAAGAGAAGACCCAGCAACAAGGAGTGCCGAATCCAGGAGTTGCACTTTTAAGACAGTTTCAAACTCAAGTAAGTCCAGAAGAAAGGAAAATATGGGAAGAAAAGGGAGCTGAACTACAACAAGATGGATTCTGGAGAATGGGCAAGAAATTGTGCTTACTGTACCCAGCTGTAGTACAATGGGCTCATGGTACTACTCACAGAGGAAAGAACCAAATGAATGATGTGATTAACAAAATATATTTGGCACCTGGAATGACTACAATAACCACCAACTATTCAAGAAGTTGTGAAATATGCAATACCTGTAACCCAGGAGGAATGATGGCAACACCGAAGAAACATTTAGCCAAGCCATTATATCCATTCCAGAGGATCCAAATCGACCACATGGAATTACCCAAGAGCGGAAAATACAAATATGTTCTAGTGGTGGTGGACATGTTTTCAGGATGGCCTGAAGCTTATCCAGTCAGCAATATGACTGCCAGAACTATTGTAAAGAAACTATTGACTGAAGTAGTTTGTAGATTCGGAATACCAGAAGTTATTGAAAGTGACCAAGGACCGGCCTTCATTGCAGACGTAACCAGAGAACTTTGGAAGCTAGGGGGAGCTGACCTGGGCCTACACAATCCTTATCATCCCCAATCAAGTGGAAAGGTGGAAAGAATGAACGCTACTCTGAAGAATAAGATTCTGAAAGCTAGTAAAGAAACTTCTCTCCGCTGGCCCGACATTTTTCCCATTGTACTTTATTCTGTCAGAAACACACCTAGACAACCCACTGGCCTCACTCCCTATGAAGTGTTGTTCTTAGGCCCACCTAGGCTGGGGAGGTACCACCCACAACAATTAAGTGCAGGGAATGATAATCTTGTGAAATATGTTGTAAGTTTATGTAATGAATTGAAAATAACCCATGCTGCAGTGTTCTCATCTATTCCAGATCCAGACTCATCACCAAGACTGACCAAGAGACGCACAAGTTACAACCAGGTGACTTTGTGCTGGTGAAAAAACACGTCGGAGATTCTCTAGAAACCAGATTTGAAGGACCATACCAAGTTCTTCTAGTATCCCCGACTTCAGTGAAGCTTGAAGGGAAACCTACCTGGATACACGTCTCGCACTGCAAGAAAGTGAACCTTCCCAGTCCATTATCATGAAGAATACCTTTATCCTTTACAAAATCAGTTTTGTTTGTGTACAATATGTGTAGCACAGGAGGTAGCGATCACCCAGGATGGGGGAATAGCTACTACGGGGACAGTCACATTTTGGTACAATTCATCAAGTACCCAAGTGGCAAGCTTTAAGTTTGAGTTTTGTGAGGTTGCCAAATGCCAAGTGGATTACAATCCATATGGACAAAGCTTCAATGACCTCTGGTCTCTTGATTACTTGTGTCAAAAGGGGACACAATACATATGTGTTACTGATGATTATTATGGTTCAAACTGTGATTATTATGGAGCAGTAATTAATTAATAATTATAGTACTGTGTGTTATCCCTTGCTTTAAAAAACTGTTAATAAAAGGGGCAGATCAGGTTGCACCAACTTTTACTTGTTTGGAGGAAGAACGCCTCACCTTCATGGAAGAAAATTCCATAAAGAATGTTCCCCCATTGAAAACCTTGATTCACATGGAAAGCTGTGGGTTGGGTGAGAGGGAGAGAGAGAGGGACAACCAGAGGGAATGAATGGCGATCTGAGAAGTCCAGCTGCAAAGGGGGGTCCCTCGCAAGGGGAGACTCATCTCAAACTGGTGAAGCCTCCCAATTCCCTTCCCGCTCAGATCTACAGACATTCAAAGGAAACATGAGTTAGAATTTTAGGGAAAGATAGAGGACAGATTTCAATGTTTTTAGGGGGGACTGTGAAGGTGAGCAATAAGAAAAAACATAGAAATCTGTTACATCTTATCTGTTACATCTTATGTTATGCATTTAACAATCATCTTATCCAGATAACGTAACAAGACTGCATTTAGCTTGGAACAGCTTACGCAAGATAGGCCTTCAGACAGAAGCACCTAGTTCCTGTTTTGAATGACGAAGAGAATATTAGTCAGCCAATGCCTGAATAAGACTGCGCAGATGCAAAAGAAACCTATTGTATACATATGTCCTGTTTTGTGATTTCATAAATTTATGCTCCATGTCCAAAAAAGGCTATATACTCTGGACATCCAATTATAATATGGTATGGAGATACATGTGATTTGATAACCACTCCTAAATCACTCCTAAATCAGAGAATTAAAATGAGACAGTGCTTCCTGAAAATAAAGAGAAGTGTATAGGATTTCAAACCAGCAACATTCTGTGTGGTCTGGAGTTCTTAGCGTCGACGCATACAGTCAAATCTAATTTGGACAGAGACAATCAATTGAAGTAAGGGATAAAAAAGTATTTCCCTTAACATGAGTGGCAATCTCTTATACATGCAATGGTAGATAGTGAACTCACTTTACTCCAGTGACATCAGTTGCATGTAGAATTCCAGTGATGGTTATTAGAGATGAGCGAGCATGCTTGGCCGAGCATGCTCGGGTGGAATTTGCGTGCGCATTTTCAAATCTGCACGCTAATTCATACACATATTTTAGTATGTACACTAATGCGTACGCATTTTATAAATTAGTACGCATTAGCTGTACAGGCTATGCTGAAACTTATTTGCTTAGGTGACAAACAACGCACCGCCACAGTGCTGTTGCAGAGTATAAGGGACCACGCACTGTCACGCTCAGGTGTGGGGGGGAAACCACACAGAACGTAGGAGGGAAAGAAGATTAGGCCTGGAAACTAAGGAAGGAAGATGGACACCTCCTATAGGAAACCCTGACTCTAATCCTGACTGACTAACAGTATGTAAGTGAAAAAAAGATTCCTGTGCTTCAAAAGTTGCTTAAATCTTGTAAATTTTTATTGCTTTCCAGAAACAGCTTATTGCAGTATACTTTGCAGTACACAAAACGTAAACGTTTTCGGCCTGTGGCCTTTATCAATGTGCTGTTTGGAGCTGTAATGTGGGATCTCAGTGTCCTAAAGTATTAGACAGGCTTGTTTGCCACTGCTACATCGCGCTGCAGCCGCCTATACTTTAGGACACTGAGATCCCACATTACAGCTCCAAACAGGTTGGTAACCACATACCCAGGCGTCTTTAGCATCCCTTTCTTTACACTTTGACATCTAGCATATGTGATTCCGGACACTGATACTTGGGACCCATACAGTCTTTACCAGACTTTTCCATAACATTGTCATATCTTCAATATATGTACCATGAAATAACTGTGATCTCCTTTACCCTTGAATTGTTTATGCACTTGTCAGCACTATGTCTTCCATGCCTGTTATATCCACTGCAACATTGCCCTTGGCATACTGCTCTCTATGCTAATATACTGTAGACATCAATTTATTATTTTTGTTGCCACAACTATGTATTGATTATCCTTTCTGTGACTCCACAGCACATTGATAAAGGCCACAGGCCGAAAACGTTTACGTTTCGCCTATACTTTAGGACACTGAGATCCCACATTACAGCTCCAAACAGCACATTGATAAAGGCCACAGGCCGAAAACGTTTACGTTTTGTGTACTGCAAAGTATACTGCAATAAGCTGTTTCTGGAAAGCAATAAAAATTTACAAGATTTAAGCAACTTTTGAAGCACAGGAATCTTTTTTTTCACTTATATACTGGGCGTGGGAGCCATTTCCTATAACGCTTCTATCACTACTGGAGACGTGACCTAACTTGCTCGTATTGACTACCAGTATGAACAGGCCTCAAATGTAGGCAAGTTCATACACAGGAACCTAAACTAAACTGACCCTATAGGACCCTGGAACTAATGACAGGAATGAGTCTACCTGTTCCTCCAAGAGGAACGACGAACAGGAGTCCCCCTCAGGCCAAACAACTGCTTCAACTTAGTAGTTCAGCGGTTTCTCAAAACCTACACCAATTTGCCTAAGCTGCTGGTGAAGGTGCCCATTTCAGAAAGTCACCTACAGCTTCTGCCGGTCTGGCAACGCTGCAGCAGCGCGTACACTTGCCAGCTCACTGACTGCTGAGCAACCTGAGCACGCTCTGGAACTCTAACTGCTCACAATAAAGACGGACAGCGCTGCATGTGGAAAAGGTTCTGATAAGCGGCCTAGTGTCACAACTAGGAGGGAAACGTTTTGGAAAATGGTAAAGGAGTACCTAGCTGACAATGTCAACGTCCTCAGCGATCCCACTGTGCCTTATAATTATTGGATGTGGCACGAACTGGCGCTCTACGCCTTGGAGGTGTTGGCCTGCCCTGCCGCCAGCGTTTTGTTGGAGCAGTTATTTAGTGCATCTGGGGGCATAATAACTGAAAATGCTGACACTAATCAAAATGAACAAGGCCTGAATTGCCCCTGACTTCGCTACCCGACCAGAGGAAAGCAGCTGAACATAAAGGAACTTTAAATGTGGCTTTTAAGGTGTATTGAATACATTGTATTTCCATGAACCCCTTCCTCTTCTCGTCCTCTTCCTCAATCATATCAAACTGCTTATTAGGCTGCCCTCGCCTTTAAATATTTAAGAGGTTCACCAACAGGCCCTCACCCCTAATTTTTTAACCTAAAAAATTAACCTCACTCTGGTCCTCCTCCTGACATGTTGACCTAACAAGAACCTGTCTTGCGCCGCCCTCCAAACTGAGACTTGGATGACTTTGTTTCTTGTGCTCTGCCAGCAGACACTGTTTCACTGCGCCCACCCTGCACCATCAACAGCATGCCTTGCGCATACGGGTATATGCAGGGGCGTACACAAAAATCATGGGGCCCCATAGCAACAATCAGTATTGGGCCCCTCCCTCACAAATATAAAGTACAATTTAAGTTTTATATATATATATAATATATATATATATATATATATATATATATATATTATATATATATAATTATGCTTACATTGATGACAGTGTGTGCCCAAGCAAACCCCCCCACTATGAACTCTGCTTGCTTCTGATGGTTACTGTGCCCCAGGAGGTGGGCTGCCTAGGGCACACTGTCCTCTATATATGCAGCACCAAGCATTGGGGGGGGGGGGTGTCATTGTGCACCCCACTCTCTATATGATATGCATCTCTCTATGATATGCATCAGCAGCAAGCAGAGTTCAGCAGAGTTGCTGCTGATGCATATATAGAGAACAGTGTGTCTCCCACCCCCACCCAAATAAACTCTGGTGGCTGCTGTGGAAGGCAGAATGGCTGCCCCCCTCCTCCCCCACCACCAGGTCAGTTACTCACAACTTGCAGGTGACGCTGGGGACTGGAGTCCGGTGGCTGTTTGAGCAGGCAGTGAGCATGTCCCGCCCCCTCAGTCCTTTCTCCCTTTCTCCTGCTGCTGCGATGCACTAGCCAATCAGCAGCAGGAGCTTAGCACTGCTAAAAGCTGATTGGCTAGTGCAGCGCCCAGCAGGAAGAGAAGAGTGAGCAGCGTGCTCACCTGCCTGCAGACTGTCAGGTCTGTTTGCAGTACACACACTATATCTAAGGGGAAGGGGGCTTGAGCAGAGAAAAAGCAGGGCCCACCTTAGCCCCAGATCGAATAACAGCCATACTGTGGACATTGTAGGGAGCAGGGCCTTCCTTCCACTCCGGGCCCCCTCCTGCCACGGGCCCCATAGCAGTTGCGTGGTCTGCCGCTATTGGCGGTACGCCACTGGGTATATGGTATATATGCAAGTTTGTCAAAAGTACAGGGTTTTTTTGTGTATGAGCAGAAAAATTTCACTGAATGAGCAAACGTTATGCAGCAGACGCAGCGCAGGTAATGTCACATACCTGTGCTGCATGTGCAGTATAACCTTTCTGTATCCTAAATACCTGACATCCAGTGTATTTTTTTCTGCCGTTATTCGTATAATGTATAACATTTACGCAATCAGGCACAGATAGTGTAGGGATAGGATTTGGCTAGGCAGGGCTAGTTGTTCTGTTGAAAAGACCCAAAAGTCCTTTTAAGGACTTTTGTTATATCTGGCTGCAATATTGTTATTCTTGATGGTCAAAATTTGCGCAAGTTTACCTAATCTTAACACCAGCTGCGCAGCGTGCGCAGGACAATGTATGTTTCTCCTATGTACTTGACATTTATTACGTTTCTTTCTGCCGCTAATAACGGTGACATTACATGTGCAGGACAATGTATGTTTCTCCTATGTACTTGACATTTATTGCGTTTCTTTCTGCCGCTAATCATGGTGACATTACATGTGCAGGACAATGTATGTTTCTCCTATGTACCTGACATTTTTTGCGTTTCTTTCTGCCGCTAATCACGGTGACATTACATGTGCAGGACAATGTATGTTTCTCCGATGTACCAGACATTTATTGCGTTTATTTCTGCCGCTAATCACGGCGATATTAATAATATCGCCTTCAATAGCCACAGAAAAAAATACACCGGATTTCTGTTATTTGGGATACACAAATGTTAGACAGCAGATGCTGAAAAGGTGGTTTTAAGGTCAGGCAACCTTGCACAATTTTTAACCCACCACAAAAATAATATTTGTGTCTTTTGAACAGAACTACTAGCCCTGCCTAGCCAAATCCTATCCCTACACTATATGTGCCTCCTTGAGCAAATGTTATACAGCAGACGCAAAAGAGGTATTGCAAACGTAATTAACAGCAGAAAAAATAGCAAACGATGTCAGGTATATAGTATACAGAGAGTAACATAGTAACATAGTTTATAAGGCCAAAAAAAGACATCTGTCCATCCAGTTTGGCCTGTTTTCCTATAAGTTGATCCAGAGGAAGGCAAAAAAACCCTGTGAGGTAGAAGCCAATTTTCCCCACTTTAGGGAAAAAAATTCCTTCCTGACTCCGAACAGGCAATCAGAATAACTCCCTGGATCAACGACCCCTCTCTAGTAACTATAACCTATAATATTATTACCCTCCAAAAATACATCCAGGCCTCTCTTGAACTCTTTTAGTGAACTTACCATCACCACCTCTTCAGGCAGAGCGTTCCATAGTCTCACTGCTCTTACCGTAAAGAATCCTCTTCTATGTTTGTGTACAAACCTTCTTTCCTCCAGACGCAGAGGATGTCCCCTCGTCACAGTCACAGTCCTGGGGATAAATAGATCATGGGAGAGATCTCTGTACTGACCTCTGGTATATTTATACATAGTTATTAGATCTCCCCTCAGTCGTCTTTTTTCTAAAGTGAATAACCCTAATTTTGATAATCTTTCTGGGTACTGTAGTCCACCCATTCCAGTTATTACTTTAGTTGCCCTCCTCTGAACCCTCTCCAGCTCTGCTATGTCTGCCTTGTTCACAGGAGCCCAGAACTGTACACAGTACTCCATGTGTGGTCTGACTAGTGATTTGTAAAGTGTCAGGACTATGTTCTCATCACGGGCATCTATGCTTCTTTTGATGCAACCCATTATCTTCTTGGCCTTGGCAGCAGCTGTCTGACTCTGGTTTCTGCAGCTTAGTTTGCTGTTCACTAAAATTCCTAGGTCCTTTTCCATGTCAGAGTTACCCAATATTTTACCATTTAGTATGTACTGATGACTTGCATTATTCCTTCCCATATGCATAACCTTACATTTGTCAGTGTTAAACCTCATCTGCCTATTCTCTGCCCAAGCCTCCTGTCTATCCAGATCCATCTGTTGCAGTGTACTGTCCTCTTCTGTGTTAATTACTTTACACAGTTTAGTGTATCTGCAAAAATTGATATTTTACTGTGCAAGCCTTCTACAAGATCATTAATAAATATATTGAAGAGGGCCCACCTTGAGCAATTTTTAACCCCTAAAAAAAAAAAAAAATATATATATATATATATATATATATATATATATAGCGTTCTTCTCTCCCTACACTATCTCCGTATGAGACTCCGTATGAGCTGGTCACATGTCACCAGGTGCTTTATAGCACCCGATGACCCGTTCCCGGCCATCCAATCAGTGTAATGCCAGTAGCAAACATGGCTACTGGCATTACAGTGAATGCCAGTACCTCCCCACACGCTAATTGGCTAATTAGCGTGCGGGGAGGGGACTCGAGTATGGTGCTCGAGCACACCCGAGTGCCGCCATGTTATGGTATTCGGCCGAACATGTTCACTCAACACTAATAATTATGCATTTCGGTGCAATACACTTGTGTTACTAAATGCATTGTATATTACTGCAAGATAACGGATAGTTACAGCAAATTAACTTTGATACTGTACCCAAAACCCATGATCTGTGTACCAACCCATAATACAATCTCTGGTAAATGGAAGAGTGCAAAACAAAAGGCCATGCCCTTATCATCCAAGAAACAGAATGTGAGTAGTAGCAGCACCAGCTGTAGTTGTAGACCACAGTTCTCCCTCATTTTAAATAGGCACAAAGGACAAAGAGGATGAGATTGTGGACTGGATGGCTCATGCCTCCTCTCAGTCATTGCAGGCAGGGCTGCCATCAGGAATTTCGGGGCCCCCCACTTTCGGGTAAACTTTACAGATTTGCTTAATATGCAGCAGCCTCCACATAGCACATTACATCTTTCTTTTTTACGGCATATCACAACTGCTTTTTTTGCCCAAAAGATTAGTAAGCCTGCCACTGCGACAAGGTAGACTCTTTAGGCAGGATCCTACCCTAGGCTAATGTTTTTACGCTACATGTTATATTATTATTCACACACTGATAAACATTTTCAATAGGGAAACACAGTTGCCATTAAATTCAGTTACATGCTTGTAAGTGCAGAGTGTTGAGGCACATTGTGTTGATCTGAGGTCTGATGGGGGCACAAGACGCTGATCTGAGGTCTGATGGGGGCACAAGATGCTGATCTGAGGTCTGATGGGGGCACAATGTGTTGATCTGAGGTTTATTATCCCTGTACAGTGACATCACTGTGTGTATTATCCCTGGACTTTGACATCACTGTGTTTATTATCCCTGTACGGTGACATCACTGTGTTTATTATCTCTGTACTGTGACATCACTGTGTTTGTTACCCCTGTACTGTGACATCGCTGTGTTTATTATCCCTGTACAGTGACATCTCTGTGTTTGTTATCCCTGTACAGTGACATCGCTGTGTGTATTATCCCAGTGCAGGAAGAGGTAAGTGGTCTGTGTTTGTTTTCTATTTTTCAGGGTCATGAATGCAGAGGACTACGTCGGTTTCGGTGGACTACGTCGGACCAGCTTTTTTTTTTTTTTTTAATAAAATGGTCAAACAGGGGTCTGGGGGAGTGTTTATTTCAATAAAATGTTTTATACTTGTGTGTGTGTATTTTTTTTACAATACTACAGTTTTAGTAATTATGGCTATCTACAGACGGCCCTGATTACTAATACTGAGCTTAGTGCTTGCCGGTATGGCAGGCCAGCACTAACCCCAACATCTATTACCTCGGCACCCACCGCCACCAGGGGTGCCGGGAAGAGCCGCTTGCCCCGCCGGCTCCTCATTCTCTTTAGTGTTTGCCGTGTCCATGCCTCCTTCCCGGTCTCCCGGTACCGACCCCCCTACCCCCGCTCTTCTGCGGCGGAGGGGTGGAGCTTCTAGACTGGCGGTTAGGAGGGCAGTCCCTCCCATTGCACTGCTCCTGCACCGTGCCGCACAGTGAGTCAAAACAGCAGTGGGTGTCCACACGCGGCCAGTATCCGTGTTTTGGGGATCTGCTAACCAAATATGGTCATGTGAATGTAGCTTTAGGGTTAATGGTCAGTAGTAGGGTTAGGGGTCAGTATGGCGTACTATTAGAGTTAGAGAAAGTATTAGGAGTCAGTACAGTATATTAGGGTTAGCAGTCAATATTAGGGTTAGGGACAGTATTAGAGGTCAGTATTAGGGTTAGGGTTCAGTACTAGGGTTAGGGACATGGCCAGTATTAAGGGGGTGAGACAGGGCCAGTATTAGAGGTCAATACTAGGGTGTCAGGGGCCAGTATCAGGGTTAGGGGTCCAAGGTTAGTACCAGTATTCGGGGTCAGTAGCCAGTATTAGGGTAAGACAGGGCCAGTATTGGGGGTCAGTAGCCAGTATTAGGGTTAGGGTAAGACAGGGCCAGTATTGGGGGTCAGGGGCCAGTATTAGGGTTAGGGTAAGGTAGGGCCAGTATAGAGGGTCTGTAATAGGGAGGCAGGGCCAGTATTAGGGGTCAGGGGCCAGTATAGAGGGTCTGTAATAGGGAGGCAGGGCCAGTATTAGGGGTCAGGGGCCAGTATAGAGGGTCTGTAATAAGGAGGCAGGGCCAGTATTGGGGGTCAGGGGCCAGTATTGAGGGTCTGTAATAGGGAGGCAGGGCCAGTATTATGGTTAGTGCTGCATAGGGAGAGGGCAGTTTATGCTTACCTGTCCAGGCGCGGTCCCACAATGCAGACCCGGCCTCTTCTGGCAGGTCTGCTCCTGAGGAACGTCGCAGGAGTGCGCCAGCCAACGGGAATAGAGGAGCAGGGAACCAGAGGTTCCCTTGTTCCTCCGGCGCTCGCTACTGCAGGCACAATTGTATCTGCATCTAGTGGATGCAGATACAATTGAGTTCAGTAGCCACCTCACAGCGGCCCACTTATTTAAAATATGGAGCGGCCCACCGGGCAAATGCCCGATCGGCCAGATGGCCAGTCCGGGCCTGGTTGAGGGGGATTGTTGACAGGCTCCCGGGCCCCCCTTTCTTGATGAATCTGCCCGGGCCCCCCACAGCAGGTTCTGCTGTACCCCCAGGATGGCGGCCCTGATTGCAGGATGATGTTGAGGTCACCTTTGAGTCTGACACCATGCTTTGAAGCCAGAGGTCAAGTATTCCACTTACTCCTCCTCCTTGCAACCCCAGAAAAGCTTTTCACTTGTATCATCTCTGTCCCCACTGTCACCTCCTTCTTTTTTCCTAAAAAGGGACAACAAAACACCACCCTGCACTATGGAAGATACTCAAAAGAGTCTCCATGTTGATGACTTGTGTGAGAATAGTCAGCATTTGGACTGCAATGAGGAGGAGGTTCAGGGGGAGGTGGGGGACCCCAGACATAGCTGTGTTGATGGTGTCAGTGGTAGTAGTAGTATTGGCACTTGTAGCGACAATAGCACTTAGGACGATTACAGTCAGAGCAGGGAATCATAAGATCAAATCATTACATATTATAGTGTAGAAAAGGGTGAGGATGATTGTGTGCTGGACAGGATCTGGGAGCCTGATCGGGGTGCAGAGGAGGAGGTGACATCAGAGGAAGAGGATACAAAGCATATGTAACGTATGGCCGGAACCTCCCAGAAAACTGCCAGGGTCAAACTTGCTTTGATTATGGTCAGCCAGGGGTGCACCTAGCCTTTCTGCTGCCTGAGGCGAAAACTGAAACGCCCCCCTATGCCAATTTCTTAACCTAAACCCTTCCATTCTTAACCTAAGCCCTACCATTAAAGACATACTTGGAAAACATTACATACAGCACTACAAAACATACATGGTAATACTGGAGGAGTGACTGCCGATATAACAGATATGCTTGCAAATTTGGCCACAAATTTCTAAACACAGGCAGACACAACATAGACTTCTAAAAAATGAGGCATTTTTAAGAGTAACTTTAGGAGCAAGTACTGATGAGGAGGTATATCTTTGCTAATACTTTAATTCCTCCTGGGTGTCCCCCTTCATAGTTGTGTCACAAAACACGTATAACCCCTGCTTCCCCTATAGCTACGCAGCTGCTTAAAATGTAGACACAACTAAATTGTCATAAGTGCAAACTTCCTCATGGGTGGTGTTACCTAGAAAAAATGCCAGACCTAAGACAAAAGTATTACTTTTTGCAAGATATGAAAAAAGCTGTGGGCCATCAAAAACTTTAGGACAGGAACCTACACTAAATACTATCTCCGCTGGTGCCATACTGACATCAATTAAATTAAAGGAATACAAGTTCCACATACATGTTGAGCCCACACTATATTTTAGAAAAAAAACTACAAATTGTCCCTACTTCTATAAACTTAAATATCGTCTGACTGGAACGTTAAAAAGAAAAAAATAAAGAGAGGCAGAGGTAATAGAGGGGATTTTTTAGAGATCACCCCACCGGTATCAGAATACTTCCTGTGCAACAAAAGACAATAACACCCCGTCCCTCCAAAATCACCAGAGGTGACGATCTCCAGGTAGTTAATTTAAGTTCACGTCTCCTATCAGACATAGAAATGAATCTCTTGAAAAAATTATTGTCTTTTGTACCTTCACAGGCCTGTGATGTGCTTACTTGGGTTAAAGACCTCAACCTGTTCGCAAGGAAGCTTAAATGGAGGAAATTCTTCATAAATCATAACGAACGCACATGCCAGGAACTGGGCATTGAGGAACAAGATTTACCTGATGTCCAGTTTCTTGCGAACATGTATGAGGAGGGACAACAGGACATAGGTGATGGACCACCCTTAGGCTACCATCTAAAAAACATCCTCCAATTGGAGATAACACTCCGATTGACACATTTGTGAGTGTGGTCACGGAACAACTACAGATGTTGGATAGGATTAAAAATAAGGGACAGTTCCCCACGGATAACATGAGCAGACAAGAACATATTGCCCTTAGACAGTTAGAGCTTGACAATAATATAATTGTCAAGCCCTCCGATAAAGGAGGAAACATTGTCATTCTAGGGCATAAGCAATATGAAGATATGTGCCTGAATATCTTGGCCGATCTCTTCACATACAGAAAGCTGCCCTGTGATCAGACAACCAAGTTTAAGTCAAAGCTGAATAAGATCCTGCTATCAGCAATAGACGAACATCTCATCAGCAAAGGTGAACTGGCTTTTCTCTATCCTGAACATCCTGTCTTGGCCACGTTCTATAGTCTGCCAAAACTCCATAAAGGGCTGACACCACTAAAAGGCAGACCCATTGTGTCTGGGATTGGGAGCCTTACATCTGGCATCAGTACATATGTGGATACAATTCTGCGGCCATTTGTAGAAGGGCTCCCATCCTATGTAAGAGACACAATGGATGTGCTCAAACGTTTGGATGGTATCCAGTGTGAAGAAAATGTGTGGCTGGCAAGCCTCGTTGTGGAGGCTTTAAATAGTTCAATCCCCCACGATAGGGGATGCCATGCCATACAATTTTTTCTTCAACAGAGGGGTGAGCATTTCCAACGCCACAACAAGTTCCTGATGGAACTCGTCACCTTTATTTTGACACACAATGTGTTCTGTTTCTCTGGCCAAATCTTCCACCAGCTCAGGGGCGTGGCTATGGGCAGTCAGTGAGCCAATATGTTCCTGGGCTGGTGGGAGAGTCAGGTGGTCTTCTCGGAGGCTTTGGAGGAGTTCACGTCATCGATAGTTCTTTGGTTAAGATATATCGATGACGTGTTCATCCTATGGAGAGGTCAACAATCGGAATTCTACAAATTTGTGTCTGAACTTAACAAGAATGAATTGGGGCTCTATTTTACATCAGAAATAGATGCCAGGCAGATTACATTTCTTGACCTCTCCATCTCACTAGACTTTTCTGGTAAGATCTCAACCAGGTTATACAGAAAGCACACCGCGACCAACAATATTTTAAGATGGGACAGTGCACATCCGGCTGCCCTAAAAAGAGGAATACCGAAGGGGCAATATTTGAGAGCCCGTAGAAATTTCTCTGAATTGGCAGATTTTAAAGTGGCAGCCCGGGAACTGAGAGATCGGTTCCAGGATCGTGGCTATCCACAAGATACCATGAAAACAGCGTATCAACATTCCATCAGTAGCAGTCGGGAACGGCTATTATGCCCCAAGGATAGAGCAGGCAATGACGATGTGTTTAGGATCAACTTTTGTTTAGGCAACTTTGATAGATCCCATAAAGAGATCAAAGAAATCTTTTCAAGATTCTGGGGCATTCTGAAATCCGATACTGACATCGGACCTCTCCTGACTGACCGTCCATCTATCACATACAGACGTAATCACAACTTGAGAGACCATTTCGTTCATAGTTTCTATGAAGCACCCAAGTCAGAAAGATCATAGTTGAGAAATGATTTGACAGGTACCTTCCCATGTGGCACATGTTCCTTTTGCAGCTTTATTAAGAAAGGGAAATATTTTTACAGTACATCCATCAAGACCACATATGGGATTAGATCTTTCATTAATTGTAAGACCATAGCCGTTATTTACCTCATAACATGTTTATGTGGTATCCAATACATTGGAAAAACCAAACGCGAGTTCTGTAAAAGGATAGGGGAACTCGGATGTCAGAAAAGAAGCCAACACATCGGTTGCTCGGCATGTATGTGAACATCATGCGGGGAATGAAGAGGTCCTCAGTTTCCAAGCCATGTTAAGCGGACTATTCGTGGAGGAGATATAGACATATCCCTCCTCAGAAAGGAAGCTAAATGGATCTACAGAACTCAGACAGTCAAACCTCAGGGTCTGAATAACACTATCTCATTTGCCTGTTTCATTTGAGATCTCATTCCCTCTATTCTGAGTGATAACGTCAAATCTTTGATGGAATACTTGATATGTTTTTGTTTAGATGTAAGGACCTTGTGATGTCACAGGGTCACATGATATTCTAAAGACAAACCACAAGCTGGAGCCTGACTCCTCCTATGTACGTGAATGATCACATGGTTATGACACACCAAAGGTCCTTGAGTACTACAAGGCTCTTGTATATGATGCAAATGGTTAGGTATATTTTTTGTTACCAATAGGGATCTCCCATTAACTATGATTGATGGTGATTTTACCATAGACCTGTTTATATAGCCGCCTTTGGATTCCTCCATATACTTGTAGTTCCCCTGGTATTGCCACTACGCATGTGTGCTGACACGGGGTGGAGCACTCCGATATACCTCCGCCACCATTGGTTGATCAGCTTGGACTGAGCCTACTGGGGGCAGAGTCTAGGTCCTTTTAACTCCAGCGCTTCAGAGGCCGATCAAGGCCATCATAGCGCCGGACTGCTGCCACGCTACTATGTGGCGTTAATACTTACCTTCTCTATCCTGTTGTTCTTTGATCACCTATTCCTGATGAAGTGCAGTGTAATATCTGCACAGAAACGGGTCAAATGGGGGCATAGTGAAGCGGGGGTAGCAGTAGGATTGGGCATGTAGTTTATTGGTGCCAAACCTAAGCACCATGTGTATATATGGCCACTTACATGTTCTGGCCTGAATCTACATGCACAGATAGTCCACCTGTATAACCAACAGCTGGACTTTTGGCTCTCCTTCACCTATGGAGGCTATCTATTATTTTTTGTGTGGCATACCATTCACAGTGTTTATCACCATCACTGTGGATTGCCAAAAGGCTATCAGTTATCCTGGTTAGGCTAGTTTTAAATAATTAACAACTGAGCGAGACAATGTTGAAAGCCAAAATCTATGGGGCTTTCAGATAACCAGATACAGGGTACCGTTGAGTAGAACATTAGTCTGAATACAAATGTGATTTAGATCTCCTTTTAATGATTATTTAATAAAGATTTATTTTTTTCTTTTTAATGTTCCAGTCAGACGATATTTAAGCCCACACTATATTTTACCTCTCCTGTTACCAAATGGCCTACATTAAATTTAGGGAATGCACGTTCCAGATGCATGCTGAGCCCACACTATATTATACATCTTTTGGTGCCACAATGGCCTCCATTAAATTCAGGGAATGGAGGTTCCACATGCATGCTGAGTCCACTCTGTATTTTACCTCTCCTGGTGCCAAATGGCCTCCATTAAATTCAGGGAGAGCAGGGTACGTCTTTATTTTTTAGAGGTTGGTTAGGAGTGCGCAACTAATGGAGTCAGCCACACCTTCAATGCAGACTGCAAAGAAAAATATATGCGTTAGGCAGCACCTCCCAGTGCGCAGATGCATGCTGCCATGGCTGAAAGCACAAAAGCAAAAACAAACACAATGCAACAACACTCTGCAAACACAAATGATAAAGTAAATAAAATATAAAAAAAAAGTTCTAGTGCGAATGCTACGTTAGAAATGTGAGATTCTTGGCAAATACATTTTGTACAAAATTATTTGTGCCTGTCCCCCAATGACAAGGCAACCTCTTTAGGACAGGAATCTACATTAAATACTACTATAATAATAATAGTACACCTTCTCTGGTACCATACTGGCCTCCATTAAATTCTGGGAATGCAGTTTCCACATGCATGCTGGTGCCAAATGGCCCCCATATAGTACTGGCAGGCTGCATGTATTAGGACACACCCCCTGGATTGAAGAGAACTTCAGGCGCAGTATATGTGGCAGTTACAAGTCAATATAAGCAGGCCAATGCAATAGGGGTGGGGGGTTATCCTCACACTGTCCCCAATGAAAGGAGAAGTTAATTTGCAAGAAGCTCTAAAAGTCAGTCCTGTTTTTTTATGTTTCCCCTTTGTATTACAGTTCTTATTTTATAGAGAGAACTAGCAGAAGGACCCGGCTTCGACCGGGTATATTTCATCTATTTCATTTAATGTTTGTGTGTGTCATTAAAAGATATCGACCTCTATAGCATCCTGCCTCCTTAACAGTGGCCTCCACAGCCCCCCACCCCTTAACAGTGACCCCCCTACAGTGCCCTATCTCCTTAAAATGGGACCTCCACAGCAGCCCACCCCCTTAACTTTTACCTTCATAGCAGCCTGCCCCTTTAACAGTGAGTTCTACAGCACCTCACCCCCTTAACAGTGACCTCCACAGGGGCCCACACCTTTAACAGTGACCTCTACAGCACCCACCCTTTAACAGTGACCATAGGTTACATTCCCCTTAACTGACCTCCACCATTACTGGCCCCCTTAACAGAGACCTCCACAGTGACTGCCCCTTTAACAGTGACCTCACAGTACCCTGCTCCCTTAACAGTGACCTCACAGTACCCCGCTGCTTTAACAGTGACCTCACAGCACCCTGCTGCTCCTTTAATAGTGACCTCCACAGTCCCCTCCTCCCTTAACAGAAACATCCACAGCTCCCTCCCCTTTAACTGTGACCTCCACATAGGGTGGCCAGAGGTCTGGTTTTAGGCCGGACAGTCTGGCTTTTAGACTCCCTGTCCTATGTCCGGCGGAGGGCCTGGACGGACATGGGGATGTCCTTTTGAACAGCTCACTCTCAGACAGCAGCACTGTGCACTCTGAGCATGAGCTGCAGGTAGAAAGTCACCCTCCCTCCCACCCCTGCAGCTGACATAAGTTGATTTTTACCTTAATTTTTTCAATCCCTGTCAGCTGCGGAGTGAGAAGGGGTCGATGCCATGGTAATTTATGAGGAAACACAGTGGGTAGCAGTGGAAGAAAACATCTATTACTACTGAACGGTAAATATGTGAAATTTACATTATATGAGGTAATGATTGATGATGAATTAGTCTAAAACATAAGTTATATTTATGGTAACCGGAATACCCCTTTGACAGTGTCATGCACAGCGCTCTGCCCCTTTGAAGCTACAGTAGTGAATAGAAATGGCAGGGTTGTTATGGAAACCTGGTGTGAAACTGTGTGGGAAGACTAACGGCCTGCGAGCTTCTATTGGCTGATAAGGGTCATGTGACCAGGCTTCTATTGGCTAATCTACATCCTGGAGAGCTGAGACCCATTCTAAAACCTTCCCGGACACCTGTTGTACCTGTGTGCCAAATTTCGTGATTGTTGCTGCGACGGTGCTGATTCCTTTAGTGGACATACATACATACACTCAGCTTTATATATTAGATACAGTCTCTGGAGTCTGGCTGTAGTCTAGTAGTGGTGTTCTTTTTTATTTTTATTGTTTTTGCCTTTATTTTTTATATTTTACACATTGTGTCCCTCCCCCATGAGGTCTTACAGGACCTTTGGGGGACATTTTAACATTAAACTTCTTCTAAATTGCTGATGTCTCCAGGAATTGGGGCTCACATGTTAGCCCAAGCTATAGAAGGAACAGCCTCTAGCACCTCATTGCAGAGCTGATGTGGGTCTGCTAAGACCCAGTAACTCCTGCAGTTACCTGGCACTATCTTTGTAGTGGTTAAACTGTATAATTAGTTCTATAAAGTCCAGTAGAGAACCTGACAAGAGGTACTCATGCTGATAAATAAATGACTAAAATTGGTAAAGTTACAGTATCATCAGCGTCTCATAAAATCTATACTGCACCTAATACACAGCAAGTTGTTAATTAGGAGGAAATGTAAAAAAATGCAAAGTATAAATACAGTATCCCGTAATGTAAAAATGTATATATATCCTGTTTTAGGAGAAATACTCTCTCTAAGGCTACTTTCACACTAGCGTTTTTAAATTCCGGTATTGAGTTTCGTCATAGGGGCTCATTACCGGAAAAAAATGCTTCAGTTTTGTCCCCATTCATTGTCAATGGGGACAAAACTGAACTGAAGACAACGGAATGCTCCTGAAAGCATTCCGCTCCGTCTTCAGACCGGAGAACAAACCGCAGCATGCTGCGGTTTGCTCTCTGGTCCAGGCATCCGCACCAAGACGGATTGGAATGACCCCCAATGCAAGTCAATGGGGGCGGATCCATCTGGTGTGACCACAATGGTAACCAGATCCGCCCTCCATTGACTTTCAATGGAGTTCATGACGGATCCGGCTACACATACACACATACAGACACAGACACAGACATACACATACACAAACACACACATATAGACATACAAATACACATACATACTTACATGCTCCCCGGCAGGTCTTCAGAGCGGCATAGGGACAGGTCGGCGCGCACAGATGACGATTCCACCAGGCGCCCAGCAGAGGGCGCTGTGGGGAATCGTCACCTGTGCGAGCCGTCCTGCTCCTCCGGCGCTCTGAAGACCTGCCGGGAGCATGTAAGTATGTATGTGTGTTTGTTTGTCTATATGCGTGTGTGTGTGTGTGTATATGTATGTACATACTGTGTGACATGTGTGGGGCCGGAGCACGGTTCCAGCTCCACACATGTCGCTGCGGCAGTCCTGATCCGGCAGCACCCTTCACCTGCCGGATCAGGCCTGCCGCTAATGTGAAAGTAGCCTAAGTTGAATCCAACTACCCCACTTGATCTTAATTTTCCTTGTGTGACTAAACTAATTCCTAAAAGTAGGATAATGATAAGATGACTGAGCACAGTGCTATTTATGTAGTCTAGATTTTATATGATATATTTGATATTGTAGGCAACCTCATGACTATCCTTAACTGCTGACTAAGCAGTTAAATTTGCTAAAGTTGATCGGAATTTCTCTGCAGGGCATGGCATAATATTCTAACATTCACCCAAATTAGAAATCCTAATTCATCTCTAAATATAACCTTTCACATTAGCATTTAGATTTTTTTTTTCAAATCTTAACTGTCTTAGCATTTAAATTGAACAGGATTCTGATAAGGAACTATATTCTCAGGATTTATGTTCCACTTGTACATAATGGCATATGTGAAAAACTGTGTGCCCTGCTTTTTGGTTTGAGAAATTGAGCAGTGTCTATGTTGTCCTCATGAGAAACTCATTCTTTATTTAAAGGGGGTTATCTTATTATTTGGATTACTTGGATACAACTCTTTCCTAAAGGGGTATTCCTGACCTTGCCATTTATGAAAGTTGCCAAACATGTCTGACACGTGTCTCCTGTTGAGAGTACTGTGTACAAGCTGATATACTCTAGAAATATTTTGAATTGGAGGTGGCTGTTCACAAACAAAAGGAACAATCCAGAACGTGCAGATGCTCAATGCTACCAGCAGTTGTATATACACTTTTATACAGCCCCCCCTCCAGATGAAATAAAATGAAATACAGTCCTTTCAATTGTGGTTGCATGTGGGTCATGGGCCTTGCTATTTGGATACTGTCTCTCCTTAAATTTGCTGTAGCAAGGCTTACTGGAGGGGTGAAACCCTGTGGGTTACTACTGTTTTGGCTTAGGGCTAGAGGGCTAGAGGTGGAATCTAAGGGCTTATATGGTGTTTATCCTATACCCCCTGTTCAGGGAACCGGACTTGCTGTAGGGTTGACACCCAGAAGTAGTCTCCATACACAATAGCTGATTTAAAGAGGAGCAGATAACACCATGTTGTGGTACAAAGTCAAGGTCAGGCAGATTAGCCTTAACTCTTCCAGGCTGGTTATGATAATCAATGGAAGACAGGTTGAGGTTAGGGCAAGTGGCAGAATAATGGACTGGGTCAAGTATACCAGCAGTGAGCAAGCAACACTTTAGCAGAACCTAATGGACCTTGATACCTAGACCCATAGTGGAGGGTGAGGGTCCCTTATAATGATACTCTTGAAGTAGCTGAAGGAAGAAAGTTTGACATCACTTGGCATTTAAGAAACTGGAAGTGTGTGCACAGGAGATACAGGAGAACTGTAGTAGCCAGGAGGAGGAACTATCTAACTGAGAAGTTACCCTTTAACTTAATGTGGTATCCTCTGTGGTGTACAACAGAAATCACAACATTTACAATGTTTTGAGGCCTAGAAGAAGAACTTTTTTCCAGTGATGAACTCTACTGATCATACTTTATGTATACTTTGCTATATTCAAAAATCTCTTGATATGATTGTTCTACAGAGACGTATGGAGAACAATTTGCATCTTTCTGCCCATGATTCTTTAAATAGGAATTAAATCCTTCATTTCTTGAATTTGTGCGGCGGCACTATTTTATAGCGGAGATAAGTAGGTACCTGCTGTTTTAAAAAGGCTATTGTTGTAATTGTGGCCTAATGGAAATTGCTGCCTGAGAGTAACTAGACTTGAATGTATAAAAAGATACATTTTGTTCACTGAGACTATGAGGACTCACACCGTTAGTTTTAAAGCCTTTCCTCCTCTGCTGTGATATGAAAAGTGCTTTTCGCTTTCTAAGCTACCCAGAGTTCCTCACAGGAGTGCATGTGGCTCAATTAATGACTCGCGAAACTCACTCATTACTCTGTAAAAAGGTTTTTATTTTTTTCTGCTCACCAAGCTCAATAAAACTGAAGTCTCAGAAGAAGCAACATGAACATTGGGAGATATGTTGAAAAAAATCTGCAAAATGTGGATTAAAAGCCCTATAATTTATCATTAGAGAAACCCAATCCTTACTTAGATATTTTACAAATTGCTTGACTGGATGCATTTATTAACTTTAATAATTGTGAATGTATGAGCTGTAGATTTTTAGCTTCATTCCTGTTAGAAAGAATAAACTCTTCAGGCTATTTGCTGCTTTACACCATCTGTTCATGAAAAGCTAAAGTATAGCAGCAAGTCTATGTGATGAATTTATTTCTAACACAGTCAAGGGTATGATATAATATCTGTAATACTCACGATAAACCTGCTAGTACTTTAATCCTTTCTTTTATATAAATAGGTTTAAGCTCGTCTCTCTCTGTGGTCCACTGTATGGAACATCCCTGTCAAAAACTGGACTGTTGGGAAGTATACTTACAAAACATGGAATGGATAGAAAGTGTTGTCTGCTGGTTGTTGTAGTATGCAGTTTCTGGTATGGTATAGTTTCTTGCTATGTGTGCGTGTTTGCAGGGCCGGTTTTAGCCAAAATGTGGCCCTGGGCGAAATTAAAAGCGGGGCCCCAAATTCTGAAGTACTGTATCAACAGTCATATTTATTCACTTGACACAAGGGGGGAAGTCACCACCGTGGCCCACGATTGGTTGCTGGCGGTGTCAAAATGGATGATGACATCCAGGGACCTGAGCAGAGGTTGGAGAGTACCAGAGCTGAGAGCCAAGGTCAGGAAGCAGGTAAGGCCCAGTTCACACTTCAGTTATTTGGTCAGTTATTGTGAGCCAAAACCAGTAGTGAGGCCTCCTCAGAGATAAGGTGTAATGGAAAAGATCCTGTTCTATGTTTTTGACCTGCACCTAGTTTAGGCTCACAATAACTGATGGAAATAACTGAAGTGTGAACTCAGCCTAAGGGCTCATGCAGGCGGCCGTTGCTCGTCTGCAATATACGGGTACCGGCCATGTGCTCACCATATCACAGATGCGGACCCATTCACTTGAATAGATCCGCAAAAGAGCAGTGTGGAACGGAGACACAGAACCCCACAGAAGCACTATGGAGTACTTCCATGGGGTTCCTCTCGGTGCCTCTGCACCGCAGAAAAATGGAACATGTTCTACTTTTTTGCAGTGCGGACGGATCATGGACTCATACAAGTTGAATGGGTCTGGATCAGTCTGCTTCAACCGTACAGATGGTGCCCGTGCATTGGGGACCGTAAATTGCACATGTTTGTGTGCATGAGCCCTAAGTGTGCTTCACTTGCTTAACTCTGAAATAATCAGCAAACACCTGAAAATAGTCCCTGTTACCAGTGCTGTGTATACAGACAGCAGGGACATGGAGATCATTTGTTCTCTGCATTTAAAGTAAAAAAGTAAATAACAGAAAGAAATCTGAAAAAAAGTAAAACTGCAGAAAGTAGAAATTAAAAAAAGTGGATTTCTTTATTCACCTAAATACTCATGGGAATAAAGGAATCCACTTATTTCACTGATGTCAGAAGGCTGCCTTTTTTCCATAATTTTAGATAGACAGATAGATATTAGATAGATAGATAGATAGATAGATAGATAGATAGATAGATAGATAGAAGAATGATATGAGATAGGTAGATATGACATATCCCAAAAAATAAAACACAAGCGGCACAGCAGGAGTAATGTGAATCACGCTGTGCCAGCGGCTGTGGAAGTGATCCAGAATCCAAGTAAATAGAAAAGAAAATTCCACACTACTTCCAAAAGTTGTTCAATGTGACGTTTCAGTCCTTTTACCGGGAAGTTTCTCACACAGTATTTTTACTGTCCTGGTAAGAGGACTGAAACATTGCTTTGAACAACTTTTGGGAGCAGTGTGGAATTTTCTTTTCTAGATAGATAAATTATAGATAATAGATAGATAGATAGATAGATAGATAGATAGATAGATAGATAGAAGATAGATAATAGATAGGCGATAATAGATAATAGATAAATAGATAGGAGATAGATAGATAGATAGATAGATAGATAGATAGATAGATAAATAGTAGACACATTATATCATATACAGTGGGGGAGGAGGTGTAGAGAAGAGGTCCTGTACATTCTCTGCAGGCTGCCTCCCCTCCTGTACCTATCATTAATTTATTGCAGCACTGAGAGGAGAGAGGGGCCTTAGGCAGATTTTTCAGTTCATAAGGGGATGGGGGGGGGACTTCTGAACTCACCAGCAGGGTTGCCAACCGTCCGTAAATTTACGGACAGTCCGCAAAACCTGGGTGTTTTCTTCTGCCGTCCGTAGCGTCCGGCAGAAAAAAACACCGTCCGTAAAATCTGTGGCTTGAAACCTGAATTCTGCACTGCGCATGCGTGCGCAATGCAGGGCGATGGGAGCCGACAGCCGAACCATCGCGACGCTGGAGAGGAGAGGAAAAGTGCCGGAAGTCACGAAGAGGAGGAGCCCGCCCCCACACTGAGCACCAATGAAAGCCCGGCTTTCTTTTTAATTCTTTGATGCAGCATTCCCGCCGCCCGCCCGCGCCAGGCTAAACGTTGCTGCTGGCAGTGCTGGGATTTAATTAAGGTATGGGGTCATTTAAGCTGCTGGGTGGGCCACTATAGGAGAGTACTTATGGGGACAATATAATTACTGGGGGGGCCGGGGCACAATAAAGGAGGCTATCTGAACTAGTGGGGGCATTTCTGTGGGCTATCTAAACTAGTGGGGGCACTACAGGGGCCCATCTAAACTAGTGGGGACACTACAGGGGGCCATCTAAACTAGTGGCGGCACTACAGGGGGCCATCTAAACTAGTGGGGGCACTACAGGGGGCCATCTAAACTAGTGGGGGCACTACAGGGGGCCATCCAAACTAGTGGGGGCACTACAGGGGGCCATCTAAACTAGTGGGGCACTACAGGGGGCCATCCAAACTAGTGGGGGCACTACAGGGGCCATCCAAACTAGTGGGGGCACTACAGGGGGCCATCTAAACTAGTGGGGGCACTACAGGGGGACATCTAAACTAGTGGGGGCACTACGGGGGGCCATCTAAACTAGTGGGGGCACTACGGGGGGGCATCTAAACTAGTGGGGGCACTACAGGGGGCCATCTAAACTAGTGGGGGCACTACAGGGGCCATCCAAACTAGTGGGGCACTACAGGGGGCCATCCAAACTAGTGGGGCACTACAGGGGGCCATCCAAACTAGTGGGGGCACTACAGGGGGCCATCCAAACTAGTGGGGGCACTAACAGGGGGCCATCTAAACTAGTGGGGGCACTACAGGGGGCCATCTAAACTAGTGGGGGCACTACAGGGGGCCATCTAAACTAGTGGGGGCACTACAGGGGCCATCTAAACTAGTGGGGGCACTACAGGGGGCCATCTAAACTAGTGGGGGCACTACAGGGGGCCATCTAAACTAGTGGGGCACTACAGGGGCCATCTAAACTAGTGGGGGCACTACAGGGGGCCATCTAAACTAGTGGGGGCACTACAGGGGGCCATCTAAAACTAGTGGGGGCACTACAGGGGGCCATCTAAACTAGTGGGGGCACTACGGGGGCCATCTAACTAGTGGGGGCACTACAGGGGCCATCTAAACTAGTGGGGGCACTACAGGGGGCCATCTAAACTAGTGGGGGCACTAC
The DNA here is from genome assembly GCA_900303285.1 of Rhinella marina. Taxonomy (NCBI): domain Eukaryota; kingdom Metazoa; phylum Chordata; class Amphibia; order Anura; family Bufonidae; genus Rhinella; species Rhinella marina. The sequence goes on from ONZH01010339.1 coordinate 28,805, forward strand.
AGGGGGCCATCTAAACTAGTGGGGGCACTACAGGGGGCCATCTAAACTAGTGGGGCACTACAGGGGGCCATCTAAACTAGTGGGGGCACTACAGGGGCCATCTAAACTAGTGGGGGCACTACAGGGGGCCATCTAAACTAGTGGGGGGCACTACAGGGGGCCATCTAAACTAGTGGGGGCACTACAGGGGGCCATCTAAACTAGTGGGGGCACTACAGGGGGCCATCTAAACTAGTGGGGGCACTACAGGGGGCCATCTAAACTAGTGGGGCACTACAGGGGGCCATCTAAACTAGTGGGGGCACTACAGGGGGCCATCTAAACTAGTGGGGGCACTACAGGGGGCCATCTAAACTAGTGGGGGCACTACAGGGGGCCATCTAAACTAGTGGGGCACTACAGGGGGCCATCTAAACTAGTGGGGGCACTACAGGGGGCCATCTAAACTAGTGGGGGCACTACAGGGGGGCCATCTAAACTAGTGGGGGCACTACAGGGGGCCATCTAAACTAGTGGGGGCACTACAGGGGGCCATCTAACTAGTGGGGCACTACAGGGGCCATCTAAATAGTGGGGGGCACTACAGAGGGCCATCTAAACTAGTGGGGGCACTACAGGGGGGCCATCTAAACTAGTGGGGCACTACAGGGGGCCATCTAAAACTAGTGGGGGCACTACAGGGGGCCATCTAAACTAGTGGGGGCACTACAGGGGGCCATCTAAACTAGTGGGGGCACTACAGGGGCCATCTAACTAGTGGGGGCACTACAGGGGGGCATCTAAAATAGTGGGGCACTACAGGGGGCCATCTAAACTAGTGGGGGCACTACAGGGGGCCATCTAAACTAGTGGGCACTACAGGGGGGGCATCTAAACTAGTGGGGGCACTACAGGGGGCCATCTAAACTAGTGGGGGCACTACAGGGGGCCATTCTAAACTAGTGGGGGCACTACAGGGGGCCTATCTAAACTAGTGGGGCACTACAGGGGGCCATCTAAACTAGTGGGGGCACTACAGGGGCCATCTAAACTAGTGGGGCACTACAGGGGCCATCTAAACTAGTGGGGGCACTACAGGGGCCATCTAAACTAGTGGGGGCACTACAGGGGGCCATCTAAACTAGTGGGGGCACTACAGGGGGCCATCTAAACTAGTGGGGCACTACAGGGGGCCATCTAAACTAGTGGGGGCACTACAGGGGGCCATCTAAACTAGTGGGGGCACTACAGGGGGCCATCTAAACTAGTGGGGGCACTACAGGGGGCCATCTAAACTAGTGGGGCACTACAGGGGGCCATCTAAACTAGTGGGGGCACTACAGGGGGCCATCTAAACTAGTGGGGCACTACAGGGGGCCATCTAAACTAGTGGGGGCACTACAGGGGGCCATCTAAACTAGTGGGGGCACTACAGGGGGCCATCTAAACTAGTGGGGGCACTACAGGGGGCCATCTAAACTAGTGGGGCACTACAGGGGGCCATCTAAACTAGTGGGGGCACTACAGGGGGGGCATCTAAACTAGTGGGGGGCACTACAGGGGGCCATCTAAACTAGTGGGGGCACTATAGGGGACTGCTTAAGCTATGGGGGCACTATAAGGGGTATTATAATTACTGGGAGCATGATAGCGCGGCCTTACAATTTCTGGGAGCACTACTGCTCAGGTACTATGAGAAAATTATTTCTATTATGGGGAATTATTATTACTACGAGGGGTACTATTGGGGGAGTTATCATTATTCGGTACAATATGGAGGGCACTTCTGCTAAAAGGGCTTCTCGTGAAGCATTATCACTATTGGGGCACTCTGGGAGAGAATTATTAGTATTAGTGGGACTTTGGAAGCACTGTTACTATGGGGGGGGGCCCACCTATATGCCACTGTTATTTATACAGTATAATATCTGGGGACATTAGGGAGCACAGCGGGCACAGTATTGGGGAGTAGCAGCAGGATAACAATGTCGGGGCACCACTGAGGAGGAGGATAGAAAAGTGGGTAATCTAAGGTGTCTTTGTGGCATACTCTTCAGGGAGAAGAAGTGGCTGAAAGAACTCATCATGGCGGTCTGTGGCAAATAGAGAAGATGAGAAAAAGAGAACTTCTACATCAGGGAGACGTCACTGGATTTAAGAGGTATGTGGTGTCATCTTGTATGTTTAGTATTGGTGAATGTAATGTCCATCCAGATATGTGTCTCCTATTTCTTCAACGCCATTTTCTGCAGCTGCAGTGGGGTATATGGCATGTTACTGCTGCAGCCAATCACCAGTCAGTGGTCTAATGCTGAGGACTGGCTGCAGTGGTCACATGCCACACACCTGTACATCAGTCTTGCCCGTTAGATCCCTGTTAGTCTTTGTTGACATGGCAGCAGGAATGATGTCAGAAAGTCCAGCGTGTCACAGGCATCATCACTGCAGCCATATAAACAAAGCACTCAGACTAGCAGCAGGGATGGATTTTTTTTAAATTACTGCAGTGTTTTTAATTCAAGGGCATTTTGAGGGCGTAAAAAGGGGTGTGTCCTCTAAAAGGGGTGTGTCCTCTAAAAAGGGGTGTGGTTTATTATGTCCGTAAAAATTTTGGGCTGTCCGTAAATTTTGGTTCAGTTGTCCAGAAAAATTTGAAAGAAAGGTTGGCAACCCTGCTCACCAGTACACTCTAGAGCAGGAGTCCATTACTTTCACTGTGCAGAGCCTCCGGTGAGAGAGAGAGAGGAAGGGGGCGGGGCCAAGCTCTGCCTGACTGCTGTGGAGCCGGAGCTATGGATGCAGTACCCAGCTCCTCATCACTGCAATAAGGACCCTGCTGGCTACAGTGGGCGTGAGACCAGAGCCCAGCACTCCTAGGTCTGATGTCTGTGCTTTTCTCAGGTGCGGCCACAAGCTCTTTAATGCACATGTCTGGGCAGCTCAGCAGGGGGCCCCTTAGAGGGTCGGGGCCCTGGGCAATTGCCCTGTTTGCCCCCCCCACCCCTAACGCCGGCCTTGCACGTTTGGTGATATCTAATATATAAAGCTGAGTGTATGTATGTATGTATGTCCGCTAAAGGAATCCGCACCATTGCAGCTACAATCACGATATTTGGCACACAGGTACATCAGGTGTCCAGGAAGGTTTTAGAACGGGTCTCAGCTCTCCAGGACGTACCGTTCCTGAAATATTTCCAACAAATGCATTAGCCAATAGAAGCCTGGTCACATGACCCTTATCAGCCAATAGAAGCTCGTAGGCCCTTAGCCTCCAAATACAGACAGTTTCACACCAGGTTTCCAAAACAACCCAGCCAGTTTTCTTCACTGCTGTAGGTCTGCTTTAAAGGGGCAGAGCGCTGTGGATGACACTGTTAAAGGGGTAATCCGGTTACCATAAATATACCTTATGTTTTAGACTAATTCATCATCAATCATTACCTAATATAATATAAATTTCACATATTTACCGTTCAGTAGTAATAAAAGATGTTTTCTTTCACTGCTACCCACTGTGTTTCCTCATAAATTACCATGGCATTGACCTGTAATTCTGGCCACCTTCAAAAGATGGACTTAAAAACCGTCCCCCAGGTCCTGCTAAGCCACTCCCCAGACCCAGCCAGGCCACGCCCCATCCCACTCCGCAGCCGATGGGGATTGAATAAATGAAGGTAAAAATCACCTTCTGTCAGCTGCAGGGGAGGGAGGGTGACTTTCTTCCTGCAGCTCATGCTCCGAGTGCACAGTGCTGCTGTCTGAGAGTGAGCTACTGAAAGGGTGGACATCCCTGTGTCCGTCCAGGCCCTGCACCGGACAGAGGACAGGGAGTCTGAAAGCCAGACTGTCCGGCCTAAAAGCGGACCTCTGGCCACCCTACGGGCAGGCTTCTGTTAGGGTGGCCAGACGTGCCGTTTTAGGCCGGACAGTCGGTTTTCTGGCTCCCTGTCCTCCGTCTGGTGCAGTGCCTGGATGGACACAGGGATGTCCACCCTTTCAGTAGCTCACACTCAGACAGCAGCATTGTGCTAAGCGTGAGCTGCATCAACTCACTGAGGCTTCTCTCACCCCCAGTCAGTCACTGGAGCCCACAGACATGGCTCCCTGTGGCTGACTGAGGGGGGAGAGAAGCACCTGGCTGTCCCTACCTCACCTTCAGGTCAGGAACTTCTTCTTCTCCTCTGTGTCTTCACGGAGCCGGGGTTTGTGGCTATATGTTTAGGGATGTGGCTTCACGGGGACTGGGGCGTGACTTCACATTTGGGGGCGTGGTTGGTGAGGTCCGGCTTTCTGGGTTGAAGCCAGGGGCCACCCTAACTGCTGTGGAGGTCATAGTTAAAGGGGAGGGCAATGTGGATGTTACTGTTAAGGGGGCAGGCTGCTGTGGAGGTCACTGTTAAAGGAGCGGGCACTGTGGAGGTCACTGTTAAGGGAGGAGGGGACTGTGGAGGCCACTATTAAAGGGGCAGCAGGGTACTGTGAGGTCACTGTTAAGGGAGCGGGGTACTGTGAGGTCTCTGTCAAGAGGGCCAGGAATGTTGGAGGTCAGTTAAGGCGACTGTAACCTATGGTCATTATTAAGGGGTGGGTGCTGTAGAGTTCACTATTAAGGGGGTGGGCCCCTGTGGAACTCACTGTTAAAGGGGCAGGCTGCTGTAAAGGTCAAAGTTAAGGGGGTGGGCTGCTGTGGAGGTCCCATTTTAGGGAGACGGGACACTGTGGGGGGGGTCATTGTTAAGGAGTCGGGGTGCTGTAGAGGTCACTCTCAATATCTTTTAACAACACACACAAACATTAAATGAAATAGATGAAATATACCCGGGCGAAGCCGGGTCCTTCAGCTAGTATCTAGATAAAGCTAGTTGAAAAAGATTCAGACATGAAAACAAGCATTTTCTAAAATTATTCCTAACCCACATTATAATAACAACACAGTTAAAGACTGCTAACCTGTACAATATGTGGATAGTTTTTTCTGGTTCATAGGCACAAATGCTTTGAAGAACCTTTTGACCCACGGTAAAAATATATCCAGAAGTAAAAAAATAAAATATTGTTTGATAAAATCTCCTTCTTTATTTCAGCTTACAATAGAATTCTCATCTGCTAACAGTGGATACATTTTTTATTTTTGGATATATTCCTAACCCACCTTATTACTAACCTGATCCCCCAATAACTAGATTAATAGAAGTAGAATCTATTAGTCCAGTACCGTCAACACTGTGTGGGATCTGTAGAGCATGCCCATTCTCTGGTAATCTGAGATATTTTGTATATATGGCTTCATTGGGTTGTTGGTAGATGTAACTTGGTTAGAATATTTGCTTCTGTACGTAAATCTCTTAAAGCCGTTGTCTCACTTCATTTATCATGTAGATAAAGTTAATACAAGGAACTTCCTAGTGTATTGTTAATATCCATATTGCCTCCTCTTCTGGCTAGATTCATTTTTCCATCGCATTATACACCTCTTGTTTCCATGGTTATAACCACCCTGCAATTCATCAGTGGTGGTCAAACATGCACACTATAGGAAAAAGCACCAGCTTATGTGTACTCTCACAGTCCCGGCCACCAGAGAGGGTAGCGCTTTTTCCTATAGTGTGCGAGCACGGCCATAGCTGCTGGATTTTAGGGTGGTCGTAACAATGGAAATGAGTAGTGTAGAATGCAATTGAAGAATGTATCCAGCCAGCAAAGCAGACAATATGGAGAATCGCAATACATTAGGAAGGGCCTTGTATTAACTTTATCTACATTTGCTGAAATTAGATAACCCCTTTAATTATTAGGAGAGCTTACCCAGTTCATGGGACAGGATAGACAATAATATATGTTTCTCTGGCACCATACAATGAACTGTACTGAATACTAAAACACTGCTTTATCCTTTTTGGAGCAACTCAGTCCCTTACTCATAGCATTCTCCCAATCTGTTAGCAATAAGTAACATGCTGTTGAATATGACCTGGCGAAGTAAAAGCGGTGCCAGGACACACTGCTGATGAAAAAATACAGTCATTTTTGGTTTGTAATATACCAGGAAGAAAATGTAGAAATGTTAGAAATCCTAAAAGCATAAATGAAGAACGTGAAAGAGACACTTAAAGGGGTATTCCCATCTCACAAATGTAGTTTGTATAGTTAGATATAGCCATACCAATATTATCACTAATAGAATGTATTTATATAAAATGTACCGTTTAGAAGATTTGCCTGTTTGTATATCCATTGTCCCACACACATCAGTCAGGATGTTGCCCCTAGTTACGACCACCGCGGCCATGTAGTAGTGGTGGCCGGCTTATTCTTGTTCAAACCCGCTCTGAGGTAACTGCTGTATTGTGAACGCAAATTACATGAACATGCGGAGACACATCTTAGGGTACTTTCACATCTGCGTTTTGGACACTACCAGTCTAAAACGCTATGGTCAGAATCCGTCCAAAATGCAGACTTTATAATCGGATCCTGCTTCATAGAGATGAATTGATCTTGAAACAGGATCTGTTTCTCTGCTACAACCCTAAGATGTGTCTCCGCATGCTAATGCAATGTGCGTTCACAATACAGCAGTTACCTCAGAGCAGGTTTGAACAGAGCAAGCCGGCCACCATTACTACATGGCCACGGTGGTCGTAACTAGGGGCAACGGCCTGACTGATGTGTGTGGGGCAATGGAAATACAAATAGGAAAATCTTCTAAACGGTACATATTATATAAATACATTCTATTAGTAATAATATTGGTACGGCTATATCTAACTATACAAACTACATTTGTGAGATGGGAATACCCCTTTAATGTTCTTCTATTTAATCCTATCATATGTGTGAACAAGAGTATTCACTAAAGCATGTGATTATTATATCAGAGCTTGTATACATTTTAGAAAAATTTCAGAATAACTTATGTGCTATGGCATGATTTATATACAGTACATAATAGGCTGACTCCAGGTAATCTGAAACATTCAGTGATGTGAAGGTCTGGTCTTTGGGATGAGTGGTTCATTCATCTAAGTCTACCAGAAACTCTTTTGATTGATAGGCACTATGTCTTGATAATCACACCCATGGGTTTGACTGGCCATAGACCCTACAGGGAAATTTCCTGGTGGGTCGATGTCCCAGAGGGTTGCCCAAGCCCTCCTATCACACATTTTTGTCGCAGTCTCTAGTCCCAGTGTCATGACACTTATCGGCTCGGCAGGTAGCGACTGCCGCCGTCTCTCACCTCAAATCACATCTTCTACATCACACACACAAACAGAAACGATCTTACCAAACGCCGTCACGGTATCAACACACCCAGTAGATGAGGTCGCTGTTTCTCCAGGGACATCTCCACTGAGGTCCGCCTCCTTCCTCGGGAACTTGGGAACCTCCAGCCCCTGGTTCCTGGTCACAGGATCCCATATTGACTCTTCAATCCCGTGGTTGCCATGGGAAACGCCTTGGTTGACGACTTTTCCTTCGGACTCTCTAGTCGCACCATTCAAAGCACTCTCTCCATTCCATAGCTGCCGAAACCACGGAAAGTCTGTGCCCAGCACGAATTCCACCTCCAGGGTCTCACATTTTAGCAGCTCCCACTGCACAGAACGATAGTCCTTTTGAAAGGTTAGAGACACTGCAGTCTCTGGCCCCCTCTCCAGAAAGTCCAGAACATCGGGCATCACCCGAGACACTCGCTGGCGGGAATCTAGCGTAACCCCCAGCGGGATTCCCCCAATCACCATTTCACAGGACCTTTCCTTTTCTTTATCAGCTCTTCTGATTAAAGAATCCTTCACTGCACAGTCCTGCATCAGCTGCTTCATCAGCTGCTCATGGGCACTATATGAACTTTGCACAGAGACACCCGCCATCATAGTGACCTTCACAAAAATTTTTTTTTCCAACGCGTCTCTCTCACATGGGCTACTGGCCCTTTAAATTTCAGCAAGCTTTATTTGCCACACCGCAGAAGTGTTCGGATTAGCAGCTGCAGCTTTTTCCAAACAAACAGGCTTCCAGCCCTTTAACACAGGAACACAGCAACATTTAGCAGCACCTGCTCTTTTCCACGCCGTTGCTCCTAGCAACACTTTCTTTTCACTTTTCTGTTGCCCCCAGCAACAACATTGTGCCTTCTTTGCACAGACACACGCCTTGGTGGAAACATGCCCGCATCCTCCACCATATGTAAGGGATCGTATCCTCTCAGGCAGTTGACATCACACAATATCTTCACAACATGGAGATTTTCAGGTCCAACTCAGTTTTATTGGCACCAGCACACCAAAACAAGTCATAAAAACAACACCTGCCCGGCTGGGCTCTGACTAAACTTAGTTCAGCTAACTCACCCAATTACATATGCTGTTCACACACAGCTTTTAAGTGCAGCTTCCTCAGCCGTTCGGTCCAGCAGCCTCCTGGCTGTGACTCCAACCGTACCCTTTGGGGGGAGATGGTCCAATAGTCCTCCCGACTATGACCGTGTAACCCTCTTCTCCTAGGGTCACTGGGCCCCCCAAACGTCCAGGCTACACAGAGCCTTGTGGCCCCTCAGCCCTCCTGGCTCAGACCACACACACACACAGAGCCTCCGCAGGCTCTAACCTCTCAGGCCGCCTCAGCCTTTCTCCTCCCTAGGCTTCCTCAGCCTTGTGGCCCCCCCCAACCCTGCTGGCCTGGACCACATGGGCCCTCTCCAGGTCTGTCCGTGGGGCCCTTTCTCTCTAGACTTACACTGAGGGCTGGTTTATCACAGCAGTAATTACACCCAGGTGGCCTCACCTGTGGTGGAATAGGGATGTGGACTGGAATATCCACCCCCTCCAGACCTCTATGAAGGGTAAGGCCTGTCACTGCCTCACAATATATATATATATATATATATATATATATATATACACCCCTGTAATGGTCATACCTACGTATATGTACTACATACATATGTATATATACTATGGATGACCCCCATTCACGGGTGCCCCCCCCCAGATGCTGAATCCTGTTTGCAGGCGCATGTCAATGCGCCTGCAGGAGGGAGATGCTTCCCAGATAACTGGTCAATTGTGTCCAGTTGCGGGCGATTCAAAAGACAGAGGATCAAAAAGATCCTCTGACTTTTGTTAAACATCTCCGACAGCATGGTAGATGTTTGGCATAACAAGGACAGGGGAACAAAAGGCTCCCCTGCCCTTGTATGCTGCGTACCTCTGGCGCTGTAATTACAGCACCAGAGTTACGCAGTCACTTCAAAGGCAGGACGATCAAAGCGCCATATCACCACGCCAGCCCACGTGCACATGACTGCTGGCGTGCTCGCACACCGGCAGCGCGGGCTGCTCGGGAGCGAGTGCCGCCGGATTTAAATAGTCCAGCAGCGGAGAACTCATCAGTTGGGCCCTGCAGCCCCTCCATTGAAGCAAGAATCATCCCCTGGAAAACGAGAAGCAAGCGAAAATCAACCCCAGGAGGACGAACATTAACCCCCTGGAGACGAGCATTAACCCCTGGATGGCAGAGTAACCCTTCCCTACCCCCCTAGACCAACGAGCAATAACCTTTTTATCCCACTATCCTACTGCCACCAATATTAACCCTTGCACTGCCCCATTATCCCACTGCCACCAATATTATTAACCCCTGCACTGCCCCATTATCCCACTGCCACCAATATTATTAACCCCTGCATTGCCCCCATTATCCCACTGCCACCAATATTATTAACCCCTGCATTGTCCCCATTATCCCACTGCCACCAATATTATTAACCCCTGCATTGCCCCCATTATCCCACTGCCACCAATATTATTAACCCCTGCATTGCCCCATTATTCCACTGCCACCAATATTATTAACCCCTGCATTGCCCCCATTATCCCACTGCCACCAATATTATTAACCCCTGCATTGTCCCCATTATCCCACTGCCACCAATATTATTAACCCCTGCATTGCCCCATTATCCCACTGCCACCAATACATATTAACCCCTGCATTGCCCCCATTATCCCACTGCCACCAATACATATTAACCCCTGCAATTAACCCTATCATTAACCCCTGCCAATCCCTGTTACTACCCCTGCATTTACCCCCACGATGATCTCAACTCCTATTCCCTGCGTTTACCTTGCAGTGCCATTAACTCCTGCACTTCCACCTTGCCTGGTCCTCTGCTGTACACTAACCGGTATTAACCCTTACAGTGCATTGCCTTTAACCACTGCATTGCAGTGATTATGTTTAAACCTTTTCAACCTCGTAGGGACAGCTAATAGCAAGGAGGGCTAAAGGTGTGATCAGTTTATGGGAAAATTGCTGCGATCCTATTGAGCTCTGCCACAGCTAGGGTCTAATAAGAACCTTGCCATGGCAGGCTTGGGAGCCTTCAGAAGGCTTCTCTCTGCCATAGCAAACAGAATGGATCCCATCATCTCGTTGCAGGGGGCAGTTGGTTTATAGGAAGCAGCCTGCTTCCAGTAAATGACTCCTCAGATGCCATATTTTAAATTGAAGATGGCATATGAAGGGTAGACTCTCTGTGATCAGGGTTGCCTCTAATCATTTACATGGCTAGCTGATGTCTGCTGTTTGACACAGCAGTCACCTGTCGGCTATGGTGTCTGTTCAGCTTCTGAACAGGTGCCATCTCTAAAGACCTAACATCCTTTGCATATATCTGAAATGGGTTAGTAATTAGCTAGTTCTTTCTCCATATTATGTTTCCCACCAGAGAAATTGGTTCTCTAAGGTGCAATCAGTTTGATATGGTATATACTGGGGTTCATAGTTGAAGGCATTTCCCTTTACACCCTTAACTTTTGAAAGGAGGTTCAGATTTCCCAGTGGGATTTCTTGACTGATTAGCTGTGGGTGCACTGAAGAACTATAATCAAGTCAGAAATACAGTTAGTGTTTCATCAACAGAATAGTTGGAGGATAAGATGCTGTAGTTAGGAGACAGGTTGCAAGAACCAGGCAACAAATCAAAAGGAGTGATAGGAGTATAATCTGGGAACAAAGCCAAGGTCAAAACAGCAGCCAAAGTGAAGCAACCTTTGGGAGACACTTTTTATAATTGCATTTTACTCATTTTGTATTTTCGGCTAAAAGTCATCTTTTTCAATTGGTCTTTATTAAAAATTTCCAGCAGTCTTGTCCTACATGCCACATCTGGTGAAGGAAGATCTTTCATGAGTTTATGTATTACAAATTGGTATGCTTACCAGATAATGTGGCCCCTATAGATTTTTTCTAAACCCTCCTTTCCACAGTTGTGCCCCCTGCTGTTTTCGGCACCTGATATGCTAATTCAAAGTATCAGTACAGAGAGGAGGAGACATTTGGTTTCCTCAGTGGACGTCTCCTCCTCCCTGGCTGAGACGCCATCTAGTCACAGTGGACTGATTCCCCAGCCAGAGAGAAGGTGAGCTGTTCTCGAGTAAGATTACAAATCTCATGAGAACAGGCTATGTAAGAGAGTACAGCAAGTACTATATTCGCGTACATAGCCTGTTCTTGTAAGTTTCATGAGTACAGCTCACCTTCTCCATGGCTGTCTAGCAGTCCGCTGCGATTGGACGGCGTTACAGCCAGGGAGATGGAGATGTCCACTGAGGAAACCAAATGTCTCCTCCTCCCTGTACTGATACTCAGAATTAGCATATCAGGTGCCAAAAACAGTGCATCTATAGGGGCCGAACAATCTGGTAAGCATATCAGTTTGTAATACATAAACCCATGAAAGGTCCTCTTTAAATTTCAGCCTAGCTGCAGAGTGTCTTACAGTCACTTTCACAGTGAGTCCTTTTCTGACAGCTATATGTAAACCTTATCTTTGATCTCCAGACAGCTTATAAACACTCATTATAGCTAAATTCCTAGCAAACTGACAAGAATATGGCTTAACTGAGTGCTTATGAGCTGTCAGGAATTCAGAGATAAACTCTATATCACTGTGAAACTGAACATAAGACACTCTGCAAGTGCACTCTGCATTTAACCCTGACAGACAAATTTGAAAAAAAAAAAATAGCTTATTGCTCCAAATAAGTAAAATGCAGTTATAAAAAAATTACTCCCTAAGGTGTTCAAAGCCTTTAAATAGGCCACCAGGCTGACATAATCTAGGAATGATGATTGCCATGGCAAATTGTATCTGGTGGGAGCAGAGAGAATAAAAGACAGAGGCCAAGGATGGTGCCAGCTTACTAGCAACTGAATGCGGCCAGAGCCATGGCCACTTTTAAGGACTCGTCACTGGAACCGGGTGAGGTGAGTAATGCTATTATACAGAGTCTAATTTTTTTTATTGATATTTCCTGTTTTTATATGCCTGAGGTTGAATACATGAAAGTATAGTCTATGGATGTTGTACATTACGGTATATAAACCCATTGTGCTGTAGTTATGTAGATAGCATCAAACACAGGGCTAGGTTAATTGCAATTATCCTAACACAAACAGAAAGCTAGAAATATAGCGTTATATGTTCACAATGTCGCCATGGCTGTTTTGAAACAATGTAATTTTCAGCCAGATAACAGACGCACAGATTAGTCAATACATCCATTTACATGGTAGACGAATAATATGCACAGTGTCCTAATCTTTTGTAACTGAATTCTTATGAATTCTTAATGAAAACTGCAGGTTTAATCCTCCGCCTTGTTCTCTTTATATTTTCCTATGTAGCACATATCATTGATTTCTCAAGTACTAAAATATTCAGACCCACAGCCAAGTATTGAAGAGATAGAAACATTACAAGGTTATCTTGAACTTTTTAACTGTATTTCGGCTTTTGCAGGGATAGCAGGGAAAGGCTCCTGCACAGTACATTTATGGCACTTGTGTGGAAGTCACCATGAGCAATAGAACTGTGTCCTTTTATCTTTTACATCTTTGATGTTATCTGCTTCTTCTATCTGCACTTGTGTATTGTCTTCTAATGATACAGTAGGGAACTGCATGAAAATCCTATTCCCTGTGCATCCCTGCTGCCTGTCATCAGGTACAGGATGTTCACCAACAGTGCAACTACATTTCCCACCTCATATCTATCTATCTATCTATCTATCTATCTATCTATCTATCTATCTATCTATCTATCTCTACATAGATGGATAGATAGATAGAAGTAGAGATATAGATAGATAGATAGATAGATAGATAGATATTACATAGATAGACAGATACAGTGCCTTGCAAAAGTATTCGGTCCCCTGGAACTTTTCAACCTTTTGCCACATTTCAGGCTTCAAACAAAAAGATAGAACATTTTTAATTTTTGGTGAAGAATCAACAACAAGTGGGTCACAATTGTGAAGTGGAACGAAATTTATGGGATCATTTAAACTTTTTTTGTAATAATAAAACTGAAAAGTGGGGCGTGCAAAGTTATTCGGCCCCCTTGCATTAATACTTTGTTGCGCCACCTTTTGCTGCGATTACAGCTGCAAGTCGCTTGGGGTATGTCTCTATCAGTTTTGCACATCTAGAGACTGAAATTCCTGCCCATTCTTCCTTGCAAAACAGCTCAAGCTCTTTGAGGTTGGATGGAGAGCGTTTGTGAACAGCAGTTTTCAGCTCTTTCCACATATTCTCAATTGGATTCAGGTCTGGACTTTGACTTGGCCATTCTTAGACCTGGATAAGTTTATTTTTGAACCATTCCATTGTAGATTTTGCTTTATGTTTGGGATCATTGTCTTGTTGGAAGATAAATCTCCGTCCTAGTCTCAGGTCTTTTGCAGACTCCAACAGGTTTTCATCCAGAATGGTCCTGTATTTGGCTCCATCCATCTTCCCATCAATTTTAACCATCTTCCCTGTCCCTGCTGATTAAAAGCAGGCCCAAACCATGATGCTGCCACCACCATGTTTGACAGTGGGGATGGTATGTTCAGGGTGATGAGCTGTGTTGCTTTTATGCCAAACATATCGTTTTGCATTGTTTCCAAAAAGTTCGACTTTGGTTTCATCTGACCAGAGCACATTCTTCCACATGTTTGGTGTGTCTCCCAGGTGGTTTGTGGCAAACTGTAAACGAGACTTTTTATGGATATCTTTGAGAAGTGGCTTTCTTCTTGCCACTCTTCCATAAAGGCCAGATTTGTGAAGTGTTCGACTGATTGTTGTCCTATGGACAGACTCTCCCACCACAGCTGTAGATCTCTGCAGTTCATCCAGAGTGATCATGGGCCTCTTGGCTGCATCTCTGATCAGTCTTCTCCTTGTTTGAGATGAAAGTTTAGAGGGATGGCCGGGTCTTGGTAGATTTGCAGTGGTCTGATACTCCTTCCATTTCAATATGATTGCTTGCACAGTGCTCCTTGGGATGTTTAAAGCTTGGGAAATCTTTTGGTATCCAAATCCGGCTTTAAACTTCTCCACAACAGTATCACGGACCTGCCTGGTGTGTTCCTTGGTCTTCATGAAGCAGAACCCTGAGACTATCACAGAGCAGGTGCATTTATACGGAGACTTGATTACACACAGGTGGATTCAATTTATCTATCTTCATCAGTCATTTAGGACAACATTAGATCATTCAGAGATCCTCAATGAACTTCTGGAGTGAGTTTTCTGAACTGAAAGTAAATGGGCCGAATAATTTTGCACGTCCCACTTTTCAGTTTTATTATTACAAAAAAAGTTTAAATGATCCAATAAATTTCGTTCCACTTCACAATTGTGACCCACGTGTTCATTCTTCACCAAAAAATTAAAATGTTATATCTTTTTGTTTGAAGCCTGAAATGTGGCAAAAGGTTGAAAAGTTCCAGGGGGCCGAATACTTTCGCAAGGCACTGTAGATAGATATATGTATCTATCATCTATCAATTATCTATCTATTTATCTATCTATCTATCTATTTATCTTATCTTATTATCTATTGCCTATCTATCTTTTTATCTATTGTCTATCTATTATCTATCTATTATCTATCTATCTCTACTTATATCTATCTCTCTATTTATCAATCTATCTCTACTTTATCTATCTATCTATCTATCTATCTATCTATCTATCTATCTATCTATCTATCATCTATCTACCTAAGATCTCCCTACCTACCTATTTACTATCTATCTTTTCTCTACCTACCTGTCTATCTCTACTTATATCTATCTATCTATCTATCTATCTATCTATCTATCAATCAACAAATGGGTTATAAGAAATTAACGAAACAATTTTTTTTTCGTTAAACGGCCCTGCTATTGTCTGTGGACTATGTTGCTATTGCAGCTTAGTACTTTCTTATACTTTTGTGAACCTCAACATCCTGCTTTGTTACTGTTGGATATAATTTGCCACTCTACATTATAATTCTCAAGTTGTTTATGAACAACTCCAGACAGCTGATTGTTGCTTATAAATATAATTTATTAACTTTTTAAAAATTTTTATTACACTTTGTACATGTCAGATTGACAGAATAAATGCAGGCATTTACAAACAGTGAAAAAGAAAACAGGCTAAGGGTAGAAAGGATAGAGGGAAAATATGAGGCACACCTAGAGAGTAAACTACGTCTCACTGTACAGGAATACAAAGAATGCAATGGATAGCACTTCTTCCATAGTACATCTTTAGAAAAAGGAATTGCATAGTAAATACAGCTGGAGGGAAATAAAAGACAAAAACTAAATTGGTTTCTATATCTCTATAGCCAAAAAAGTAAGTAACACTTTTGCAGTAATACTGCTGTAGTAAAAATACTTGAGAGAATGAAATCCTCAGCTTAAAGAATCCATTGGCTATGTCTCAGCCATTGCAACTCACACGAGCTAGCCAGTTTTCATCATAACTCACAAAACTCATCATTTATGCTAAATCCATGAAAATCTGGAATATTTGTGGCCAGTGTAAAAGTGAGGCTTACAGACAAAATGTGTATGAACAATTTTACAAGTTTTACAAGTCTTTCAGCATCAAAGTAAGAGATAGTGCCTGCCACCTACTGGTTACTTAAGGAACTGTAAAACTGAAACGAAAAGAAAATTATATGTATGTATATATATATATATATATATATATATATATATATATATACACACATACTGTATATAGTAAAACAGAGCATTATCAATAAAAATTACATAAAAAAATAACAGTATCTTGATCTAAAACAAAAGAGAAAAAAGTGATAATAAATATTTTATGTTTTATTTTTGTGTGACACTCTAAAACAATCTTCAGGTTTCATATCGTTAGCAATATATCAGCACTTTGCCTACTTTGCACATAATATATATATATATATATATATTTTTTTTTTTTTAAAGAGGACCTGTCACCTCTCCTGAAATGTCTCTTTTAACCATTATCTGCATTACTCATTAAATAACAATTCCATTTTTATGACTGATGTTGTTGTTCCATTTGTTTATTATTCCTACTAGAAGTTTGTTACCAGTTTGGGGTGTGTCCCTACACAGTCTGACACTATCCAATCAGTGTTGCCAGTGACAGACTCTACAGGAACACACCCATCCCTGGACAGGAGAAGCGACAGGTCCTCTTGAGTGTGATTACCTGTGTAGATAAACAAGGGTTAAATTATCAGGCTTTCCCAAGTCCTCAGCAAACTCAAATGTTAGTTTATTGATCTAGAGATAAGATATATATCAATCCCTATTCACGTAGGGAGAGCAATGTCACAATTTATGATGTGGTTCGGTAAACAGTACAACGTGGGCACAAATTCTAATATACATTATGGTCAAAAATCTCACAATGGAAACCATTTATGTGTAATGCTCAGAGATCTCACACCGTGGAGCTTAGTTTTTATGATGCTGTTGGGTTAACTCAGTCATAAGCATTCATGTGATGCTATTTTTCAAAGGAATCTAATAGGTATAGTCTACATACCTATAAAATTCCACCTTTACAGAAATCCTTATTATATTGAATATTTCATGGGTCTCATAGGCCTTGTACAAATGACCATATTACTATAAGATCCGTAAGGCAGCGTCCATAGAATTGAATGGGCTTATATCATACCTCCGCATGCCTCGGATTTTACATGAAAGATATAATGCTAACAAAATGTGGCATTCTACATTGCTTACTACTATATTAGAGGATTTTTTTTAAATTTTCACTTAAATCCTGTTTGTTTTTTTGTTATCTTAAAATACTTTATTACAGGTGGTTGGATTTTGGGAACTTCTACTGGATTTGTAGGTAACATGCAGGGGTGCACATAGCCTTTCTGCTGCCTGAGGTGAAAAATGAAACGCCCGGCTCAGGCAGAACGATAATGATGACACCGGCTAGAGGAACCAGGACTAAAGCTTATTAGAGGAAACAGTGAGCCAGGGAGACATCACTGCCGTCGCAGTATTCAACTGTATCGCTCTCCTGAGTACAGCAATGCATATGAATATGTAGAGATAAGCATTTCCACAATGTAAGTGCTCGTTGCCCATGGCCCTTCTGCTACCCCCCTCTTGCCCCTACCTGGTGCTGCCTGAGGCGATCACCTCACCTCGCTTCATTGGTGGTGCAGCCCTGGTAACATGGTTAGCAGTTGTTAGGGCTGCCACATCCGCAACCATGTACAACCATTGCCTAGCCCCATTCTTTTACTCAATACAAGAACCCTATTCTGAAGGAGAACAGTACTGGCCTCTTCAGAGATGATGAATTTACATGTGTAGACAGTTTTTTTTAAAGTGTCTCATCAGTCTTATAATATGCTCAATGTATGTTTAAAATAAAGGAGAATTTTCTCAATTTTGTAATATAGGGAAGTCATGTCTATTTCTGGACTATATTAAAGATACATTCACTAAAGGATTTCCATACATAAGACCTGTGTGTATCTTATAATGTAAAGCACATATAATCCTATCATACGGAACATCTTGTAATCCGAAAAGTACAATATCATTTGCCTTCGGAATGTAAATCGATGTAGCTGATTCAGTCATTTCAAGATTTGCTTAAAATGGAGTCATCAGCTCGTCCATATTTCAAGGTGCTTATTACACAGAATGAGATGCTTGTTTCATACTACATTATCATGTATTGTATTGGAGAAAATTGGATTGTAATACTTTATGACCCATCATTCAATTCCATTCTGTAAAGCTTCCAGTGTAATCGAGGTTCAACCTGTGAGACGAGTGCGGTATACTGTGATTTACAGTGCTGAAATGATATTGTGTGATGTAGAATTGGCGTTTTGTTGTAATACATTCTCCTCCATCTGTGTACGGACATCTCACTCTGTAGGTGTGCGATGGGTCTGTAGCAACCAAGCACTTGCTATTGGTATTCTAGATACAAGCAAACATTTTGGCGAGGGAATATATTTGTGATTATGAGACATTTCATCTACTTTACCAGGCTTACTATTGATTGACAAGAGCACTTCATGTTAATACATGAGATCCAGAACTTAGCCGCATGTAATGTCTTAATGTCCTCTGGCAAGAACCATTACAGCAGTCTTTAACAATATTCCCATCCGCCTCTTTACATTGGATGAATTTATATTGAAGAATTGGGGGCAACTTAATAAATCTGAGCCGTAGTTTCGAAATAGCTCCAAAGTAAAGTCTTGTGTTTCCCAGAGTGAATGTACCTTTAATGAGTGTATTAACTTAATGAGCCCAATTTGGAGAGGAAAGATAATACCTTGATTCTATTACTGTATCCTGTCACAAAGCATCGATCGTTCCTTAATTTTATGAACTCAGACAGAATCTCTCGTAATTAGTTAACTAGCCTGCTAAGAAGCTTAATGAGTCGCTGTACATACAGAAGCCTTTTATTTTAACACTGTATTAAGATGCCAGGCATACCTGAAAATAAGGTAGCTTATTAAAGCCTTTTCCATTGACCTGGACATCTTTCTAATAAGGAATGCAGAATTCAATATAAGGCAAATGCGTAGAATAACTAGAGCGCCGACATAAAACATGGCACAAGAAACCCCAGGTAGCAACGCACGGAGATGACCGCATTACATGTGTGCCCACATACTGTACACGTATCATAGATTTTCCAGAAGATGACGTCTGCCAACTGGAAAAACACAAGCATTTTTTAATATAATACACATTTAAATAATAGGTTAGGGCGATAAATTAGAGTAAGAATAAAAATGCAAAAGTAAGAATATACACAAAGTAAATGAAAAATCTAGGTATACATGCCCCATGTGCCTGCTAAAGGTGTTTTTATACATTTTCTTTCTATCTGCAAATTGATTTATAAAGGCAAGCAACATGTAACAGCGTTCCTAATGCAATATGTTGTATTAAAATAACATATTTGGCGCAATGTATAATTCATAATATCAACTCTGAAGCCGGATATTGAGAAAAAAAACTTGTGATAGGCACAATTTTGCTGACACGTGATGTATAAAAATGTCTATATGGAATGATAAAAAAGAAAGTAATGGCCACCCTAAATATAGGATGTCCAAGGACCTGATGCAGTTTGAAGAATGTTCCAGTTTGGTGACAGCAATACATGTTACTCCTACACTGTACAAACCAGCTTGACTAATATACTGCGGATCAGTGAAAAGTTTCTTTTGTATGATATACTGCTCATCCTGGTCAGTCGCTAATCACATAGGAACAGTAAAGGAATTAGAGGCAACTTTTACCAACGGCAAATCCAAACAATGTTATTGTAGATAGGCGTAGTAGCGTTAAAATGTGTGCTGGCCAGCTTAAAGCTATCAGATCCCATATCACCTCCTCATTAGACTATAATGGCGTATTTTGATAGAAAGCCCATATTCCTGACAACTGACAGCAATATAGCACTCATGGGTCAGAACAAGCAATACCCACAAGACTTTACAGTCTTACAGCGCACTTATCGACCCTGAAAATAAACATTCATGGTAAAGAAGTCTGTTATTTAGCTCTATGCAGTCTCTCCGGTGTGATTGTATATTACATCTGCAAGGACTTTAGAACATATCAATGCATCTGGCAAAGCTCATTGATATTCAGTTTTGACAAGACAAGCTTTGACCTTATTCTTCCTTTAGAAATAGCATCTGGCTGTAGAACTGATGTCATTCCAACAAAGCAGCCAACACTGACCAGCAGATTGATTAGATAGCAACGCACCAGGTTTTAGCTATGGAGAGGTAAAATGTCACTCTCCTTTCCTAGACATTTGCAAGTGTAATACATTTGACTTGCAGGTAACATAGGTGTCCTTTAAGGAGTTGTCCTAGCTGATCAAAAATCTCAGAGGGCTTGTGTAATAGCCTAAAATAAAATTGGTATAATACTCACCCCTTTTCTCCACGGTCATCCTCTAGTGCTGGCCTGGTCTTCCTGCTGCCACTTGCTTACAAACTTCATTGGTGATGTGCTGTATACAGCGCATCATCTCTGCAGCCAATCACTGTCCTCAGCGGCCTAGAGCTGAGGAAAGTGATTGGGTGCAGTGGTCACGTGCCATGTACTGGTATGTCACCACTGCAGTTTGTAAACACCAGCACCACAAAGGATGGCACTGGAGAAAGGGGTGAGTATAAATAACATCATTTTTTATTTAAGGCTATTGAAGATTTTTAATTATCTTAGACAACCCCTTTAAAGTAGTTTAATGGGAATGGGCTCAATAAAGGGCCAGAAAGAATTAAAAATTAAAAAAAAATTAGCATTACTTTGATCCCATGCTATTCCGATACTGCTCCAAGTCTCTCACTGCTCTCCACATCCTGGTCTTGGCTCAGCACACAGAAAATTGCTGTAAATGCCTGCTCAGCCAATTACTGGCTGAGGTGGGTCACTGTGGGGGGCAGTAACTGGCACTTCCTGGTGTGATGGCTGTGGTGGACATTTTCTGCCATTTCCTGTGTATCGTTCCAGAATCAGGAAGTGGATAGAAATGGAGACAAAAGCAGTGTTAGAACGGCAGTGGCAGAGATTGGGATGTGCGTAAATTTAAATTTAAAAAGTTTTAAACCATTTGTGGACCTCTTTCAAGAAATGTTTCTTCCGCCATGAAACCACTTTGATTGGGGTTGTCCATAAACATAAAAAGTTGTTTCGGCTGATGCAAAGACAGGGAAGGGGGCTAGCTTAACTAATAAACTGAGTCAGAAAGCCAGACCCTGTCATTATATCACTGGTACAGAGGGGGCAGATACTCTGTGCCCGTGTCAAAACCAACCTGGAAGTAGAGATTTCTTGACCATGGGACCACCTGAAACACTTTGAAACAACTTTTTATGTGGCTTAATAACCCCTTTATTCAGATGATGCTCCCACTAAATTAGGGCCTGTTATCATTATGTGTAATGGTTGCAGGAATGATCCAAAGGATCCTCAAAGTTCTATCATCATTCTCAAATTGTGGAACCATTTCTCCTATTAATTAGTAAATTAGTTAATTAAGTATTCCTATTTATCTTTCTCATAATCTCCTAGATCATTTATTATAATTATATGACTGGTTAACTTTTGGCCTCCTGCATATTGCTGTATTATGGTTTTGTGTTGAAGAGATCTGTAAATAGGCACCCTTAGAAATTGATGGACACAAACAATGCCTCCATATGCCTCCAATTTGATACGCATGATTCTATGGCATGTTTTATTGCATGTCATGTTGTGGAGGTCTTCTCCATTATAGCGATATCTTCTAGGAGAGAATATGGAAGCATCATCTGGAGGTGCAAGGTATTGTTCCGGTTCTTTAATAAAGAATCATAGGTGCTCTGCATGCCATTATACAGACTTTGTGAATGGGGTCTAACATGACTAATACATCACAATCACAACCTAAAGTTCAAGATCATAAAGCACAGCTTTAAACAGTCAATACTCAAGTCCTGATCAACTCTAATTTTCTGCAAATGAGCATAATAGTGAGTGAAATCTCTCAAAGGCACAAAGAGCCTAAAAGGAGACAGCAAGGAAAAGGTTGTCTTGACCCCCGCCGATCTGATATTGATGACCTATCCTGAGGATAGGTCATCAATATATATAACTCGGAAAACCCCTTTAATATTCCATTGTCAATTGCATTGACTTTTTCTGTAAGTGATGATGAAAAATAAGAAAAAAAGCAAATATAATAGGTAAATAATACAATTCTTGTATTGTAGAATGATCAGTTAACAGAAGATGAAATTAACAATAGTCAACTATTGTTAGCATTGCTTCACTACTTCAGCGTTGAGTAGAAGCCTTGTGGTCAGCACTCATGGGGATTTAGCAATGTTAGCTTCCACCGTATCTCCCTTTAGACGTTAGTGACTGATTGTGATATCGCTGAAAAAATAAAAAATAAATCTGCTTTTGCCACCTACATTGGCACTGGCCTCCTGCTAAGAGTATTGGATTTCCTGCTCTTTGCTTGGATGAAAGAACTTGGGACGGACAACCAGGACAAGGGGATTATTGGACACTAGTGCACCCAATCTAAATTCCATTGAAAATAATACTGCTTTCCTCAAAATACCCTGGAGAAGCACACTATTGTCACTTAGATGGCTTGCACAAAATAGAAATAGTTACGGGACAGAATCAATAACCCCTGTTCATCAGTGGATGTAAACAATGTCCATTGGAGCTGGGATTGTATAGAAAGTTTATCCATGTATCTGGATAGCAATAAATTTCGTTTCCTAGGAAACTGTAAAATCCTCTAACAAGCCACACACTGAATGAGCATCAGGTTGGTTTATAATATTTGAGATACAGCTTAGCATGTTTTTTCCTCCTTTTCACTTCATGTTACTATACAAGAAAGATTTATATCAAAGTCCATTTTCTAGAAGTAGTAGAACTCATTGGTCAGTATTCCTCTTCAACAGGTGGTCTTTATAACTTGGTAACGTTATTCATTAGTTCCTCCGTCTTCATATTTCCTACTCAAGATCAATATTTTTCTTCTCCTGTCAAAGATACCACTGTTTCGTGTCTGCCCATCTCCTCCAAGACTGCAGCCAGCATGCTGAGGTTCCCATCTGGGTAGTTCTGCGCTTCCCATAGATCTAGGATTACTCCAGTTGGACTAGGTTTTGTGGCAAAATAATTGAGATACCTGCACAAATAGATGAAGAAATCCAACAATCAGATACGTTAACCTATGGAAACATGCAATTGTATTCAGAACATACAGAATTTGCTAGGTTATAAACACTGGAGCTTTGGAGACTTAAGGCTGTATTACACATTCCGATGTGGTAGAAGATTGTTGGGACGGAAGCGTTCCTTCCTGGCAATCGACTACTTGTTAGAGGAGGAGACCTCTGATATTACATGCAGCAATCTCTTTCACAGCATGGGGAAAAGCAATCACTATGCCATCGCTCTTCTCCATGCTGTAAAGTGGTTTGCCGGCAGCATATCATTGTTACACTCCATGATCTGCCGCCTGCAAACAATAATTTTTTAACATGTCAAAAGATTTGGATTGTCCAATGATCTAGTGTTTGCTCGTTCATTGGAATGGAGCTGTCACTTAATAGTTATTATCCATCCGCAGCCCTACAAAAAGTCTCATTGCAGGCCTTATTGTCTCACTTGATTACATAGAGACCTGAAATGGAATTATGATAGCTTACAAAGACAGTAAAATATGCAGTAAAATATGCCTACAATGTAAGTACAGTAGTATAGAATTGATTTCTGGGTTACTGTCTCTACTATACCCTTTTTAACATTAACACTAGTCTTATGACTATGTGTAGACTGCATTCTATACATTGGGAGGCAGTGGTATTTGTACCAGTTCTTATGTCAATAATAGCACATTTAATTTCCCTGCATCTGCCCGTCTTGACATATTGAAATCACTTCTTATTGAATCTTCCACTAGAGGGAGCCAATGATCTTTCTGCATACTGTTTTATTAAAGAGGTCACTATATTAACAGCAAGTAGGAAACTGTTAGGATCCTCCTAGTGGTGACTGCATATATATGCAGGGAACTCAGAGCTATCAGATAAAAGGGTCTGATTGCTACAAGAAATTGATCAGAACCATATTTTAGACTCATTTAGGTTAAAGAAATGTTTTTCAGTTTTAGGTAACATCAGTGATACCTCAAGATGTTGTTCTGCTCCTTAATAGCCTTTCACCCATTCTTACATTTAAAATAGAAATAAGTACAAGTTACAGAGATAAAATAGTAAAATAACTTAAAGTTATTTCCTCTTCTGTCATTAAATTGTACTGACCAGGGCAAGAACCGCTTTCACTATGATACACAAACCTATTTCAGAGTGAAAGGATTGGCTTAACATTGGCTCAATCAAAAAAATTGCTTTTTTTGAGAGCATCTGTTACATTTTAATGTCTAAGATCCAACACGTGTCCATATTGCAAGAAAATGATGGAATAAATGGTATTTCATGTACATGAAGTGAAATCAGGACTGTAGAATGGTCCAAGCATAGAATGAGCCCAGGAAAGAGCACTAATAATTATACTGGTGAATTCAAACTCTTAACTCAAATTTCTTAACTCATTGTGATATCCTTTGAAAAGCAATTGGGCACAACTAGTTTAGTTAACGCATCTAGTTAAGCATGAGTGTTAACTCTACTACATTTGTACTTCATATGATGCCTGCTATATACTGTACATTAGTTCATCAACATTCACAAAAGGATGGCAAGCTGACCTGTCTAAGTTCAGTTTATGGGCTAGCATCCTCCAGTCATGACCTCGTGTCTGAGGAGCATCTAGGCTGCTGCACAGTTTCTGTCGAATAGTTAGAGGGATGCTGAAAGCACTTGGTCCTATAATGGTCGTTATGGTACTCGCGGAATCCATGAGAGGATAATCAATAATACAGCTTGGTTCCTGTACAAAGAACAAACAATTTATATTACAGACAATTTCTAGATATGGCTTGGTGCACGTAGTTTATTTCAACTTTATCAGAGTCTCAGAATGAAATTCCAATATGTTCTCAGCCAGCATCATATTTCTAGGCTGCAGAAATGAAATCAAATATTTATAGCTGACTTACCATTAAACCATACATCTGCGTCCCTGGACCTTGGGTCTGTGTCTGGAACACAGGCCTGTTTCAATTAGATCAGCCCTGACATACATCAGGGTTAATTGCATCAACGTAGGAAGATGGAGCCAGCATCTACATGATCATTTCTAACTCAGAATCTGTACAATGAGTTAACTAGTATGGACACAATGTGCTTGGTAATTAAATACCTTCAGGTACATGTTGTATAATATGATAATATGACTGCATAACAATAATGCAACTATTCCTTCCCAAAGACACCATCAATTAAAGATCTCAAGGTGGGAAACAGGGGTGTAACTACCATGGCGGCAGACCATGCGACTGATATGGGGCCCAGAGCAAGAGGGGGCCCAGTCTTAGTTGGGATCATCTCCTCTTCTACTGGTGGTGAAAACTTGGTCAGGACTCTACCCTCTAAAGGAACAACTTTTAGCAAATGAGGCAGTGGTAAATGGCCCAAGGGTCATGGAAAGGGGTTTAGGTGGAAACCCTTCTGTCCTGTGTGGGGGGCCTGGTCTGATCCTTGCTATGGGGCCTTACTTCTCTATGTATGCCCCTGGTGGGAAATAAGGGCCTATAGAAAAAAAATCAAAAAGTAGCTGACAACCTGGCTTCTATATTTGGAAGAAGGTGACTTATACAGTAAAGCCCTCTTCTATCTATCCCATTAAGACAAGAGCAGACAGACCCACAGGCCCATTTTCCATTTACTTCATTGTTAATTCTGCTAATAGAGTTGAACTAACTTGCAAAAGTCAATACAGTGAACAAAGAAGGGGTAGAAACCAGTGTTAGGCTGGATTCACATCATGCTTTTGCCACAAAAAACGTATACATTAACGGATGCCTCAGACAGATGCCATACAGTGGCATCTGTTCACCAAAGAGTTCCATTGTTAAAAAAAAAAAACATGAAAGGTGTGCTGCGCTTTTGTATCTTTTTTTTTTTTTTACAACGTATCTGTTAAATGTATAGCAAAAACGTGATGTGAACACACCCTTATGGCCTCACCAGCACCTACAGGTGATGCATCTACAATTCTTACACTTTTCAATTAAATTTAAATGACAATTGTCACTTAAAAGAAATGATTGCATTGAGTGCCTCGACTCGCATCCCCCACTGATCTAATATTTATGTCCTATCTTCAGGATAGGCCATACATTTTTAAAAACTTGGATAACTCCTTTAAAAGGGTTGTCCCAGATATTTCTTTTCTCTGTGGCACACTTCCAGTACTCCTGTTGCTGGAGAAGATGTGCCTGGATATGGCACATGACTGCTACAGCCAATCACAGTCCTCTCTGGTCTACAGTTGAGGACAGTGATTAGCTGCAGCGGTGAGGTGGTGAATCCAGGCATGTCACTGTCCATGCCACAATAGTCTGTGTGCCACACCTCTGCAGCCAATCACTGTCCACAGCTATAGACCAGGGAGGACAGTGCTCGGCTGCAGGGGTCACAAGACATATCCATGCTCGCTACTGCTACTGTTTAAAAACAAACAGCTGGAGGAATGCTTCAAACTGGAGGAATGCTTCAGAGAATGGCTCTAGAGAAATGGGTGCGTATGAGTTTATGACAACATTGTAGCGGTTGTCCAAGATTTTTAAGTATCTCTGACAACCCCTTTAGGGTTCTCATTTGTCTTTTTTTGCATCTCTTTTCTTTTACTGTGTAAAATTGCTGATAACATATTGTGATATAACAACAATTTTGGCCAGTTTTACCCAGTACCCAAATCATCCCTGCTACAACTATATCTGAAAAATATTACTTTATTGCATTCAAACCTTTCGACAAATATGTTATAAGAGTCACTATGCACAGTATATGATGCAGAGAACAAAGCCCTAGAAGCGTCAATACAATTAAATGAAGATTAAGTATTATCTTGTAATTAAATAAGCATTAGCCATATTCATTCTGCTTCGGTTGGCATTATGTTTTCCCAAAAATTGAAATTGCCAATGCCTGCCTATGTGAATAATCATTTCCATTTGTAATTATGTGATATTTGAAGATGATTTTCTGTACATACCTCTGTGGCTGTACAATTCAGCTGGAAAATCTGTCCTTCCCCCTCCACCTGCCTGATACACAGCTTACAGGACAGGTCTGTGGTGCTGAGGCTGAAGCGTTCCAGAGTAAAGGTACAATGAAGATTCCTTTGGCATCCACTCCAGATCTGATAAAAGGGAATTTCCTGCACAATATAACCAACACAATAAAATTAGTTTCTTGGACAAAAGTTCTAATTGTGTGTTTTTCAGTGGAGTCAAATTCCTGGCAGGTACTGGAGCCAATCATTCAATGGGATGGAAATACTGAAGTCCTGAGATGTTCTTCAGTAAAGGTATAAGGAGGCCTATGACTAGAAGATCAGCCTGTTGACAATCCCTCCTCTCCTCACGTTGCTGCCTGTATTACACAAGCCACTAAGTGGCAGACACCATGCCAATAAAAATACAACTTGTACTACAAGGACCATATCTTGTTATTCACAAAGAGTCTGTTCTTCCAAGTAGAGGCAATCTTCTACTTCTGTCTTCAGCCTGTATTACTTTAGCACATTACGAGCACAGTGTTCAGCTCCCCTGGGAGCAATGGGCTACGGAGTGAAACCTGGTTAATGGAAGCTGAAAGCACTGAAGAGAAGTTGTACAGCCTACAGGCAATGGCAAGAAGTTGCTGAACTAGCACTACATCTAATCCATACTGAGCTTCTCACACAGTGCTGCTGAAGTCTTGCCAAGGGTAACTGCTTTGGCTAGGCCAGCAGAATTATTAAATGTGATTGTGGAAAACTAGGATGGTGAAGACAGACACAGTCAAGGCCACTAAGTGATAACAAAGTCAGTTCTTAAAGACTAAGCCGAAATGGGATAAACATTAATAAAATCCAAGTCAAAAGCCTATTAGTGAAGATAAAGTTTAATATGGTAACATGCTGGACATTGCACAATGCAGATAGGGAAGGAGAACCATACAAATCATACTAGGCACTTAAGTCCATCCATTATCTTGAGTGGTTCTATACACAAGTGCTTACATTTTAAGGGGACACATATATCACGTCTATTACGGAAAGCTTACTTCTGTGTTTGACTTTCTATAAATGTTTATTGGGAAATATACTTGCATTTATAATTGAGCACAGCAAACCACATGTCGCTACAGGATTAATAGTTCCCAGTAAACATATTTAGTCAGCGTAGTGCTGATTTCTGAGATTGTAAAGGTCTGTCAAATCATTTTAACCAAATCCAGCAAACAAACCGGACTGAATCAGCAACCAATTTGCCGGTTGAATCAGTACTAAAATTGGAACAAATTGCTTAGTTCACCTTTAATATTTCGCTTAGGCTACACAAACATCTGACAAGATTTGTCAGAATGGTCCTTAGACAATTCCTCTTTATCACTTATGCTACATAATCTTGGTATGATGCACTTTTATTGTTTAGAAAGTACTTTGGGAGCTACAATACAGCAGGAAATAGCTTTATATTACACAATTTGTGGTTAAATATGGCGGTCAGTGAATATTCATGTTAGTTACATTTGAAGAATATTAATATCACATTTGTTAAATTCTCCATAATGTACATATGGACTTAAAGGGGCTGTTAACCTTTTGGGGCAGCTTCTCTTGGCCAGACCTGCAAGGGGAAGCATGCTTATCTCCGCATTGCCTATGGGTCCAAGCCTTGTTCCGCCGCTGCCAAAAACGCCAGTTTTAAATAAAGGGGGTTGTTCACCCTTTGGAGTCTGGGACAGACTCCATCATGGCCATAACTGCAAAGCAAAGTACAGTTACCTTTTTCTAACTGCTGGCTCCTTCACTCCCCTGCCACCGCTGACTCGCTCAGGTCCATCAATGTCAACATCTGCTTTGGCGCTGCTGCAACCATTGACTGGCTGTAGTGGTGACCTACCCCCTTGCATTATGGCAATTGGTAACATGATGCAAGGGGAACAGCTCACCTCTGTGACCAGTGATTGGCTACAGCAGTGTAAAAGCAGATGTTCACAGTGATGGACCTGAGCAAGGCAGCAGTGGCAGGGGAGCAATGGAGCATAGATCCAGTGGTGAGGAGCAGGTAAGTATGCTCCCCTTTGCAGGTCTGGTCAAAAAAGGGGTCTGGCTCAAACAGGGAAGGGGATGGGCCGGTAGGCCATTCTCATTTATCTTTTTTTACACCTGTTTAGGCGTAGAAAATGGTCTAAATGTAAGACTTACATTTAGAAGCGGTAGTGGATGCACTAAAGTTATGTAGAGGCCGGTGCCTCAACATAACTTTGGCGGATCCACCACCAATGCCATTCTTAGTAAATCTGTCCCTATATCTCTAGTGCTTTGTATAGGTTGCTTTTCTGTAGGTCAATGTTTGACCCAATTATGACTAGGGATTTTAGCCAAAACAGAGACACCGATCTGTAGACAGAGCAGGTTTCTGTTTGGTTGGGTTAGATGCCTTTTTGAAGCACGATTAGCTTCCAAGAGTTGCTGTCAGAACCAGAGAGATCTCATTGGTTTTTATAAGGCCTATTGCTCCTGTGATGGTTTCCCTTATGTATAATGTAATTCAATAGACAGTATATGGTCATTTGAGAAATTTAAATAATTGATGATTATAATAGATTAAAAAAAGCATTAGACTTCAGGTATAGGGAGAACATTGCCATGTTAAATAGCATTTCAGAACAGATTGCTTTTGTATAAGTTTTGGATAACTTACCTGATATTTAGCTAACAGTTTGCTCTTCCAAAGGGAGTGGGGTACGTCATGAATGGAGAGGCGGAGGTTATGAGTACTTCCTTTAAAATGAAGAGTCTTAGGCTCATCCAACAACTGTCCTCCAACTTTCCTTTCTTGTTGTAACACTTCCTGTGATTTTTTGGAAATAAAAAGTGATCAAGTAGTTTGGAAAACATATACCCAATTTTCCTTTGTATGAAATTATAATAAGAGATTATGTTACACCAAATCTTTCCCAGCTGAACATTCTTACTAAAATATTCATTACTGTAATTTAAAAGACGTTAGACACATGGAAACAATTCGCAGATCATAAAAGTGCATGTGGATTTGAAAGTTTCAATATTAAAGGCTCAGTTTCTGTGGTCGCTTTGTCATGTTCAGCAATAACATCTTCAAAATGTACCTACCCTTTCTGAGGAGTTTGGGATCAAATCATGTTTTCATGGGAATGGAAAGTACTATGAGGGATAAATCAATTATTCATTGCTAAACCTTGTGACCTCCTCAAGAAGATTCAAGCATTAGTATTATGTCTTATTAATGTGTGGCTCATAATATTTAACAATACCTGAGATATAATTCACATCATTTACAATATTTCAATCAATTAATAATATATTTTCTAATTTACCTTTTTTTACATTTTCAATTTTTGTGAAAACTACTATTATTGTATGATGATAAAGGCCACAACGGAGTTTACTAGCTAGATACTAGCTAGAGTTTACTAGCTAGATCTCATCAGTGAGGCATTCATTGTTTAGATTTTTAGGAAATTAGGAAAGTGTTGCTATTATGCATGTTTTTGTATTTTCTAGCATAGGAAGCCCTTGGTTACTTCTAGCTCACCTTACTAGATGTTATACCATCTAGTATGTTTCAAGAATGAGATGTCCCCTTCCAATATCCCTGATGAGCACAGTAAGTTCCATGTCATGCTGTGGGCAAACATGACAGCAGAGGGCACCTGCATTAAACTATTATGTAGCCATTTAAGGAAACCTGTCACCACTAAAATGCAAAATAATCTGCAGGCAGCTTATTATAGAGCCAGATGAACTGAGCAGATTGGTATGTAGTTTTATGGGAAAAGATTTAGTATAATTTGATTAATTCATTTAAAGGGTTTCTGTCATCAGAATTTAGCCTACAAAACCGAGTGTCATTTGCAAATCGCAAATGACACCTGATGACAGAAAGCCTTCTTTTATAGAAAACTGTATGGTAGTTTTTGTTAAAATTGCGTTTTTATAATATGCTAATTAGGCCCCCTAGGTGCAGTAGGCGTGAACCCTGCACCTAGGAGCGGCTGTAATAACGCCCCTTACCCCTCCTCCCTTGCGTTGATTGACAGGGCCGGGCAGCCATCTCTTTCGTCTCCCGGCCCTGTACGATCGCGAAATCCCGCGCCTGCGCATTGCGATAAGCAATCTGCGCACGCGCGTTGAGAGCCGGCGGCCGCCCGGGTCCCGGCTTCATCAATGCGAATGCGCAGATTGCTTATCGCAATGCGCAGGCGCGGGATTTAGCGATCGTACACGGCCGGGAGACGAAAGAGATGGCTGCCCGGCCCTGTCAATCAACGCAAGGGAGGAGGGGTAAGGGGCGTTATTACGGCCGCTCCTAGGTGCAGGGTTCACGCCTACTGCACCTAGGGGGCCTAATTAGCATATTTTAAAAACGCTATTTTAACAAAAACTACCGTACAGATTTCTATAAAAGAAGGCTTTCTGTCATCAGGTGTCATTTGCGATTTGCAAATGACACTCGGTTTTGTAGGCTAAATTCTGATGACAGAAACCCTTTAAGTTCCTGCTCATTCTGGACTTTAAAGTCAAGGAGGTGGTCCTATCAGTGACTGACAACCTGCCCTCCATGACTGTGTATACAGAGATAGCTGTCAATCACTGATAGGACCACCTCTTGGACTTCATAGCCTAGACTTAATGGGAGGAGGTGGTCCTATCACTGATGACAGCTATCTGTGTATACACAGTCATAAAGAGAATGCTGTCAATCACTGATAGGACCACCTCCTTGTCTTCAAAGCTCAGAATAAGCAGGAATTTAAATGAATGAAATAAAAGTTTTACTGAATCTTTTCCCATGAAACTACATATCAATTTGCTCAGCTCTTCCTGCTCTATAACATGCTCCCTGAAGCTCAGACGCCATGTTGGAGGTTCCCTTTAAATGGGTTGTCTGGCTTCAGTGCAAGGTAAAGGAGAGCATCAGAGCATAAAATGCTCCACTGCTCATATCAGGGGGCTGGAGAGGTTAAGATGGGGATGTGTCTGGGTTCAGCTCTGAAGCCGGACAACCCCTTTAACGTTAAAAAAGCTGATTTGTGAGGAATGAGTATGTGAGGAATGAGTTTTTTTATTATAATGTCCTTTCTATCTCTAGCACTACAGTAATCTTTCAGATTGAAAGAAAATAAAGCAGCTGTGGCTATTGTACTACAATGCTATGCTAATATACTATATGCAATAGCCACTCTCATGGATGGATGGATGGATGGATGGGTGGAAGGAAAGAAAGAAAGAAAGAAAGAAAGAAAGAAAGAAAGAAAGAAAGAAAGAAAGAAAGAAAGAAAGAAAGAAAGAAAGAAAGAAAGAAAGAAAGAAAGAAAGAAAGAAAGAAAGAAAGAAAGAAAGAAAGAAAGAAAGAAAGAAACTACAACTATGAAAGATGAAAGGTACATGTACCTTAAGTGCATCCTGAGTATCATCTAAGCAGTAAACACGAATATTATACTCCAGAGATGTACATGTTGTTGGCCCAAATATAGCTAACTTCAGTCGTTTGGCTGATGATTTGCTAGTAGATTGTCCCACCAGTGCATAGGTACTTAATGTTTCAGTAAGTATGTGACAGGCTTCAGAGTCCATCTGAATGTAGCAAGGAGTGGTAAAGTTCTCTTCTCCAACAACCACAACATCCTATAGAAACAAGTAAAAGGATGATTGATAGTAGAACATGAAATAATATGGAGACAGTAAGTAAGAAGAATATTACAAGTCATTCACAGAAATAATTTACAAAATAAATATGATACTTCATTACACCAATTAGTGTTGAAAAGAATCAAAGTATCTGAAGTGGAATTTGATCTGAATTTCAGGAAAAATTCCCTCCCGAATTTCCTCGAGCTTCATGGTAACGAATCAAATTTCCCTGATATGGCAATGAAAACAAAAAATACATACTCACCTCATCCATTTGTGCTTGAAGAAACTGCTGTGGCCATCTTGATTAAAGATGCCGCACAAAATCTCACGCACGGTGATGTATGACCGGTGTGATAATGTCATGACGTCATTGCATGAGACTTTGCGTGGTGTCTTCAATCAAGATGGCCACGGCGGCCTCTATGTAATCAAATGGATAAGGTGAGTATTTTTTTATTTATTTTTACCTGATTAATGTGCGATGAATTTGGTATCTGAGGGGTTCAATGACAGGGGGTGGTGCCATTGCCGTTCCCCCTCATTGCACCCAACTTACAAAGAAATGCGATTTGTAATGAATGACTTTTTCTGCAACCAAAATCCGGTGCCTGTGCAGTACACTGCCCATTGTGGGCATAGGCATAGTGATATGCAGCGTGCAGGTTCCAATAAAGTAACCTCAAGGTCTGTAGGTGATATGCTCAGGTGCCGGATTTTGGCTGCAGAAAAAGAATGATGGCACAAGCTACACAGGGGAGGAGTTAGGCGTGAGTAAGACCGGAGGGGCCTGGGCAATTGCAGCAAATGTGCCACCCCTGGGCACTTGCGAAGGCTCATTTGTATATCTTTAAAACTTGATTTTTTGTGCTTTGGAGACTCAAAAACTAAACAAATGTAACATCAGCATCATCTATTTGTGTCCCACACAGCTTTGTAATCTGTTTAAATCGTGGACAGTGGGTTACAACTCCTTTAAATGTAGGTGTCCCTGTAAAAGATTTCAATAACCTTATGGGTAAAAAATATAGTAAATAGTAAAAAGCTGATGTGGTTGCATTTTGTTCTAAATTTGATGTGTTACAAATCTGACAACCCCTTCGGATCATAATGTTCAAATATAGACACCAACATAAATTTGAATATTCACATTGCATACAATAGAAGCTTTAATGAAAGCAAATCAGAGGAAGTGATTGTGAAATAGCACTGCTTCCCCTTCCACTGATACATTATATTAATTCATGAAAAACAACACAAGCCTTAATGTATTCAGAAGTCAATCAGCGACTGCTCCAGAGTTTACAGATTAAATTTAGCTCACAAGAAAAAAGACATTAGGAAACAAGATAATATCTGCAAGTTGGAGGAGAGATGCATATTTAATTCATTTCTAAATGTGAACTCTAAGCGTAAAGATGAAAATATTCCCTAAAAATACATTGTATTTTGCATAAGTGCTGTGGGTAATATGTAAAGTAATTTCAGTTGGGGAAATAATAGATGCTTGCTAAGAAAATACTGCATATAATTTTGTGTAAAAATGACTGAATATTAAAGGGCATGTTTGGGGGGGTGTTGGCAAACCCCCTTTGGCAGACCTCCGAATGCAAGTACACTTCCCTGGCTCCTGCGCTCTCTGGCCTTGGCTGCTCCACCCTGCTCCCTGGATGCAAACTTCCATTTTGGCACCCCTGCAGCTAATTGCTGGCCGCAACGGTGAACTGCTCCCGTTTCATCATGACAAATGGTCACATGACACAAGGGGGGCAGGTCACCACTGTAGTGTTGCCAAAACGGATGTTTACATCCAAGGAACTGAGCGGAGCATCGGAGGCCAGAGAGCGCAGGAGCCATGAGCCGTCAGGAAGTAGGTAAGTATGCCTCCCTTTGCACATCCACCCAGGAGGGGAGGTTTGACATAAACCCACCCCCAAATGTGCACAAACCCCCACAAAAAAAAAAAAAAAAAAAAAAACACAAAAACTTGCTACTTATTTAATTCAGTTTTTTCTTCATTTTACCTTTTAATGAGAAGCTGGATAACAACCTGAAAGGACACTACTACAGCTTCAAAATGGGTTGTCACTTAACTTTCTTAAAGACATTGTTCACATTTTTAAATTTTTATAAATCCCCACCCAGCGGGAACTGTGAAGGGAAGTGCTGGGTTCATTAGCCACTTGGACACATCATCTCTGAGGCAAGTCATTAGCTGCAGTGGCATACATCACCCTATCCATGCAGAAAGTTTATGTGCACAGACTGGAAGCACAGAGAAGACAGCTCAGGACCCATGAAGCTGGAACCCAGCCATGGGGAGCAGGTAAGTATACCTCTGCTCACAAATAGGTATGTGAGGGGGAGGGGAGAAGGGGCATTTGAGCTTAAAAAACCCAATTACACTTCCCTCTACTGACAATTTGAGAGAAACTATAGTCTTAGGATAGACAAATGTCAGCTGAGCCCGAAGGCAAGAGCGGACAAGAATCTAATGTGTACCATGGTAACCCTGACAGCAGAGGAAAGAAGGGTTAGTCATGTATTTTTAGATTTTTTTTTCTACATTTTCTAGAATTCTTAGAAAATTCTAGAATTCTTTCTGGAATTGTTAGTATTTTCATCACCCTTCCTCTTCACCTAATATTTAGCCATTCCCCTTTCCCTCATCTGCACTCAACCATAATAAGAGTGCATCCATATGGGGGGCTCAGAATGATGAGCTGTTTGCAGTACACACTATTGTAGGCATATGACCACCTTTAGATCATGCTGACAAAAGTAATAGTTGTCAGTAAAGTCTATGTGAATGGGGCAGGTGGGCACAATCGGTGAAGTCACTAACCAGTGATTGCCTGCTCTCCATGGTGGATGCTTAGAGTATGTTCTCACCATCCTTATACCTCATATACCTCGTATATACCTCATAAAGGGCCCTTAATAATTTTCCAGTCATAAATGCTTTAATAAGTGTCCACGCATAGATGCTTTGTCAGCAAAGCTAAGAAGCTAAGTCCAGTACAACAGTTATAGCGTTACTGTGATAAACTTTTCATGTGCGTGTAGACAATGTAGTCTATAAATGAGAAGTGTTGATTGGTATTGATTGACTGATTCCTGAAGAGGTTGTCCGGGCATTTAATATTGATCACATATCCTCAGGATACCTCATCAACATTAGATTGTTAGGGGTTCAACTCCCGTCACCCTGATGATCAGTTGTTTGAGGAGGCCATGGCGCGCCGCTGAGCGTCATGGTCTGCTCGCAACTTTCCCACACAGAAATGTCCATTAGAAAGCAGCTGTCCTTGGTCTCGCACCTCAGCCCCAATCACTTTGGCCATGTGACTGCTGAATGTGATGTAACTGGCCTAGGAAGAGGCCGTGGCGCTCACTGGAGTACCACATCCTCTTCAAACATCTGATCAGTGGGGGTGCTGGGAGTCGGACCCCCACCGATCTGATAGTGATGATTTATCCCCAGGATAGGTCGGCAATATAAAAAACATTTCAGCACCTTAAATAAGGGAGATAGTATGTAAGAACTGCAAGCTGAGTATATTGTGACATAGATTAAGGGAGAAGAAGAAGTGAGTGATCTGTAGTGCTGAGTATGGACAGCTGGCAACGATATCCATTTGTCTCGACAAACCTTTAAAATGTTTCACTTGCTATAATTACCTTAAAATATTGACATAATCCAATATCTGGTTTATTTTACTAACATCA
Source organism: Rhinella marina (assembly GCA_900303285.1). Lineage (NCBI taxonomy): Eukaryota > Metazoa > Chordata > Amphibia > Anura > Bufonidae > Rhinella > Rhinella marina. The sequence continues at coordinate 65,233 of ONZH01010339.1, forward strand.
TCAGACACGGGTAAATGAACCCTATCATAATGATGCTGCAATGTTACGGCAGCTTCAAACAACTTACTGCAATTACACACTTTGGCCACTAAGTGTCACCAGTGGCAAACATACTTTTTTACCTGAAACTAGAGAGGTGGTGTATCGGCCAGTAGATACTGGGGAAGATGAAGAAACAAGCTGATATTTTGTTTATCCATTGAAGTCAATAATGAAAAATTGTAGTAAAACCTAACACATATACTAGCCTGTATCTAACATTTGTCAGCAGTCTCTCATGTGGACATTACTATGTTACAAAAAAGAAAAGCTATTTTCACAATTTGGAATCTTAGCAATGTAGTCCCAGAATTATGAGGATTCCACCTTTACAGTGAATACCGTATGTTCAGCTAATTATAAGTTTCATAATATGGTCAGTACTGTGGCTTCAAGAATGGACAAGACATGGTTCTACTGAGCCAAAGTTAGATCACCATACAGTTCTATGGGAATCTGTGTTCCTGCCAGAGAAGTCATGTTAGGAGTCTGGTGTAGCATTTGTAGTATGAGTGGATAGATAGATAGATAGATAGATAGATAGATAGATAGATAGATAGATAGATAGGCAGATTGATAGATATAGATAACAGATAGATAGATAGATAGATAGATAGATAGATAGATAGATAGATAAATAGAAACGAATTCCACGGCACTTCCAATTCGAGTAAAAAAGTAAAGTGTTACTTTAATCACCAGACAGCAATGTTTCGGTCCTCTCAGTGGGACCTTTCTCAAGCAGTGACTTGAGAAAGGTCCCATTGAGAGGACCGAAACGTTGCTGGCTGGTGATTAAAGGAACATTTTACTTTTTTACTTGAATTGGAAGTGCCGTAGAATTTGTTTTTTATCGTTGGTTCTAGTAGGTGTATTGCCTCTTCAGCTGCTGGCATGCCAATACTACATAGATTCTGCTGTGCTGCCGATTTGCTTTCTTTTGTGTCTCTATTAGATAGATAGATAGATAGATAGATAGATAGATAGATAGATAGATAGACAGATAACTCACCTCCCACGGTCCTTGTACAGACTGTTCTTTAAGCTGGATCTTCCAGTCTTCTGCATTCGTTTCTGTACAATGGTGCATTGTGATAATGGCTGGTCTTGTCAATAATGCACCAGGAGGTCCACAAGATACCACAGGGGTCAGTAGTGTTTGGCTGTCTTCTATGGGTGGTCTGTAACATAGTAACATATTAACATAGTTTATAAGGCCGAAAAAACACATCTGTCCATCCAGTTCGGCCTGTTATCCTGCAAGTTGATCCAGAGGAAGACAAAAAACCCCTGTGAGGTAAAAGCCAATTTTCCTCACTTTAGGGGAAAAAATTCCTTCCCGATTCCAATCAGGCAATCAGAATAATTCCCTGGATCAACGACCCATCTCTAGTAACTATAGACTGTAATATTATTACATTCTTGTAGTAAACAAGAAACGTGTTATACATAGAACTCACTGCTTACAAAAGGCATCACTTGACTATTTGTATCTGGAAGATGTCCTTGATTAGTTGGGTGGTGCAAGGTCATTGCCCTCAGACTATGGCATACCACAAGTTTGAAGGAGTTGTTCCCCTTCCTCAAGTATACTAATTGTGCCCCCCTAGACTATGAATTAGGGAGTCCACAGTCAGCACAGTACAATGTCAGCTATCCATGAACGAGCAGTATACATCATCAAAGTGATCTCAAAGTCTTTGGCTGCTTATCTATTCAACAATTGAAGAAGATTACACACCTTGAAGGAATGAATCCAAGATGAAGGCAAGTGTCTGCTACATCTGTAAGGCCGCTTTCACATTAGCGGTAGCACGGATCCGGCAGGTGAAGGGTGCGCCTGATCCGTGCTGCCGCAGGGACATGTGTGGGGCCAGAACCGCGCTGCGCTTTGCTCTCCGGTCTGAAGACGGAACGGAATGCTTTTAGGAGCATTCCGTTGTCTTCAGTTCAGTTTTGTCCCCATTGACAATGAATGGGGACAAAACTGAAGCATTTTATTCCAGTATTAAGCCCCTATGACGGAACTCAATACTGGAATTAAAAAACGCTAGTGTGAAAGTAGCCTAATTCTATGGCAAACACCATCATTTACATTAGATTTTAAGCATGGGTACATGTCTATATATACATGAAAGCAATGTATGTATCTTGGCAGCTGCAGTTCATCAGCACCACATTCTTCAGTCAGCTAAATTAGCAGCAACACATCACATCTTGAACACATTTTATCTAAAATATGACTACTGCCTGGAAATTCCTTTTCAGGAGAATACCATCTTCTCTGTAAAAGGCTTCTAATTTTGCAGTCTATTCTTTCTATGTGAGTCATACATTAGGCTTTTTATACTTTATTTGCTTTGTCTAGACCATAATTAATTCTGTCCTTCTCATCGATAACATGTATTTCCGTCTGACTCTAGAAAGTGTACTGTCATATTTCGATATGGTACCAAATCTGAACAAGCATCTAGTGTATCTTGTGCAATCGCAAACTGTGACTGCTATAGCAGACATAACACAAACATCAATATATCTCAAAGGTCATCTAACCAGCGTAAGGAGAAATGATCAAAATGTCTGTAGACATAGCAAATATGGATGAGCCATAGCGTGCGGAGTTGTGTGACAACCATGACTTAACTCATACAGACGTAAAAACAAAAAGGCAAATAGACATGAAGGGTGATATTAAATCTAAGTAAAATAGTATGACATGGCACAGATGATAAAATGGAAAGGCTTTGTCGTCTTTGTCTATGAAAGAAGCTTTGTGTACTCGTCTAGTGCCCTCAAATCACATTGTATAGGCAGTCCTATCTATGGGCAGTATGATTTATAGCCAAATGATTGATATATAGATATATATATATATATATAGTAATTTTGTGGGAAAGGATTGTATTTTATTCATTTTAACCTGTCTCTTTGAAGTCTAGTGAGAGGTTCCTTCAGTGGCTAATAGCCTTCAATGATTGAGTAGGACCACCTACATGACTAATACTACACACAGAAAAAATAGAGGTTTGAATGGATAGAATGCAAGTTTTATTGAATCTTTTCCCATACAACTGTATCAGAATCTGCTCAGTTCCTCCTGCTCTATAAAATGCTGCTTGCGCAGTGACCTGTTAATGGTGTTATATTCAGGTTCATTATTTTAAAAGGATTACTGTAATGCTCAGTGTGATTTATGTGATCCAGCAAGGCTGAGTATAGAAAGAAATAATTAATCTGGCAGCTTTGGTAATCAGTACCTGAGTTATGGGCTGGTCCCATTTCCCCTGACTAGGGTAGTTTAGGGAATTCTTAGCAAGACAAGCTCTGCCAAATAGGCCCTGAAAGAACTGTTCACTATCCCTTAACGTGAAAGCTGCCAGGAAAAGCAACTTTATTAAGGAACAACCAGTGAGGTTGAGATGGTTGAGGTCCATGAAATCCATGCATGGACTAGACAGTAAAGGTAACACACACTTATGGTTTTGGACTTTACTGCCCGTGTTCTGGGTTAATTGCTTCTGGCACCTGCCATGCCATATTGTCTACTGATTTAAGGACTGCAACCCACAGCTGGGAAGTGCAGGAAGTTTATTGATAGTTTGCACACCTGTGGTCGGTTGGAGAGATTGCATGGTAAAACTAGAGAGAGACTTAAAGAGGAACATCATACCATTTACCCCTAGTACAAACTTTCTGCAGAACTACTGATTTGTGAAATACTTGAAAACTGTGTCTACTGCTTGTATTTGTACTGCAACCATCATCATTTAATCAGTAAAGAGAAAATGTATTTGTACTAATCAAGTGGGCCTGATCACTGCCTCCACCATCCACTGGCCCCTGCAACTGTCTTCCTGCCTTACACCCTGACAACCATGAACCATCAAAGGCAACCCAGTCGCCTCACGGCAGGAGCACCAAGCCCAGAACAAAGGGTGCACCCCTCCATTCACTTCTATCACCGCCTGGGAGAGTGCTAGCCTTGGGTCCATCTTGAGGACTACAACAGCCATCATTTCTTCAGCCACCACCCCAGCATGTGATATAAGATGTATCCGAAACCAATTCTTGACTGTATCAAAATACAAAGCTGAACTCAGCTTCATTAATGAGGCACAAAGCCGAGTAAATAATTTGTGCAAATAAATGAAGTGACACGTGATAGAGGCGAGATGAAGATAGATGAATATTTGCTGAAACTTTGGAAAGATCTCCATAGAGGCCATACATTTTAATGAAGTTTTTAAAAGAATTGGGTTCGGATAGAGCAATCTAAACTCGATTCTGGGACTTATCCTTCGGATGGATCATCAATAGTAAATTGGCGAAGGTCCGACTCCCAGCACTGCTGGAACCAGGTATCTAAAGTACACAGTTACATCCACTGTGTCGTGGCTACATTCAAATGAATGGAAGCAGTGATGTAACCAGGACTAGCCACTACAAAACAGCTGGTCAGCAGGAGTACCGGTTGTCAAATCCCCTAAGGATATGTCATCAGTAAGTAAATCCCAGAAAACATCTGTAATTGAAATCTGTCTATACAGAATCATACAAAGTTAACTCAGTTATTACAACTATTGTTTAATGGTTTTGATTCTATGAGATTATTTACCGTCCAGAACAATATGCATGAAGTGTGATTGTATTCCATATGACCCCATGGGTGTGCTCCTTGGGTTCTGCTACTTATTCCAAACGGAAATTAGGCCAAGATCATCTTTGCGGACATTGGGGGGGGGGACATTATTAAATACATTCAGTTTACTGCACCATTGCATACACCATCAGAATATAATAATGCAAATTAAATAATAAAGGAACTTATGTTTCTATTCGGGTAAAATGTGGATGGTGCTGCCATAATTCACAGAAAATGCTTTTCAAAGAATATATCCCTGAGTTGTTAAATAAACCTAGTGCTATAGCACTTATTGTGGTGTACACAAAATAAAAAATAAAGGCAAGGCATAATGCGCAGAGGAGCTTTGTTCTTTTCAATATAATCAATATATACCACAAAAGTACACAATTTAAGGGTGATCCCTATGACAACTGAAAGCTAGGAATGGTTACATCTGTAGAATGGATAATACTACTGAATAAAGCTCTTTTCTACCCTTCGTAACAATATGAACAAAAGCTAATTGTAGAGCGTTTTAGCATTGGCTTCAGCTTTGTGTTTCGTTTGATGTATGATGTATTAAAAGTAAATTGGCCTTTTGCCATATTACTTTTAGGTGTATATATATCATGATGTTGCTTGGCTCAAGTGGCTCTCTCTTTGTTATAATCCAAACAGTCTTTTTTAAAGACCATTATGACCTCAATGCCACTTCTACTGTGGAGACAGTCACTTGAGAGATCATCTTGACAAGCGAAAAGCAAAGTGAAGATCACCAGGGATCTCATTCAGTTGCAGCCACACATTACAACAAGAACATGGAATTATACTATGACATGAGTCCGCAACTGAATGTCAGAAATGGAATGATGGAACGCCATAAAGAAGAGAGATTTAAAAATATAAAAATCATGGTCCAGTAGAAAACTAAAATGGCTGTCTGCCACTTGAAATATAAAAGCTGTCATTTTAGAAGCTCTGTAGTTTAGAATAAATCGGGTGCATCAAATATTAGAGATAAGGAAAATGTTGTCCAACCCTTTTCTGTGATGGTCTAACATACAGGCTGAAAACAATGAGAATCCATTATCTACTGTCTATCAAATGCTTCGGCCATCTAAACCCATCCAAACTCATCTACCTGCTTGATGTGTATCCAAGGCTTCCTAAATCTCACACTGGGGTTGTCTCTGCAAAACAGGTGATGGTAGTAAATTAGGTGACCCTCATAACTGAGAGGCTCCATGATTAGATTGCATTATGGTGGGGATGCATGGTAACTGCTGTATATGATTGATTTGCCTGTGTTTGTGGAGGACCGTTTGGATTCCTCTACTCATTTCTATTTTTTTTTTTGAAAGGAGGCGAAAGAAGAACAGCTCATCAAAGCTAGGCTATAATGTATGTAAATGTGAAAACTGTACAGGTTCAATATATGAAACATTTACAAATACCAATAAATCAGTGGTGCATTAAAGAGTTGTGTGCTGTGCACAAGTAATAGTATTACAGTCAGGGGCCGACTGGCCACCATAGACCCTACTGAGAGACTACTGGGGACGTCAAGTATTTATGTACCTGGTTGGTGGCCGCATGTGCCCTCCTGACTCCTGAATTCAACTGTATTGCCATCCTGAGGCATCTGTAGTAGGAGGACAGAATGTGGTAGTTGGCCATAATAGGGGGACAACTTCTGGGGAGGTATTTTGTGATGCACTCTGCTGATTCAGTATACTGTGCTGCAGTATGGTATTGCTGGCCCCACCTGTGTTGGAACTGTCTTTTGTTACTTTCGATCTGTCTACAACATGGGGCCACATTTTGTTTTTTTTCCAGGAAGTTCCCAGTCCACCCCTGATTGCAGTGTCCAAATAATACCACTCCAGGATACCGACAAATTACAACCATGTATCACAGATACAACAGTATTCCACCGTGCACAGTTAAAAGGGCCACATAAAATGCCATAAAATGCAAAATATCACTTGGCAATGCTGTACACTGCCCATAAAACAGTATCATACACAGTGCCAAAATAATAGTGATCAGAGGTCAAGTAAGCCAAACAGACAAGAGCCACAGAAATCTAAAACAAATGTTTGTTAAACAAAAGTACCAGACACAAAAAATCAGAATAAACCAGGCCCAGAAGGAACCACAACTTAGAAGACAGCAGATTTCAAAGCTGAGCAAGCTGTATGGATCAGGCAGATCAGTGACAAAGTGTACCACTGTGCTAAGTGACCAGTTTGACTTTGGGCCAAATCCTAAGGGCGTCATTCCAGTGCACCCCCAGGTTTTTACCCTTTAACCCCTATCCAGGGATCTGGTCTTTTGCTGCAGAGGAGGGGAACTGGACTGCTACTTTTTGGGATGGTCCCGGTATACTTGGCAGCTGACCTGAAAGGAAACTGAGATGCTGGTGCAAGGCACCAGCAATCCAGGTATACAATATAGGACACTGTTTAGAAAGAAGACCAGGGTATAGGATCACAAACAAAGCAACATCGCCATGAACCCATGCAAATAAAGATACAGGGAGCAAGGAAAAATGGTGTTCTCAGACAGAGATACAAAAAACCTGGAACCCGTGTGAAACCGGAAGTATGGCACTCACAGACAGGACATGAAGACGTTGCAACATAGAAAAATGGTTACATAGCCTGGACCCCATGCAGATTAGGGTACAGGGATCATGACATTTACAGACAGACATGAAAACATGCATGGAACCAAAGCAGAAAAGGAAGCATGGTGTTTACAGACAAGCAAGGGCATAACAGAATGATACCAATAAGCCTAGAACCGATCCAGAATAAAAAGCATGGTGTTCAACGACAAACAAGGACATAACAGAATTGTACTAACATGCCTGGAACCCATGCGGAACAGGGAGCATGGTGTTCACAGACAGATTGGACAGAAGACGTTGATGAATAACCAGGCTGACCATACAAGTCAGGGTAGAGAAACAAAGACTCCTGCACCCTGCACTCAGCATTCCTGGAGCCAGAATATAAGGGTGATTAAGTTCAGGAAAGCGTTAACCCAAAGTAGACACAGGGAGAACACAATTCATAGAGCACAGTTCATACACAATAGAAGACTGCAGCCGACACGCACCACACAAGCAACTAGAATACATGGGAACATCAACCGCAGCCAGGACGAAAAAGTGCATGCAGCCAGACTACATAGCAACACAGTGTCACAGTGAAACGCACTGTGATACAGACACAAGGAGCAAAATATTCACAGGACACAGTTCATACACTAAGAAGGTCGCAGCCAACACACACCACCCAAGCAACCAGCATACACAGGAACATCAACCGCAGCCAGTACACAAGATCGCATGCAGCCAACCTACATGGCAGCGAGTGGCACAGTGAACAGCGCTGTGACACTTACACTGTCCATGCCCTGGGTTTCCATCAATAATGGCCCTGGTAATAATATGAATCTCCATTGTAGAGATATACTACGTTAGAGAATTCCATAACTAGATCCCAAATATAATGTCATAAAATTTAGACCAATAACAAGATTCCATTAATAACCATGCATATTGAATGGATATTGCAATTATATATGACATAATGAACAGTTCTAGAGTATAAAATGTCTTCCACTGGAGGTGGTTAATGAAGTAGGTCACAAGGACATTAACTCTGGAAGTTTAGAATCTCACATTTCAGTATTGGATAGTCTCCCAATGCAGTACATGCTTCGATGAGATATAAGGAGATTAGACTGTGTCCATAAACCAATTCATTGTGAAGAATGCATCTGTACTACACAGTCACATGAAAATAATACGTTTTGGCAGGACTGCCACTTGAATAATAATTTGCCGCATTGATCTAGTCCAACAAAAATAGCCAAGCATATAATTCTGTTACTGAACATGAAGAAGTAGGGAGAATACAGTTTAGACAACAGAGATATGCGTACAGAGAGAGTTCATTGGGTTCATGTAGTTTCTGAGACATCTAGTTAAAGGAACAGATGGAACTGAAACATACCGTATGGAAGACAATGAGGGGATTTGTTTTATGTATCTTACAGCGATATAACAAATGTATATTAATTCTACGGTTAATATGACAAAGGAAAGAGATAATTATATACATTGTATTCACCATCAGCAAAGTAGGACCTACCGAATCTGCACAGAAGTCACAGGGAAGCCATTTACAGAGAGCACCAGCTGCTATTGGAAGTGATCCAAATAATAACTCTCTATTGCCAAATTGCCATGGTAAGGTTCGGCAAAGTCAGACAGTATACAGTTCTTTCGGGATTGAGCAGTTTGAGAATGTAATTTACTCTGACCTGAAGACTTAAACATGTGACTGCTCAGCCAATCATTGACTGTATCAGTGACCCACCTCAGGCAGTGATTGGCTGAGCAATCACATTTGCGTGTCAAAGGGGGGTTGAAAGTAGAAATTCGCAGGGGACTCTGAAAGTATCAGAACCAGAGTGGAGACGGTTCAGTGAGGTTAGTACTCACCTTTCTTTTTTTTTTTACATTTTCAAGCCACTATAAACCTTAAAAAACAAATACCGGTACAATGCCTTGTAGGTCTAGCTCAGCTGAATGTAATGATGCCCTTCACTTTAGAGGTTTATTGCTTCATTCTGGGGAAATGGTACTTTTAATCCATATGCAAATGAGTAGCTAAGTGCAACAAGGGTGGGTGCAAAGCTACCCTGTGCACTTTTGCTCTTCCATTTAATCTGTCAGACCCTCCCTCTCCTTCTTGATTGACAGGCCATGTAAGATGACTATTCAGGACCTTGGTCTTGTCGATCAAGGTAGAAAGGGACTGTCAGAGGAAGCAGGGGGAGAAGGCATGCACAAAATAGCTTGTGCCCATCCTAGATGCACTTAATGGGTTGTTGCATATTGATTAAAAGTAATTTTTCTCCAGAATGAGTATCTATCTATCTCATGTCTGTCTATCTATCTATCTATCTATCTATCTATCTATCTATCTATCACCAGTCGGTCTGTACAAGCTGAGTTCATACTTCAATGTGATTGTTGTATTGAGTCTTTAAAATTCACTTTTGAAAGAATTCTTGAAAAAGATTTTGGGGCCATTTATCAATGGGCGACATTTCAGCAGGGGTCTTTGGTATCCCTACACCGTCAGAAGATGCGCCTTATTTATGACAAGTTCACGCCTCATCATAAATGAAGCACATCCTCCGGCAGCCCATACACCTAGATTGAAAATTTCTTCAGCTCGTAGCCAGAAATAGCACTTTTGTCTATTTGACAAACTTCTGGTATACAAGGACATAGCAAACGACCTCCACTATGTAATAAAAAATTCAATGAAATAGGAAATAATGTTACAAAATTTTGAAAGTAATGTGAAATAAACCATTCAATGTGAAAGCTGTAAACATGTATTCATCATAATACATATACTGTATACTGGAGGCTACATTTTGAAACTAAAATGTAATTCTATAAATTGGTATAAAAATATAAGTAAAAAGATTGCTTTTGACATTTGAGGCTTTCAGCTCATCAGCCCAGTCAGTCTGGTCAGAAGAAATACTTTAATCAACAAGTGCAATGTGTCAATGACTGTGAAGGTGAACCATGGTAAAAATTAATTTCAAACATATTTCTATCTCAGATTCCTCAGTTCCCATGGACACATGACATCAAATGTTTATGTCTTTCTTTTATTCACTTTGTACGTTTGATTTGTCTGAGTTTATTTTCTTTATTTCATCTTGTGAATCATGACATCTGTATGTGACTCACAAAATCAGGGGTGGACTAGGAACTTAAAGTGGCCCTGGAAAATAATCTAAAAGTGTCCCCGTGTTGTAGGCAGATCCAGATTGACAGAAGGCGGGACAACAGAATTAGGAGGGGTCAGCAGTACCTTAGTGCAGCAGAAAATATTGCCCCAGGAGAACCAAATACTACAATGTAGCATAAAATACTAAATACTACTGTCTGCGTCACTGCGAGGATGGTGATGCAGTTAAATTCAGAACAGCACCAATGGAGGCTAGCAGTGGCATAACTAAAATTGACTGGGCCCCACAACAAATTTTTGAACTGCCCTCACCCAGGAACTTCTTTGCAACTCCCAACTTACGTGCAAACCCCACTCCTGTGGCTAGCCCAGATTCAGCTCTCAAACAAGGTCTGGAAGCCACTCTGTCCGTTTCCTACAGTGTCACTGTATGTAATGTCATTGTATAATACTTTTAAGGGGGCTCTAAAAAATAAAATCTTTTAGTTTTCCTCCTGATGGGGCCCCTTGTGGGTCTGGGCCCCAAAGCAGCCACTTCCTCTGCTTCTCCTATACCTATGCACCTGGATGCTGGACAGGGACTTAAAGGGACACTATCGCGAAGAAAAAAAAATTGATATGTTTTACAACATAACAAAAGCAGGTTTTAACATAATGTATTTTTCAAATTGTGTAAATGTTTTTTTTTTTTTTATTCAGTTTTCTTGCCTTACATGGGGGCTACCATGTTGGAAGTAAAGTGTGACAGTCTGGGTTTACAACACAATGGCACCTCACTTACGGCAGGCATGTACATAGGTTTCCTCAGTCGCTGCCGACCCTATAGAGAATGAATGGAAGACGTGAGCCCGCCCCTGTGATGACACCAGTAACACACGGCCAGGTCCTCCCTCCTTGCTGCTGGGGGAAGCCCACTGTGCCTGCTCCTCACTCCTGCAGCAGCGTCCTTGTCTTCATTAGACTGCCTGTGCTAAATTCTATGGCCGCTCAAACCAGCAGTGCAGACAATTTTTGCTGAGTGTACTGCTGGGGTGAGCGGCCCAGGACTCAGAAACAGAGTAGATGGAGGTTCTTGGGGCTGTAGGACCTTAGTGATGTAATCGGCCATGTGACCAGTGGGGGAGGAGCCTGAGGAGCAGAGATCTGTGTTTTTGTAATGAAGCCATTGTCTCATCTTATCTTGCTGAAGCAGTGATGTCACCGCTGAAGGTGTGAATTGGTGATGTCATTGGTACCACCCACTTTTTTGCAGCATGCCTACTTACAGGTTGCTCAAAGCCTCATTTGGCCAGCAGAGCTCCCCCTGGTGACCAAAGATGGTAAATGTGGTAAAATCTAATATTTATTTATAATATTTCATACATTGGAATTTTTATTTATTTATTTATTATTTCTTACGAATATATAATAGATTTTTTTAGCATAAATAAAATATAGAACAGGTTTTTGTGATAGATTCCCTTTAAGTACACAATGCTCCTAGCATTAATTAGTGCAGTAAGCATCAGATTGTTAAATGCCCAGCTGGTGGCAATGAGGAGGGCTTGGGCTTCCCCCTGAGCATCAGCCAACTGGGAAATTTTTGTGTAGGGTTTATGGCCAGTCTGCCCCTGGACAAAATCCTAAACTGTTATCAATGAACAAAAGTCTACATCATGGGACTAAATCATAAAAGGGGTTATCCATCTACAGAGACCTTTTGGTCAGAAACTCCCCATGTCACTTGTAGAAGGAACATACTTAACTCCTCCCTACTGATGAGTTCCAACTTCTTCGTTCCCCTGTGCTGCTGCTGTTCTCCAGTCCCTGCTGATAATTTCCTGTTTGACAAGGGTCATGTGGCCCCTGCAGACAATGAGTTTCCACACCGGTGAAGTGTTCCCCATGCCTCACATCACATGTAGAGAGTGTCAATTGCAGTAGGGAGGGAGGCAAATGAGCTGAAACCCATCTGCAGGAAGCAGGTAAGTATGCTTCCCTTCACAGGTCCAGAAACATGGGGGGCCCTCAAAGGTGGATAACCCCTTTAAAAGTATAATATTATATATAATGTTACTGTATGTATAATGTTACTGTATATCATTTGTTACCAGTATTGGTCTGCAACCTGTTATTTTCTACCTGTGGTGAAACTATAACTCCCAGCATGTTGTAGTTTAACTACAGCTAGAGAGCCACAAATTGTAGACCAAAAAATGATATACTTTTAGGGTACAGTTTATGCTTTATCAGGGTACTGGCTTGTCTTAGGAAAAGCAATGATGAGCTGAAAAAAAAATTCAAGTGCTTCTTCTAGGTATGAGCGAACCCATGGAAGTTCGGGTTCACCGGGTTCGGCCAAACTTTAGGTCAAAGTTCCAGTTCGAGACCCGAACTTGATCCGAGCTTTACCCCGAACCCGGACCCCATTAAAGTCAATGGGGACCCGAACTTCACTTTATTATTTTCCATTATAACATGGTTATAACGGAAAATAATAGCATTCTTAAGACAGAATTCTAAATAAAATGGCCATTCAGGTCCTTCTATCTTCATTCAGCAGGGCCTGCAATGACATCATCGCGCTTACCATGTGGTGAGCGCAGTGATGTCATCGCAAGTCCTTTTGCAGGGTCTGCAGAAAGAAGAAAGAAGAGGATACTGGCTGCGCAATCAACTGGATGAGGTGAGGTTTTTTAAAATTATTTTAACCCCTGAATGGCCATTTTATTTAGCATTCTGTCTTAAGAATGCTATTATTTTCTGTTATAACCATGTCATAACGGAAAATAATAAAATCACCCGAACACTGAACCCGAACTTTAGTGAAAACTTTGCAGTTTGGGTTCGCTCATCTCTAGCTTGGGAATATACTGGCACCCATAGAAATTAAAATGTTGTTATTGGACCAGGAAAAAAGCCCTTAAATTTAAAGAACATTTGCCATTTTTGTAACCAATCATATTGTAGCTTTTATTTTACCAGAGCAGTTTAAGTAATGAAAGCTTTGCTGTGATTGGTTGCTGTTTGCAACTGTTTTACTTTTAGGCAGTTTCGATAAATCGGGCCCATAGTGGGCATAGACAAAGCTTTGTTCCATCTTGTTACATCTTGGAAATTTAAACATTGAGCTTGTGGTAAATTATACATAAATCTATTTAAAGGGGTTGTACACAATTAGAAAGACATTCATTTGTGTCTGCATGGGGATAGGCTGCAGTACCACACGCAAGCTGTAGACAGGTGTGCCACTGGTTTTGGAAGAAAGCAGCAATGTTTTCTAATTCTAAACAACCACTTTGGTGTATGCTGCTTCTTAGCAATATTTGGTGACTCTTTCATTTCGTTCTCTGTTATATGCGTTCATATAATCAGACTTGTCAAATAAACTACCTGCACATCATCACATACCAAAACTTATATAAATTATTCAATTAAGTTATGGTTGGGGTCTCAGTTTGACTTTTCCAGCAAGAAAATATGGACTTGGTGCAGTCAATATGAAAGCATACTTTCCAACTCTCCCAGAAGCCTTCCAGAAACAAAGGAGAACTTCCAGACAGCTGAAAGGGTTGGCAAATCTCCAGGTACCGTAGAAGCTTCCAAGCTCCTCCTGGATATTAGCCCCTTAGATACAGCTTTGGCATTGAAAACACAGTGAGGGGGTGGCATAAATGGGATGGTGCTTGTCTGTAATGGAGGCATAACCTACAAATTGGGACAATTTCTCCGGGATGGCTTGGCCAAAAAATTGCCACGCTTGGGTTAAATTGAAGGCTATGACTGACTAGCAAGGTTTTTCATGTCCTCAATCAAAGGCACGGATTTGCATTTCTTTGGCGAATTGACCACCAGTGTTGCTACAATGATCTTTGGATTAGCAAGACGTTTGAGCATCGGTATTTACCTCATGTTCTCTTTCCTGTGCACTGTCACATACATTTCATAAACTCTTCCCTGAGGAACGGCCCCAGCAGGAATCAGCAAGCTCACTCCTAAAGAATAAAAAGATAAAAGAAACAAATAGAGAAATCAATTAAATAATAGGGAATGATACATGTAAGGGGGGAGACAAGCAATTTATGTTTCAAGCTCGCATTCATGTTTCCATAAAAAGAACTCATTTTACAGGGCAATGTTGGATTTAAGTCCTCAAAGCCAAGACGAGAAATGTTGCTATGGCAATTGTAGTCTTACTTATGGCTCTCGAAAGCAAAATAATTGGTATAAGGTGAAATGGTAGGAAAAGGCTATAAAGGAAATATTTTTTTTTCTTTTACAGCCATAAACATTCGCTCTTCCATTCTAACTGCATATACAATGGAAGGAAACCATAAAGAATAGTTCAGTTTTTGAACTATCTTTGTTTTATCTGAATAAAGGTAAGATGCATTGGGTTTTATTTTAGTGAGAGCCATTATGGCTTTTCATTTCTTGGTCAGTACCGCTTGGCTTATTGTTATGTCAATGGAAGCTAGTTCAGAAGATTTAACACTATGTGAAGTAAAGTTTATACCTACAGAAGACACATTTACAAAGTTTTATCTTGGCTGAATTTCTTTTGGTGGCTATCCATGTAGATGATAGCCTAAATTTGTTGTAGAGCCTGTAGCTGTCATCCCGTTTCCCATATTGTCTCACCGGACCCTTTCCTGAGCCCCCTCATACACATCCACATTCAGTTCAGCCGAACAAACATGTATTCAACGGGAAGATGGGAGAAAGCCACTGCCAAACTGTTCTGGGGGTTCTTATCTCCTGGTAGAACAAAAGAATGGGACAAAAATATTCACCTCACCTGATCCTGGTCTCCCCAACTTCATCTGTTGGGGAGTGTCAGGAGCTCCACACACATATTAGACTCTTGGCTGAACCTGTTATTCCTGGCGGGTTTGGCTGACAATAAATTAATGTGTATGACGGCCTTAACTCTGAAACAAGCTCATGCTGGGGTGACTATAGCAAAAATATATTTAGTGGGTGGCAAAATGGCAACTCAAAGCACTAATTTCCAACAGGAACCCAGAAGTCAGGAACCCCAATTGCAATATGGTGGTATTATTTGGTAATTAAACCAGAATATACTACTACTACTATTATACTACTGTGTGCAGTACTATGTGGCCTTCTGAAGAGTATTATTTGAATACTGCATATTCTTTAGACATCATATATAGTAGTTGTTGTGAATTGTATATATGAGAATTATTTTGGTGCTATATAATTGCATAGCAGTATTATGTAGGCTGAAATTAAAGAACTCCCGCAAATTTTTTTATTCTCTGACCTGTCAGAAAGGTGCATGATATAATCTGTAGTGAATGTCATTTTCTTATCAGAGGCTGAAATTGAGAGTTTCCACTCTCTTCTAATTGTAGCTGGGTCATGTGATCAACTCCCTGACCTCCAACTGACCCAGGACAGCAAGCCAGTCACTTCTCTATTCATTCCTATGAGACTGAAAGTGAGGCTCCCATAGGAATGCATAGAAAATTAGACTTCCTGTCCACACATAAGGTGCTGTGTGAGTTGGTGGGTCTAATTCCTAGTCACATGATACAGATAAGAAACTTCAGGATGATATAACTCAAAAATTCAGCTACTGGTAAGAAAATGACATTCACTACAGATTACATCATGTACATTTCTACCAGGACATGGAATACATTTTTTTGCGGGAGTTCTTCTTTAAGTAAAAAGCCTAAAAATAATAAGCGGGGGTTTCCCTCTTTGTTTCATGAAAAGGGCCATTTTTTTCTATAAAACTCACCATGCTTGTAGCCTACATACATATTGGATCTAGTAAAAAATGATGGGAGCTTCCAACATGAGAATTTTTAGGTGAATGGTATACAAATAGCACTTACGTGATTATACACTACTGTATTCAGGTGTGATATGGATATTTAGCTTAGCATAGTACTAACCATAGTATAGTAGCACCTAATCCTAATTCAAACCTGTTTAGTGTGCATACATTGATTTTTAGGAAATATCTTCCATTTTTTATGTGTAGTTGTTTTTATCACTGCCATCCATGTTTGGTAGGTTACATTTCCTTGCCTACCTGAGTTGGGAATGATCAGGTGTCCACCTAGTGAGTTGAATGTGCCAAAGGCAGTACATGAAGGGTCTGTTTGCCTTGCAAGACTTTGGTTTTTCATATTAAGGGTGTCATTTTCCAACAAGGACTGTGTAATTTGAGGAGATAGTTTTGACGCATAGTCCGACAAATCATCTTGAGGTGTTACTGCACCAGAGGAGTTGAACACTTTGATTTTCAAATTAGGAAGAGGGTCAAGGAGAGGAGAATTGGTCATTGGGATCTTGTCAGAGACATCATGTAGAGCATAAACAGGCCCTCTGTACATAGCTGCTGCAGATGTGAGGTCTGGAGGAATTGCCAGGAGATCTGAAGACAAAAACAAAATCATGATGAGAGGCTTAAGATGTTTATGTAAAAATGAGCTCAGCGTAGAAGTATATTATTACACCTTTCCAGATCTAATATATATATATATACACCTCGTAACATGAAAATCACTAGATGACAAACTTCTGGAAGTGGAGGAAACTACATTTCCAATTATTTTATACAAATGTTCCCTTTTATTCAGTTTGTCCAGACATCAGATGAATACATACAGTACGAAAGCAATAGGATAGAGATTGGTTTCCAGTAGAACATACAGTATACAATGGGAATCAATCTAGTAAATATGTTTTCAATCAAAGCTACCAAGAATATGTTGATGTGTAAGAAAGCTCTCCCTGGCACCCTAGTAGTGTCTATCGACTATACCGAGCCTGTGCCAACTGAGGTATGCCCTCCTATGCCTATGTAAACCATATGTGCTTCATGGCTGGGCACAAGACGCATCTCTCTCCTGCAGTGCCAGTCATGTGGGAAAACAGGAAAGAAGTAATGTAAAAAAATGGAGTAGCTATAAAGAATACAGCTCTGGTGGTGTCTAGTAAACATATGTTATTTGGATTGGAACCAGCACATTGAATTAAGCATTTTCTGATAGTGTGCACTATGGGAGAGAGACCCGTCAGTAAGATTTAGTACTTGCTGTTCATCTTCAATTTACAGTGCTTCCCCTGAAAGTCATTATGTGATGAGGAAATTTAATTTGCTTATTAAACCTTTCACAAATGAAGCACATGACATTTACGAATGTTCTTCTTCGCGGTCTTATGTTTTTCCTGCGTGATGGCACATGTGGCACATATTCACATTTCATCTAGTCTGACTAGACATTACAGAGCTATTTGCTTTCCATACAAACAAAATCCCGGAAGAGCGATGCAGAAGATGTACAGTAATAGTCGCCGGCTGTTCTACTCTTTGACAATGACATATTCCTACAAACAAGATACAAAAGTGTGCTTGGAGAAGAAAAAATATTACTTATTCAAATTTTGGACCAAATTGATTGTTCTGTCAGATGTGAGAGAAATCTCGCTGTCAAATCTGACACAACTGGAGTCAATTTAGTGACACATTGTAGGAACGCAGCATGGCAGCTTGAGACAACACCAATAATTTCCACAAACATTCTCTTCAAAGCCTTCCGCTCGGCCTACTTTATAGAAGAAAACTGCCACCTTAACTGTTGAGTGGCAGATAGAATTTCTAGTGATGTAGGCCATGTATGTACATATACAGTAGCAATCATCTTAGCTCATAGTGCTGCCACACAAACCCTACAGGTGAGGGCGGTACCATATATGGACACAGAGGGCAGAATGGTGGCTCGGTGGTTATCACTGGTGCCTTGCAGCGCTGGGGTCCTGGGTTTGAATCCGACCATGGACAACATCTGCATGGAGTTTGTATGTTCTCCCTGTGTTTGCATGGGTTTCCTCTGTGTGCTGTGGTTTCATCCCACACTCTGAAGACATACTGATAGGGACCTTAAATTGTGAGCACCATAGGGGACAGCATAATGGCAATGTCTGTAAAGCGCTGCAGAATATAGTAGCGCTATATAAGTGCATAAAATAAATACATAATAACTGTTTTTTAAGGATCCTTTTCTTTAACCACTTGCGGACTTCCCATAGACTATAGACATGTGGGCAGTTTCTGAACATCCTTGCGGAGAGATTGTGCAACTTCAGTAAAGGGAGCAGGCTGTCAGTGGCAGCTGGGCTCCCTATTGAGAAGGATGATTTCTACTGCCCGTGTCTTCCCTATTGCTTCCCTATTGCAGTGGTGTAGATAGATCAGGAAGAAGACCTCGTGTAGATCCAAACCCCAAATACTACAATAACGACTTCCACAGTGGCAGTTGTGTATATATTTGGAGACTTTTGCATTTTCTTATTCATCTGGCAATTGGCAGCAGTATTACACTGCAAGATGATCGCCAATGATCGTTCATACAAACGCTTGTTAACGATCATCTGCCAAGAAATCGGCAATACAGGCTTTATAAACTATAGAGCAAACATAGAAATTAGTAACAAACAGAAACTATGGGCTCATGCACACGTCCATAAGTATTTTGCGGTCTGCAAAACATGGATCCGCAAAAAATATGTGTGCATTCCGTATTTTGCGGAACAGAACGGCTGGCCCCTAATAGAACAGTCCTAGCCTTGTCTGTAATGCGGACAATAGGACATGTTCTGTTTTTTTGCGGACATACGGAAACAGAATGCACACGGAGTAACTTCCGTTTATTTTGCGGACCCATTGAAATGAATGGTTCCGCATACGGTCCGCAAAAAAAATGGAACGGACACAGAAAGAAAATACGTTTGTGTGCATGAGCCCTAATGTAGGAAAGAAAAATGGTGAGAGAAAAAATGGTGGGCTGTGTGACAATTGTCAGATCAGAAGAGCACTCACCTTGTCTCGCAGCTTTAATGTTGACTGCTTGAAATCCACCATTCAGTGCAGAGGTGTCAATGATGTCAGACTCGAAGCCTCGATGGTTCTTCCGATAGACAAATAATGCAACAGTGACAGAGATGGCGAGGCACACGATCACAGCGATGACAATGCCAACATACAGGGCAACATTGTCCGAGCTTGGAGCGGCTAGAAGAGGCAATGATATCGGTGTTACTGAAAGGAAATAGGTTTCTAAACTGATAATGTGACTGAACACTTTAATATGTAAGCAGGGGCGTAGCTATAGGGGGTGCAGAGGTAGCAGCCGCTACCGGGCCCAGGAGCCTGAGGGGGCCCAAAGACCCTTGTGCCACATAAGAAGACACCGGTATTATAGAAAGTGCATGCTGGCCATGTTACACCTCTGGCCGGAGGGAAGGGGTGGCATGGGGGGGGGGTGCTGTTTCAATTTTGCCTCACGCAGCACAAAGGCTATGTGCTCCCCTGTCCCTGGTCACAAAGCAATGACGTAAGGGGGGGCCCAAGCTGAACTCTTGCACCAGGGCCCATGAGCCTTTAGCTATGCCCCTGTATGTAAGTATAGATGGATGATGTCTATCCTACATGTACATTCTCACTCGTCCAATATGCAGTCATTACAAACCAGAGATTGTCTATGGGAACTATATCAATGCAATATTGTTTTACTTTTAATATTTAAATTATTTATTTAATTTTATTATTTAACATTTATTGATTTCATTTCCTTAAATCACTGATATAATTTAAAGCATACTTAGGGATCATAGGCTATAGACTGTAATACATTCATTTGCCTTTAGAGGACCACATAAAAGCTGAAGGTTCCTGCCTTAATGATAATATATTAGGATATTGCATACTACATAAAGATACCTACAAGCTGGAAACTGGTGTTTGAATAACTATGCACCAATGTGTTTTACACCATAGCAATGAAGAGTTTGTTCAGTATTATAAACAGTGCCACACTTGTCCACAGGCTGAGTCTGGTATTGCAATAGGAGTCACAGTCAATGGACATGTGGGGTGCTGTTTTGTAGAAAAAAGTGTGACCATATTTCTAATTTCAGACAATCCTTTTTTCATTCGTTCTTTTTAGCTCTGCTCAGAATTTCATTGGTGAGTGAACCTACAGTGCCTACAATTTCTAGTTTTTTGGGTGTTTCAGAAATGGGAAAAAATAAGCTGATGCACGGGGAGCCCTATAAACTTGTGAACCTCAACTTCATGTTATAAATTACCTTTTGAAGATCTGAAAAATAATAATATCTCTGCAAAACGATGAGGAATATGAGGAAAAATCTACTGAAAGGGGAAAAGTCTGTGTGATGAGAAGTATCTGCAGCAGGGTTTCTGGAGTAGATTCCATTGTCCAGGAAATATTACAGATTATAAGACGGTAGTTACATATTAAACCGTATGAATTGGGGCGTGCGCAGTAAGGGGGGCTGGTGGGATAGGGATATATTTCATGCACACTACAGCAGTGTTATATAGTAAACCTGGCTGACAACTGACAGGCGTCTGACAATGAAAACAGCATAAACCTGGCTGAGCTATTGAGAGCAGTACGCTGTATACAATCAAAAACTCGAACAATGGTTTTCAAGGGGACAGAACATATGACACAAGTAGCATTAATGAACATGTTGTGCAATAGGGAGCGAGAAGATGGCCAGTGCTTAGGAAAAACCATCTGAACTGCATTTAAAGCTGGTTTATGACCGTGCCTTAGAGAATATTATGGGAGGGCTATTGCTCTGCATTCCCTTCCAAAACTAATCCAATGCAAATGGCAGCTGGCACGTTCTAGATCCATGTGTTGATACATTTAAAAACCTTCTCTAATTTTAGCCTATTGTAATCTAGCTGTGGAAACTCCTGCAGAGAAGGTCGATATATTTCTGGCGAACTATACAAAACTGAACGGAGGTGATCATTGTGAAGACGACTTCTGAATGAAATAGAAAAGGTTGAGGATGCCGGTCTGTTAGACTTACCACAGCCATTTAGAGGAATGCACTCTTTAAGAATTGCGGCTCATCTTGGGCTAGCCGTGCACCAGAACTGTAATAATTCTGGAACAACTCTATGTTGTTCCATTCCCCTAATATTCCTACCACAAATTTATGAATGAATTGCCAGCAGTCTGTAATGAAGATTCATCTTGCTGTTTACAGTTGGGGGTGTGTCCCTGCACAGTCAGATGTTGTCCAATCAATTCTGCCAATGTCAGACTGTGCAGGGAGGCACCGCCAACCTGTAACATCCAGAAAGAAATGTATTCATAAACTTCTAGTAGGAGTAATACCAGAATGGGACAACTGGATTGTGCCTAGTGCAGTGCTCTATGACTTGAGTCTGCACAAATCATGATACAAGGATTTAAGGGGAAAATTCCTTTGTCATAAATTTGCCCATACAGCAAATCCAGTGCCTTAAATCTTCTTCTGAAGAGGACCTGTCAGGTTTACTGACATATCTGTCTTAGTAAATGATTCTGTTCCTTTGTTATCCCTCCTGGAAATGTATGAATAAATTGACAGCTGGTCATTACTATTCTGCTTGGAAAATTGCTTTGAAATTATCTAGATAAGCAGAATCCAAATTTCTGACCACCATGGTCAACAAAGTATAACTGTAAAGACTTCTCTATCAGTATAAATGATGTCTGTCTCAAGACTATATAATAAGTTCCATTTGTTCCTGTGTAACGTGTACATCTACTCAACATATGTACATTATTCAATAATCATGTATGCACTGGCGACAAAGCAGCATATTTCAGTTCCATAGTAACGAATGTTTCTATAATGTGAATTAATGACTAGCTCGAAGCAATATCAGTGCAGGAAAGCTATAATTTGCTTCAGGCTGGAAAATGTGAACATGCTACAAGTTAAGAAATTGTAAATAATGTAGCACCCTGCTTTTACAGTTCCTGCCACAATACTGTATAATGTAAATGTATCATTTACCAGATAATATATACTTTATTCCATTCAAAATCTATGGAGATTTTAGAGTACACGTGATGATCACCACATTAGTTGAAGCTTTACCTTATGTTTCTGTCCTTAAAGAGGTTTTACGAAATTACTGTGGTTTTTAACAGATATGGTCATGTAGGTGGTTACCTCACACAGTGGCGTAACTACAGGGGTCGCAACGGTCGCAGTTGCCACTTGAAGGACCGCATCGCCAATTAGGCGAGGTGCAGTGCGGCCCTGGTCACAGGAGGCAACGGCGGCGGCGGGGCAGAGGGAGATGAGCGCTTCCATTGTGGAAGCGATCATCTCCATATTCATCTGTACTGCGGTCCTCAGGACGGCGATACAGATGCCTGTGCTGCGGGGCAGGGGAGGGAGAGGCGTCTCCCTTCCCCATTCATCTGATATCAGAGGCCGGCGCAGGCGGCGTGATGACGTCATCGCGCTGCCTGAGCCGTACAGTGCGGGACACAGGGCGGAAGAGGCCTGCATCGCATCGCTGATGGAGGTAAGTATAAGTGTTTTTTTTGTATGATGCAATTATGGACCGGAGGTCTTCTTAATGGCACATGGGGGCACTGGGGGCATTTCTCTTACTGGCACATGGGGGCATTTTTTTACTGGCACATGGGGGCACTGGGGGCATTTCTTATTGGCACATGGGGGCACTGGGGGCATTTCTCTTGCTGGCACATGGGGGCACTGGGGGAATTTCTTGGCACATGGGGGCACTGGGGGCATTTCTTGGCACATGGGGCATTTCTTGGCACATGGAGGCACTGGGGGCATTTCTTGGCACATGGGGACACTGGGGGCAGTTCTTAGTGGCACATGGGGGCATTTCTTACTGGCACATGGGGGCAGTGGGGGCATTTCTTACTGGCAAATGATTTGGGGGCATCTATGGAGGTGAGACACTTTTTACTGGCACATTATTGGGGGGAAATTTTTGGGGGCACTTCTGGTACATTATTGGGGGAACTTCTTACTGGCACATTATTGGGGCACTATGGGGGCTCTTCTTACTGGCACATTATTGGGGGGCACTATGGGGGCATCTACTGAGGCCACAAAGAAGGGGTATTTTATATGGGGGTCTCTGTATAGGGTCATTTTATACTGGGACACATTATGGCAGGTACTATGGGGGCATCTACGGGGGGACACTAAGAAGGGGTATTTTATACTTGCAAATTATGGGGGACACTGAGGGCATCTACTGGGGCTCTATTTAGGGGTATTTTATACTGGCACATTATGGGGGCACTATGGGGACATTAGCTCAACTGGGGGCATTAAAATGTTTTTTTTTGCACTGGCACACATAAAGGGGCATTTTTGTACTGTCACATTATAAGGAGAATTATTACTACTGGGGTTCTCTGGGGAACATGATTACTAGTATGGGCACTATGGAAGCATTATTACTTCTGGGGTACAGTGGGGAAATTAGTACTGTTGGGGGCACTATTACTAACAAGTTCACTCTGGCAGAGAATTATTAGTTGGGACTTTGGGGGGCACTATTACTGTGGGGGGCACCCTGTCACAGTATCAGCATAGCGCAGTTATTTCTGGGGGACGATATGTTTACACTATTACTGTCAGGGACACTATTTGCTGGGCGCAGTTATTTTAGGACACTGTGTGCCAATAATTATTGAAGGGCATTATCTGTGTGGTACTAGCGGCACAGTACTGGGGTATTAGGATGATTTGTGCAGAAGACGGGAGGATGATGGAAAAGTAGTAAACTAAGATTTTTTCTGTCAAACTGCAGAGATGAGAAATGGCATCTGGTCTGAAAGGAGATGAGGAAAGAGAACATCTACATCAGAGGAGACGTCACTGGATGTAAGAGGTATGGGGCGCTTTATTAGGCTACATTCACACGAATGTTGTGTTTTGCGGTCTGCGAATTGTGGATCCGCAAAAAAAACGGATGATGTTCTGTATGGCATCCATTTTTTTTGCAGATCCACTGTAACAATGCCTATCCTTGTCCCCAAAACGGACAAAAATAGGACATGTTCTATTGTTTTTGCGGGGCTACGGAACGGACATACGGATGCGGATAACACACGGTGTGCTGTCCGCATTTTTTGCTGACCCATTGAAGTCAATGGGTCCGCATCTGAGCCGCAAAATATGCGGATCGGAGGCCGCAAAAGCAACTGTCGTGTGAATGTAGTCTTACCCTATATGTTCTGTAGTGATATACGTAATGTTAGGAGGGAAAGGGTTAGGGTGAGAATTTGGCATGGGGGGTTAAATTTTTAACTTCGCCAGCAGAAAAGCTAGGTGCACCAGCGCTGAGGGAAGGGGGGGTGCAAGCTGAACTCTTGCACCAGGGCCCATGAGCCTTTAGCTACGCCCCTGACCTCATATACATTTTCCTTATGCTTTTTTCCCTCAATATGGACTCTCCTGACCCGTTTTCACCATGTAAACCAATAACTGTGGTTTTTTTTATACCCCGCATGTAACATTTCCTGTTGGCTGTATCCAACCAAACCCATGATGCATTTCTCCTTTCTCTGCCACAGCTCCAGCTTCACCACTAATAACGTCCAGCTAATTTATAGCTCTTCCCACCCAGCTAATTACATAGACACTCTCCTATCACTGTCCCTAACATCACCCAGCTAGTTTATAGCTCCTCCCACCCAGATAGTTACATAGACACTCCCCTATCACTGTCCCTAACAACACCAGCTAGTTTATAGCTCCTCCCACCTAGCAAGTTACATAAACACTACCCTATCACCACCCCTAATAACACCCAGCTAGTTTATAGCTCCTCCCACCCAGCTAGTTACATAGACACTCCCCTATCACTGCCCCTAATAACCCCCAGCTAGTTTATAGCTCCTCCCACCCATCTAGTTACATAGACACTCCCCTATCACCACCCCTAATAACACCCAGCTAGTTTATAGCTCCTCCCACCCATCTAGTTACATAGACACTCCCCTATCACTGTCTCTGTATGGACATAACATCACAGGCAATAAGAAAGAGCTTTTTGGACATGGTCATGTGATCACAGCCCAAAACTGAAGACAGGAAGAATAAAAGTACAAGAAATACAATACGAAAATACAGCTACCTGCATAAATGATTATTTTAAAGGGTATTCCCATCTGAGACAATGGGGGCACATCGCTAGGATATGCCCCCATTGTCTGATAGGCACAGGAGTGGGGAAGGTGGTGGACGGAGGACCCTGGGTTTTCCCGGGTCCGGCCACCACTAAATTCATAGTACTGAATGGGACCCCTATTTTAGGTAGCCCGATAGAAATGAATGGAGGGCAGCAGCGTATGCACAGTGTGCCCTCCACAACATTTGGGGCTCTGTTCTCTGTTGAGGTGCCGCTCCCAGCAGTGGAACACGCACATATCAGACAATGGGGCCTTTTTTTTTTTACCTCCATTTCAGGAAAAATAGATTCGTTACCATGTAGTGTGAGGAAATTTGGCTTAGCGGAACATCCAATTTTTCCTGAAATTTGGATGGAAGTCCACTTCGAATACTTGGATTTGCTCAACTCTAGTGGAGCCCAGAGATAATGGGCTAATGTTGTGAAAATGTGACAATAACAAGGTTACACATGTTCTGATATAATTGATGGAGTAATCATGTATACGCACACTGTCTTATAGAAATCAAATCATCATGCTAAGGATATCAAAAGTATAAAAATAAAAATAATCAAACACAACTTACAAGGATATCCAAACTCCTTCTGTGTTTTCTGCTCATTAGTTCGGGGTGAAAGAGGAAAAATCGGGCCTTAAAAGGAAAAAAAGAAAAAAAAAACAAGCAAAAGGAAACAAAAATCATAAGAATGAAATAAAAAATAACTCAAATAATGAAAATCAAATTAAAGGCAAATAAATATGAGGTGTAAAGTCACCTGTCTGGTATAGAAATCAATTTTCTTTCAAAACTTTTTTTTTTAATTTAAATATTTAAATATTAAAACTTTTTTTCATTACGTTTGGATGTTGGCTTTATTCACATATGGAAAACCACTTTGATTTATTTTTGACTTTCACAAATGCTCAGTCAATCCTAATCCTAAGTAATTACTAAAAGACAAGTGACCATGGAGTTCTTTTTTTTGAGTCAATATAAAATCTCTCCTGTGGATTCCCATTTGTTTCACCATAGCCATTCATACAGGTACGTGTGAACTCTTTAAATGCCATATTCCAACATTATTTCATGCTCTTAAATTCAAAGCAGCAAGTAATCATAGACACATTAACAAGCAAATGGAAGCAGTAGAAGAGGCGAATAAAACTAATTCATAAGTCTAATTTATAGACTACATCAGCAAAGCAGTGGAAATATAGGGGGACATTTATCAAAACTGGTGTAAAGTAGAACAGGCTTAGTTGCCCATAACAACCAATCAGATCCCACCTTTCATTTTCCAAAGGAACTCTGAAAAATGAAAGGTGGAATCTGATTGGTTGCTATGGGCAACTAAGCCAGTTCTCCTTCACACCAGTTTGATAAATGACCCCCTATATTCTTTCCAGATTTTGGTGTCCATATCAACAATGCTTTTCCCTCGTTCATCAGTTGATTGGTGGCACCTTTATATAGATGCAATTAAAGGGAATTAGTCTTCTTAGGTCTACTTCTTCCCAATAATTGCCCTGATCATCATCCCAGGGAAGGGGTCTTAGTACAACACCTTACCACGATAAGATGATTGTGAGAAATGGTGTTTTAGGGGAGGAGATGTTACAAGATGCCTTTAGAAATCACAGAATTTCTGGATCTGCTGCACTTGCAGAAAGATTTGGATCTCAAGTAGAGGAACTACTTCTATTAGAAATACAGATATATCCACTCTTAACTTTCTGTTAAAGGGAATCTGCCACCAGCAACCTCCCTTTCCAACTATGTGCATACAAACATCCACACACATGTGTGCTGTCCGCATTTTATTTGAGCACCCATTGTTTTTAATGGGTCCGTGGTCCGCATTTTAGTCTTTTTGCTCAATGGACATATGGATTCGGAAGAAGAGGTCATCAGGTGTAAAACTTGGAAAACCCTTTAATATACAACATTTTATCTGCACTCCTCAATTCCATAATTTGAAGAATAATATCAGACAGGCTCCCATCTGGGTTTGACATAAAGCAGTGTTCATTCGGAGATTTCTGAGGAATAGAGTACAGAACTGTATTGAAGTCTAATGCACAGGCAGATCAGAAGGAGAGAAGAAGAAGGCATGTGATTATATATAATATAGTTATTGGACACTCTTATGTCAACCGCTGTCATTAGCAGTTGTCACCTGAGATGGCTTCATGTCTAGCTGAGCAATTCCTTTAGAAATGGTTGAATAGAGCAGGGATGGTTGAATAGAGCAGAGATAGCTATGATGGTGGACAAAGCCCTTTAATAGTTACAAAACATGATAGTAAAATATAATCAAGCCATTTTAAGTGATTGTAGGCACCAAGGTTCAGTCACTCAAGTGCATTTAGAGATACATTTTGTGTTTGGTTTGAGCTAAAGGTCCAGTTGAAATCAATTTTGGAATATTAATATGATATTTCATGCACAGAAGTGTCTCTCATTACTGTAATAATCACAGAAGATCTATCTAATCTAAGTCGAGCCATGATTATACTGTTATTAAATGTGCCAGTGTCTTTACTGCAGCTGTAAAAATATATGTTTAATCATCAAAGCACTACATACTGTGCGCACATCCATAATTAATGCACCCCTAATAATTATATGATAATTACAACGGGGAAGCGCCTTAATCATATACAGGTGTAGGAGGGCTAGGATCAGCTCTGGGTTACAAGATTGAGATTCATGACTATTCCTTTGTGCACCTTTTATCAAATTCATAAACAAGTATGGACAAGGATGCCACCTTAGTTGCTAAACCAGCAGAAATATGACAAACTGGAAAGCTCATCGGCTCCAGGTAATATATAAATATGTGGCAGTTGCTCTTCCTGTGATGGTGCCACATTACACTCAGCACTAGCTAATGGGGTCCATCAAATGTGTAATGTTCATTAAAGGTGTGGGTCATTTGGCTACTTGTGACCAATGTGTAGGTAAGATGACTATATAGCACTTACTAATATAGCCTTGGTTAATATTCTGTGCCGTTTGCTATATTTCATAAGCCATGTCTTCTTGTTAGTCCACATAGAGGTCCTGTCCGTAAGATTTGTGTGACCAGGCAAATCATCTCCATGTGATGTCTCCTCTATTCAAACACACTGCATCTGCATCCCAACAGTACAAGCGTAGACGGCAGGTGCAGTATATTTGGACGTCACATGGAGGTGATTTGCCTGGTCACATGACCCTCCATCAGCAGCCATTTTTTGGACAAGGCTATGTGGAAAGCACAGACTAGAGGGCATACTTCATGAAATGTAAAAAATTGTGCAGCTTTTCAATAAAGACTATGGGGGTCATTTATCAAACTGGTGTAAGGTAGAACTGGCTTAGTTGCCCATAGCAACCAATCAGATTCCTCTTGTCATTTTCAAAAGAAACTGTCCAAAATGAGAGGTGGAATCTAATTGGTTGCTATGGGCAACTAAGCCAGTTCTACTTTATACCAGTTTGATAAATGACCCCAATATATTAGTAAGGACCATATAATCATCTTACAAACACGTTGATTAGCAGTAGCCAGAAAGTGGCCAACCCCTTTAAGACTGCATACAATAGACCTGACAAATTATCCCTGCTTTTAAAGTACCTAATCTACAAAATTGACTTTGAAAAAGGACTCCAGTAAGTATAAAGCCTTGATTTGCCTTTTCTGACAAATGGCACAAATTCTGTCACATATCTTTAAGAGGAATCTAAAAAGCTGGATGCAAAACGTACAACAGGTCTCCTAACTATCGAGCATTATGGACAACATAGACCTTTAGATCACTTTCTGCTCCAGGACACATTTGTCACCATAACCTCTCGTCTCACTACTTTTATGGTACTTGTGACCTCCAAGACAGCTCTCAGATGGGTTGTCACCTAGCTTTACTAGATTCTAGGGTGGTGAAATGTTGGCAACACAAAAGAATGTACTGTAGAATTCTGGGTTGCATGGTGAAAGATCCTTTTATTTCATGCATTTCCCATGGCTTTGTATGCAGTGTCCCACATATTGTGAGAAAGAGACACTGCAAATGTATTTGTGTTAGCCATGTCAATTTAATATGCTTATTGTATCCATCTATGCTGCAAGAACCTTTTTAGGCTGAGTAGCTGACATTTTATTGTTACACCGCTAGGTGGTGCTATAGCACCTTATATATAGCCCAACAGGTTAAAACAGGTTAGAACCAGTTCAGTCCAGAGAGGAAGTTAGTCAGTGAGAGAGAGAGGAGTGAGTCCTGAATGTCTGTCCACCTTGTAGCTGCCATGTCAGCCTGGCTCTGCCCAAGCCAGGAAATTCATGGCCTTTACCATTTCTAAGCTGCTAGACCATGAGCTAACTAGGATATAGAGAGAGACTGGTTGAGGTAATGACTACCTGAAGTTTTATGGACTCTTCCAGCACAAGTGTTATAGGAGTAGCCTCCGGCGCCTAAACACGTCTTCAGCAACTAAGGTACCAAGTTGTGTGTATCCGCACCAACCCCTCCGGGGACTGTGGACTTATATTTTGTTCAAGAGCACCCAGTAGTCAAATAATGAAGCAGATGAAGTGATGCCTGCTGTCCAGGGATACCGCCTTGTGGGATGCTAATCTAAAGTAAGAGATATATTCTGTATAATATCCAGAGCCAGGTCTAGCTAAGGTGAATTGAAGGAACAAGTAACTAAGCAGGAAGACTGATTACGTGATTATTAGAAGAAAGCACCTATATGCATACTGCTATTGAACATCCAGCCTAATAAGGAAATTATTGCAGCATCCTTATATTTATTGCCAAGTGAAGCAACTGTGAACTGTAATTTGATGAAGGAATTACTCTAAGGCAAAAGTAAAGTTCAACTGTTTTTGGATAAAAACTGCCTCCTCATCATTTCATCATCTATTTTGCACCACAAGGTGCTGGCGTCACAAAGTTATCAGGGACCCTGCCGACCGACACCCAAATATCCCACCATCAAGGGCACCTCATACCAACACCCGGCAGAGCCCCTAAAGCCAGAGAGTGCCCCGACGGATTTGGTATCTCCTTCCATTCACTGCACGCCGGCCCAGGGAGCTACAGCTTCAGAACTGTGAGTAATCTATCCACCGGCATCACCACTGTGACAATACAATCCTACACACTCACATACATGCCCCTGAGGACTGGATGCTGCACGTATGTAGTTCCTCCCTCACATTTCCCCCTCTTTCTCTTTTAGAGCAGATGATTAGACCAAATCGACCATGTGATTTGATTCTAAACAAAACAAAAGTATCCTGGAAAACTCTCTCTTTCTCTGTCCCTCTATCCATCCCTCCCTCATCTCCATTCTCTCTCTCTACCTCCCTCCACCCCTCCCTCCCTCTCTCGCTATCTCCCTTCTCTCTCTCTTTACCTCCCTCCATCCCTCCCTCTCTCGCCATCTCCCTTCTCTCTCTCTACCTTCCTCCACCCCTCTCTCTATCTCCCTTCTCTCACTCTGTCCCTCCCTCCCTCTCTCGCTATCTCCCTTTTCTCTCTCTACCTTCCTTCATCCCTCCCTCTCTCGCCATCTCCTTTCTCTCTCTCTACCTTCCTCCGCCCCTCCCTCTCTATCTCCCTTCTCTCTATCTGTCCCTTCCTCCACCCTCCCTTACTATTTCTCTTCTTCCTGTTCTCTACTTCCCTGTCACTCTCTCAGAAAAATTTGACTGAATTGAATCTCAAGAAATTCTGATTCAAACATCTGAATTTTTGAGTAATTGGGTTGAATTTTGATTTTAAAGAATCAATTTGTTCATCTCTAATTATGAGTAAAATTATTACACCTTTTCCAGGACAGACAAAACTTTATCTAATTGTAAATCTGTCACAAGAAACATAAGATCATGTATCTTTATTTTCCAGCTATGCTATAGATGCCATCTTATCTAACATTATTCCACCCCAGAACTCTGCCAACAGTTGGCACTTATGAAGAGTTTAATGTCATCTTATTGCACAGGATGATTTACAGCTTGTCACATTACTGACAAACACCATGTACACTTCAGTTGTAATAATTTATCAAACGCAAATGTTAAAATAAAAAAAACTCAGTTGTCAGGTAATTCCCTAAATATGGATGCAAAGTATCTGTTTTTAATACAAAAACATAAAGATAAGAGCATCTGATGTGTGAAGTGTGAACAAGGAGAATGCTTTGTGATGAAGACTGAAATCATCAAACGGAATATAAAAGGGAATGTCTATCATTCTCACATGTCTCATATCCAGCACATATATGAATCAAACTGTACTGTGATTTTGGTAATATCTATCTATATATCCATTAGAGATGAGCGAATCATCCAAAATTCGTCAAACTTTTCAAAAGATTTGTACCTCATACGAATCTATTCGGCGAAGCTGCGTCCGAATCATACGTTATTATGTGGTGTTTTGCGAACATTCGCGCACTAATAACGAACGTATAGTTGTTAAAGGTACGCAAATCTATCTATCTATCTATCTATCTATCTATCTATCTATCATTTACCCAGTTTCAAGAATTTCCAGATAATTCAAAATTAATTTAAAAAATACTAAAGGAAAATGTATCAAAACATTTTCTCATGGAGACCAATGTCACATGCCAGTCTTGCTTATCTCAACAATATGGAAAAGTCACTTCTTCCACAGCCATATGCAATTACCTGATTTACAGACTTACATATAGGGAGTTGACATATGTTGCTTTGCCTAAGCTTTTAATTGATTAAAGAATCATTTGCCATTGAGTCACTGAACATAAGTTTTAATAGGCTGCCATAACTCAGAAAAGTACAGCAATTATCATTATACTGGGAGAGGGAAAGAAGAAATATAGCTATATGCTTCTATAATATTCTATGGGGAATTCAGCTATATACCTCTTCTATAATATTCTATAGGGAATTCAGCTATATACCTCTTCTGTAGTATTCTACTGAGAATACAGCTATGTGCTAATAAATTTGGCACATTCTGTGTCAATGGACTTTATATTAGGACTGGCATTTGTAATGATAATCTTAGTATATCTGCTCCATTATGCTTTGCGCCTTTCTGTGAATGGGGCATGCATAGCCACAGAATGGTCAGGGTTCAAATACACCTCTGTATACTGAAAGCAAGAGGGTGACCTGGTCAGATGAATCACATTTTCTTTTACATTATATGGATGACTTGTGTGTTGCTTACCTGAGGCAAAGTTAGCACCAGGATGTATGGGAAGAAAACAGAGGAAGTGTGATACTCTTGGCACTGTTCTGCTTGTTCTGCATCCTGACATTTATGTGGATGTTACTTTGACAAGTGCCACCTACCTAAATATTTTTACAGATCGTTGTTATTCCCTAATGACACTGGTATTCCCTAATGGCAGTGGCTTTTTTCAGCAGCATAATGCACCCTACCACACCACAAAACTTGTTCAGGAATGGTTCCAGGAACATGACAATGAGTTTAGGGAGTTGAATTGGCCTCCAAATTCCCCAAATGTAAATCTGTGGGATACGCTGAAAAAGAAAGTCCAGCATATGGAGGCCCACATTGCAAATTACAGGGCTTAAACGATCTACTGCTAACATATTGGTGCCAGATACCAAAGGACACCTTCAGAGGTCTTGTGGAGTCCATGTCTTGACTGTTAAAACTGTTTTGGGGGCATGAAGGGTCCTACAAACTCTTGGTTTTAAAGGGTTTTTTTTTTATTTGCACCCCAGCCTGTAATACCTGAAACCTATACTCACCCGTTCTCACCACTCCATTCTGACACCCTGACTTCCTGGTTCTCTTCACTGGTCTTTTGGTCTTCATCTGTCAATTTCTTCTCAGAGAGGGTCACATGTCCCTCTGAAGCCAATGGCCTCAGTGGTGTTGGGCTCCCAAGTGACAAGGGACCCTGCAGTGATGTGCCATTTGGGCGCATGTCACCTCTGAGGCTTAGCCTTTGGCTGAAGTAGTGCATGTTTATCTGGTCCATGTGGAACTTGACAACTGGAGACTGCAAGTACACTATAGGGAAGAGAGACAGGGAGCAAAAATGGAGTGGTACAAGCAAGTGAATATGAATTTCTACACAAGAATTCCAGGCTGGAGTGTAAATGAAAAAAATAATTTCTGGATGACCCCTTTAATGTTATGGCTAAGGTAATGGACTGTGGTCATGTCTTACAGCGTTGGGTGCTTCTGCCACCTATAAATGCCTGGCTTTCAGTTTATGACAATTGGTAAGATGATGAGCCTGTCTCTTGATTATGGCATGTACTGTCTCTCTCGCCCAACTTAGGTCATTTAATAAATATCTTCTGGATTCTATAACTTATAGAAATCTTCCCATACTATCATCCATTATTTAAAGGAGTTGTTTGGGCTTTTCCTATGTATAGGTCATCAATATCAGATCGGTGGGGCACCCGGCATCCCCGCTGATGAGAAGATGGCAAGGACCATAGACAGCAACAGTGGACAGGAAGAGAGATGGCACGTGTACACCGAATGCGTGGTCTCCTCATACAGCTGATCGGCGGGGGTGTTGGGTGTCGGAATCATGCCGATCTGATATTGATGACCTATAGTAAAAGCTTGGACAACCTCTTTAAGCTACTTAAAATGAGCTGTGCAAGCATCTCTTTTACTTATTCTATTTTTTATCTACAAGAGATGTTGAGATTGTACATAATACACTTTCCATCCCTTGGTGATAATTTGCTGTATAGAGACAAAACACAGTATATTGAACAGCCTAGCTCTGGAACCTGTTCTCTGATTTGAGATATAATGTTGGCTACGACTAGGACGCTGCCTATTATTACTTACTTGATTAGATCAGTGAGGGCGATGATTACAGGAGAAAACCGAAATAAGGCACAAATCATTTCAGAATAATTGGAGAGTGATCAAGGAAAATGAGGAAGATAATCAAGACTACAACGGGCTTGTGTATGAGCCACTGCTAGACTTCATAATGAAGATGTACATTAACAACAACAATTCAATATAATCAAAGCTGTCAACCTCCCCAGGGTGGCAGTAAATGGGCCAAAATGTTCAGGGAACCCCAGAGTAGGATTTTGCTGTTTATTTCCAAAGTCTCTGAATTCGTAGTTTCAAATTCATTCTCTGCATGACTGCAGCGCACAACTGGCCAAGGACTGTAAAATAGGATGAAAGCCGCACAAGCCGATATGTGATGTGACAGCAGGCAGAAAACAAAACCTCTCAGTGTAAACTGCAAATTCACCTTACTTGCAGAAAATACCGATACATCACATTTCTGTCCAGGAGGAACAATTACAGTGAGCCATGTAAAGAGGGATTTAAAGCGCCTCATAGAGAAAAGGAAGCTTCAGATATTTGGCAATTTGTATGACTAGGAAATTTTGTTTTAAAGCGATTACAGAATCTATGCCATGCCCTAATCATGCTGTAGTAGACAATCAGAGGGATTGGAAGAAATGAACCCTGCTTTTTGGAAGCTAGACTCCTCCAACTTCTTAAAGGGGTTTTCCAGGATTTTACTACTGATGACCTATCCTCAAGGTCTGACACCCGGGACCCCCGCTGATCAGCTGTTTGAGAAGGTACTGGTGGTCCTGTGAGCGCCGCGGCCTTCTCCCCGCTCACCAAGCACAGCGCCATACATTGTACAGTGGCTGTGCTTGGTATCGCGCTCAGCCCCATTCACTTGTGAGCTGCTCCTAGGCCACGTGATCGATGAATGTGGTGATGTCACTGGCCTAGGAAAAGTTGAGAGAAAGCCGTGGCACTCACGGGAGTGCCAATGCCTTCTAAAACAGCTGATTGGTGGGGGTGCCGGGTATCGGACCCCCACTGATCATATACTGATGACCTATCCTGGTGTTTGATATACTATCCTGAGGATGGGTCATCAGTAGTAAAATCCTGGAAAACCACTTTAAAGGGGTTCTGTACTTTTTTACTGATGATCTATCCTCAGGATAAGTCATCAGCATCTGATCGGTGGGGGTGTGACACCCGGGACCCTTGCCGATCAGCTATTTGAAAAGGCAGCGGCACTCCTGGATCGCCGTGGCCTTCTCGCTGTTTCCCTCAGGCCCAGTGATGTCACGAGTAGTATCACTGGCCTGGGCGGAGCCCACTTGAATGAAGCTTAGCCGTGCACAGGTCAGTGATACTAGTCATGATGTTACTGAGGGAAACAGAGAGAAGACTGCGGTGCTGCAGAAGCGCTGCGGCCTTCTCAAATAGCTGATTGTGGGGGTTCTGGGTGTCTGACCCACCGATCAGATGCTGATGATCTATTCTGAGGACAGATCATTAAAAAGTGCAGAACCCCTTTAAAAATTAGATCTGCATGATCTTATGGCTCTAGCCCCGTAATTATAAAGGTTTTGTGAATTCGATTGTATCCATTGTTAGGATTAGAGATGAGCGAAGTTATCAAACATTTGATTCGGCTGATTCACCGAAGTTCACTAAGAAATGCGATTTGTTATGAATTACTTCATCACAAATAGCATTCCATTGTATGTAGCAGGCACAATCATGGGGAATGGCGATCCCACCACCCCCTGTCATTGAACTTCTCAGATGCTGGATTCATTGCTGATCACAGTATGTGACATTTGCGGCCTTTCAGGGGTTAATTAGTGGTAAAAAAAACCCCCCAAAACATACTCACCTCATCCATTTGTTCATGGAGAGGCCATTGTGGCCATCTTGATTGAAGAAACCGAGCAAAATCTTGCACGTCCCACACCGCATCATCTCACTGTGCAAGATTTTGCGTGGTTTCTTCACTCCAGATAGCCCCGATAGCCTCTCCATGAGCAAATGGATGAGGTGAGTATGTGGTTTTCTTTTCATTTTGCCACCACTTCACTGGTTAGGATATCTGCATGATGCCCTAATGGGAATAGGCCTTTTTCAGCGACAGAAGATATAAAAATACATCTTTAAAACATAAGTTTGTCTTTGTCTTTATTTCAAAATTGTGCCAATCTGTGCCATGTTTTAGACAGATTCTAGGCCCAGACTTATTAGTATATCTGAGCATCTACTGGGTAAATGAGGCTCAATGTGGATACAATGTAAAAAGGTTACTAATCATCTGCATGAAACATATGTCCTAGGGGAGTAACACTGGGATCATAGATTAAATAACAGCATTCAATGTCAATCAGCTGCTTCTAAGGCTGGAAGGATATTGTCATGTATTAAAGTGGCGTGGCTTTAACCAAGTGGTTTGGTTAAAGCCAAAGAGGTTGTGAAGTTTCAGCTCAACATTAGAGGCTTGGGAAAGGCTCTCATGTTGAGCTGAAACTTTGCACCCACTTTGGGTGAATAAAAGGGATTTATTTTTACGTCTAGCTTTGATGGATACGGTTCATTTTTATGTTTCCAGATAGATAGATGACATCTCACAGATTCCCTAATAGAACGAGGGCTGTCAGATAACAGAAGGAACATCAGTGTGACTAAATGTGACATTTGAGAAATATCACAGTGAGCATGAGACGAACACTACAGTTTTATGGGTAGAACACTTCTCCAAACAGAAATCAATATCTGTATAGATTCTGGATTTATGTCGGAATGCACAGCCTAATAAAAGGGCATACTGATCTGTCTCGTGGTATTAATGAAGCACTGATGGATCCGCTAATCAGGAGCTCAAATGCAGAGATAATACAATTAAAGCTTCCTTAAAACGGAGCTTCTAAATTCAGCATTCAAGTGAACAGTACTTCCTCCTGTGTCTTGGGCACTAGTGTTAGGAAAATTTAAGGAATCCAGATCAATAAATAAAAAAAACAGTAATGGGGAAACGAAAATGTTCTATACAGTTATCATACAGGCATCATATACCTGCTGAGCCATTAAGCAGACGGTGCGGGTGCCAGCTATTCCAGGGCATGGAGAAACCCCAGTTTTCTTATTTATTACTAGAAGAAAACAATCAGGGAGATTGTTTCAAATACATTTATTGAACAAGTAATTAGTGTATCGGAGTGTAGGGTCTACTTGTGAAGATTCATGTCTAAAGGTTTCTCTGCCTGCACAGTGGGGGGAAAATGAGGAAGCGTGCTGCGTTTTAAAATGTTAATTATGGTTATTGCGCTATAGAATGTAAAATATTATGGGATATGTATCCTTCCATTAAGAACTGGCGGTGTCACTGCACAACATTGGATCGTAAATTTACAGGAACAAACTCAAGTAGCTGAGATTTGCCTTTAAGTGATCCAGAAAATGAGAGAGATTCAAACTTAAACCAAAGATAAAATCTATCTGTCTTTGACTATGTTATGTATGTTATGTAGAGTAACACCTCTGAACATATTTATAGAGATTATCCTATTACAGCAAAAAATCCTCTATCCACAGGATGTCTAATAGAAACTTGTAGGCCAAAAGCCCAGGAGGCATGTGTTAGAGTAGGTCTGCTTTTTCTTACAGTAGGTATAGCAGTTATGAAATTTACTTTTTTCATAAATTCATCATTTATCTATGTCTTTGTGCATTAAGCAGTGTGCTGCTCCTTTAGTTCTACGTATTTTGTTGCAGCCCAGGTAGCATGCACCTGTGTTCCTTTATATATATATATATTTTTTTTTTTTGGTGTTATATAAATAGATATTAGATAGATAGATCAATAGATAGATAGATAATAGATAGATAGGAGATAGATAGATAATTAGATAGATGATAGATAGATAGATCAATAGATAGATAAATAGATAGTTGATAGGTAGATAGATTGATAGATAGATCTATGATAGGTAGATAGATAGATAGATATGAGATAGATAGATAGATGATAGATAGATTGATGATAGGTAGATAGATAGATATGAGATAGATAGATGATAGATAGATAGATAGATAGATAGATAGATAGATAGATCAATAGATAGTTGATAGGTAGATAGATCTATGATAGGTAGATAGATAGATAGATATGAGATAGATAGATAGATAGATGATAGATAGATTGATGATAGGTAGATAGATAGATAGATAGATGATAGGTAGATAGATAGATAGATAGATAGATAGATAGATAGATAGATAGATAGATAGATAAATCTGAATAAGAAAAGTCCCAATAAGAGGACTGAAACAACGCTTTGGTGATCAAAGAACACTACTTTTGAACCACATTTCTGGGAGTGCTGTGGAATTTTTTAATAGATAGATAGATTAAAATGATAGAACTTTTCCAGGAACGTGAAAGAGAAGTGGGGCGAGAGAGAGTTTTCCAGGCATTTAAAGTACTTTTAGTTAGTATTAATTTTTACCCATAACAAATCACAAGCTTATTGGACCGGAAACTAATTTTACAAATTTCCCTAATTTGTAGATGGATACTGTACAAGCTTTCCTTCTTGTCTGTACACAGCATCTCCTGTAACCTATTCCTAGTGATCCCTGTTATACCCCCTTCAGGAGCCAAGTAAATACAAACTGCTGAACTTATTATATAAAAGTGACAAAACTAATGACAGCAGCGAGACATAAAGAAGAGGAAAAAAATAAAGACACAGGGAAAGCGAATCAACTTGTTAGTTTCAGACAGAGCTATAAAGCATGACAAATCAATCTTCTCAGCAGTGATGGATCATAGAGCAGGATTATACGTTTCTGACTTGGATATAGGAAACCATTAAAATATTACCATTAAACCCAGACACTAAGAAACTGGAAACACCCTAGGGCTAAGCGTGCCAATATTCAGCTGGGTTTTTCATTACAGTATGATGTGTTACAGGGTTTTATGAAAGAAAAATGGTAATGGGAACCTCTCTTTCTCTCATGTCATGTAAATGCATTCAAAGAAACAGTCAAATCTAGAAAATACATAATACATTTCCATAAATTGCCTCCCTTTACAGTATGTGTTTATGTTCCTTCAGTCACTGTAGGACACTTCTGGGGGAAAAAAAACTTGGCTCCCCAATGTGGCGGATCACAATAATTATACTGTACAGATATCAGCCTATGATAATGGATGACAAATTACACAATGAAAAGGTAATGAGTCATCTGTAAGTCAGATTCTACTGGGTCTGTGTATTGGCTTATGTAGCACATTGAAGTTCTGTGATAAACTAGCTTTAAGCTTTAAGTTAACCTTTGTAATCAAATACTTCCAAAATTCCGTGCTTATTAATTTCATGTTATAGCTTTACAGTGGTTTTTATACTGTTGTTCTGATACTGAGCTCCAAATTCTCTGCATAGTCATAGAGCTAATGATAAAATTCTGTCAACCTGTAGCTGCCACTAGAGGGAGCTTAGGGCCTTAGTGAATACTGCTGTGCATAGAACACTATGTAGTAAGGTCCTACGTTGCCTCTAGTGGCAGCAACAGGAAACCATGTTATAATTCAACTCAGTGTCTACAGAGGAGATGTTTCTCCCTCTATCAGTGGTTCCAACTGAAGGATATATTAAGATATTAATCTTCACAGAATGCACTACACAGTGTTAAAAGTTGGACATTCACAGGTTACTCTCTCAGAAAATCTAAAAAACTATGCAAATCATCCAGAGTATACATAAAAGGTTCCAGAACAAGAACACTTTAAGACGTTACGTGTACATCTCCCTTATCTCAGGTCCTGAACTGATGGCATTGTACATGGATATTAAGGAAAATTCTTCCTACTTCAATTGGACTAACATAATTATAACTGAAAATAACTCCAGCATAGACACAAATGCACAAAAGGATTTCATAGTAGAAAAACTAAAACTGCAGAGATAAATAAGGATCTATGGCATTAGTGAAGAATAAGCAAGGCATACAGCTGGTATTTATCAGCCATGCCGTCTTGTCCTTACTTTGCATACATAATCCATCAGTGCAGTTCTTTGACTGTAATACAGGGCCCTCGCAGTCTTTCCCTCCATTTCTTGGTGGGGGGTTGGCACAGTCTCTGCGGCGCCAATGTGTGCACTCTGTCCCACAGGTTGACCATTTGCTCCATGCTGTCCATTCACCATCCTCTGAAGAACAAAGAGAAAGACATTGAAAAAAAGTCACAACTGGATATACATTTTGTGTGATGTTCAAAAAGCAAAATCATCTGGAAAATGCTTTATGGTTCACTTTTGTGATCTCATGTTCAGTTGTATCATTTATTTATTATTCCACTGAATAGGAATGTTTAAATTAAAGAAGAACTCCCAACAAAAATTTTATTCTATGTCCTGTGTAAGGGGGTGTTCTCACCAGCAGGGCGGCGATGACAGAGTTGGTCTGCAGACAACAGGATTTCAGTCCAAATCGTGCTTTATTCAAGTCAGACACAGACACTCCCAGTTATGCCTCACTGGGTAAGGTGAGGTTACAGCAAACAAATGAAAACCCAAAATAAATTCCTGCCCGTCTGGGCTATAACTAATACACATAGGTCACTTTCTCACCTAATAAATACAGGTTATCCTCCAGGATTCATGAGCCAGCAATACAGTTAGCCTCTTAGGCTCCCCAGGCATAGCTACTCAACTGACATCCTGGGATGCCTTTTATTTCCCTCTAATGATCACAGCTGGCTTACCTGTGCTCTCCTCAGGCTAGAGGGAAAAACCTGGCCTGGACCGCGGTGGATTGGAAAGGTCCCACTGCCAACCTACCTTCCCAATCCAAATAAAATCCAGCCCTGTTATTTTAAATAACACTAGCTCCAGCAACTATGTCTTGCTGAAGCCACACCAAAGTCTTTCTGGATTTTATTTACCTCACCCAGTTGAGGAGTCTGGGTGGGATATACACCCCGTCCAGTACTCTGCCATACACTTTACCACACCTGCTAGAAATGTACATGATATAATCTGTAGTGAATGTCATTTTCTTACCAGTTTCTGAATTTTTGACTTATATCATCCTGAAGTTTTTTATCTGTGTCATGTGACCAGCAATTAGCAATTAGACTGAAAGTGAGGCTCCCATAGCAATGAATAGAGCAGTTACTGGCTTTCTGTCCTGGGTCAGTTGGAGGTCAGGGAGTTGGTCACATGACCCAGCTACAATAAGAAGAGAGGTTTTTACTCACAGAAACAGTCACTGATAAGAAGATGACATTCACTACAGATTATATCATGCACCTTTCTAACAGGTCAGAGAATAAAAATGTTTGCGAGAGTTCTTCTTTAAGGATCAAAAATGTAGTCAAAGTAAGAGTCCATTCACATGTCCGCGTATCATTGCGGATCCGCACTATAGAAATGTCTAATCTAGTCTGTGGCTGCGGACAAGAATAGGACATGTTCTATTTTTTTGCGGGGCCATAGAATGGAAGTGCGCATGCGGACAGCACACTGTGTGCTGTCCGCATCTTTTGCAGCCCTATTGAAAATGAATGGGTCCGCACCCATTCCACAATTTTGCAGAACCATTCATACGGATGTGTGAATGGGCTCTAAGGCTATGTTCACATCTGTGTTAGCATCTCCATTAGGACTTCCATAGCAGATTGTGCTAAAAATACAGGGCGAAATAGAGCAGCGTACTCCACTACTTTGTCCAGTAGTGGAATCCCATTGTGGTCAATGGAGTCCATGAGGCACTGTTTGTTACCATCATTTGAAGATTCCAGTGCTTCAGTTATCTAGAGCAGAACAATAGATACTGAAGTTCTGTTATGGACCTTGTAGATGTATCTGTGCTATTCCGTTTTGTTCTGGTTTAAAAGGTACAGAACCCCTTTCATGTTTTGTTATTACCTG
Organism: Rhinella marina; assembly: GCA_900303285.1. Classification (NCBI taxonomy): domain Eukaryota; kingdom Metazoa; phylum Chordata; class Amphibia; order Anura; family Bufonidae; genus Rhinella; species Rhinella marina. The sequence goes on from ONZH01010339.1 coordinate 107,411, forward strand.
GGCAGAGGGTAGTGCAGCTTATCTTCTGGACACTTTGGCCATCACAGACAGCTCCTCCATTAAGTGGCACAGGATTTGTACACATTCTTGTACGCTTCTGGTAACCTTTCCCGCATCGATTACTGCATGAAGACCACTCTGTCCATGTGGACCAACCACCATTTACTAAAAACAGACACATGATTACAGTCATGCATTAATTCCAAGGCTTTTCCTAGGATTTTTCTTCCCTGCTGAATTCCTATATGCTGTCTTTTAGGTAAGGTCTACCTAGGTTCCAAGAAATACCAGACCTCTACAGAACCTTGGTTGGAAAACATTGTAGTTATACATAAAGGGTTTCTCCCATCATGAAAATTAAACATCTGAAGATTAGGGCATCCAACTACCAGTGATTGGGAGAATGAGGTTTCCAAGGCTCCTGATTGTTTGGTGCACTACCATTTCATTCACTGTCAGTGGAGCTGATGGAAATAGCTGAGTACAATGTTTGGTAGTCTCAGTAAGTTCAGTCCTACTGACAATGAATTGAGCGCTGGTGCACATGTGTGACTGCTACTCCAGTCACATTAAGGACTAAGTACCCCAGTTATCATGAATAGTGGGGGTTCTATCAGTCAGATCACATACTTACCACCTGTGGATAAGGTGATACATTGTTAATGAGGGACAACCCCTTTAAAGAAAAGTAGTTTACAATGTATATGGCATAAGAAACTCCCAATGGAGATGAATGTACTGTATAAATCATCACGGTGCACCATGACTATATAAAGACAAGCTAGGTGCTTTTATACAGGTCACAGAACTATGAGGTGGCACAGGGTCTCATTTTACTCTTTACATTACACAACTCAGCTGCAGAACCTTTGATTTCTATGACATCCTTTCAAAAAGAAGGTCTGTATAAGTTGTGTCTATGTACTGTCTTGGTCACTAATTGTTAAAGAGATATTCCCGTTTCATGATATTGATGCCCTATCCTCAGGATAAGTCATCAATATCAGATCTGTGGTGGCCTGACTCTCTGCATCCCTGCTGATCAGCAGTTTGAAGGGGATGTGAAGCTAGTGTGAACGTTGAGTTCTCTTCCATCTTTACCTGCATTGTGTCTAAATTGTAGTGGAGGTGCGGCACCACCACCACAATGTATAGTAGATAGCATGCAGGTAAACACTGAAGAGAATGCAGCTCTCGCACTAGTTCCACAGCCCCCTTCAAACAGGTGATCAACTGGGATACTGAGAGTTGGACCTTGACCTTTCCTAAGGATAGGCCATCAGTTTCATGAAACCAGAATACCCCTTTAAGTTCTGACATTAAATAATATCATATAATATATAATAATAATCAAATAATTCTTAATATTATTGTTATTAAATATGAAGTACCGGTAGTTAATAAACAGATTAACTATACAAATATCATCCTGTGACACATAAATATTTAATGAAACATTTATCATTATTATTTATATTTATGCTAGGTGCTTTTCATGAATTGATATGTTTCAACTCGTTGCATATTCACAGGGGGCATGCTCTGAGCCCATAAATATTTTGGTCATAAATGAACCTTAATGGATTACCCTAAAGATTTATGAAACCTACAGATTATACTCCTCCATCTACTTCTCTATATCACAGCAGCTCATGCAGTGTCTAGACTCCGGTTATTCTTTTCGAGAAATGCATCAATGCCTCACCATATACAATTACAGTTGCTGTAGTACTTCTTCTTTTGGCCACAATATTTTTGGCAACGCAGGTATAATTGGCAGTGTCTGAAAGCCGGGCTTGTTTGATGATGAGGTTATGATCAATTGTGATGTAGAAATTCCGATCTTCTACAGGATCGATGATATCCTCATTTTTCAACCATTCCACCTAGGAAAGAATGCATTTGAATATGTTATTGCCTACTTGGCATTTCCATCAAAACTTATCTCAGTGAATGAAACAGTTCTATGGGACATTTTTCATTTTGCAAGAATATTATATTTTGGAAACAATTTAATGATCACTGTGCATGTAATTGCAAAGCTGAACAGCTCACGGCTCAGTGCGGTGGCCAGGAGTGCACCGGTGAGCAAAAATCCATAAATGGCTTCTTCAGTCTTGTCATAAGCCATTAATAATATCCCAATGTCCTGAAGTAGATTGATACTAGCAGTACAAATAAAGGCAGAACAAATAGATGCAGGGTACCCGAGTCGTAAATAAATACCTCTCCCTTCCGTAAATTGGTTAATTTTATGTATTATCTTCTGAGCGGTGTGACAGATCAGCCACTATCTGGAAAGGTTCTATCTATGTAAATTGTATCCTAAATAGAATGTTTTAGTATTAGCAATAGATGAAACTATTAATCTAAAGTGCAAGAGAAATAGAAAGAAGGAGCAAGCAGGATGTTCACTTGTCTAATGAGAACATTCATCCAGGTTTTATTTCTTGCACTTCGTAGAAGGTTTGCTGTTACACTACGTACATTTTAAAGGAAGGCACTAGAAAAATAACATTAACTCAATGGGGGGAATTTATCATAGACCGGCATTTTACTACGGTCTATGGTATGCCCTGCGCTGCTGGACGATCCCTGCCATATTATATAGGGTATTTATCTATATAAAACCATTTTATACCATTATAACCATTATCAAAATAAAATACTTTAGGGTTAACACAGTGGCTCACATTTATTAATACAGTTTAATAAATCAGACAGTGTTCACAGACAGTCTAGAAGCCCTGTTACAACAAGCCAGAAAAGCAGGCAATTATCTGGAGCAAACTGCTAGTTCCCAATAATTGCCTGTTCGTTACATGGGGTTAGAGCTGAATTTACCTGTATCAATCGCCACCACTCTATGGGGACAAGTACTAACTAGAGTGATCGCTCGTCCTCACACACATTCATTGTTTCTGTGCAGCAGATCACTGTGTAGACAGAGAATCTGCCGCCCAGGAACGGAGATTTATGTGAACACATCAATGACGCTTTCACCCGATGGGTGACCATATGCTTGTTCATTGGATGATCAGCAGATTCTTTACATAGGACAATTATCAGAAACAAGCGTTCTTAGGAACGCTCCTTCAAAGTAATTGCCCAATCACTGGCCCATGTAAAGGTGCTTTAAAACAGTAAATGTGGTACAAAACAAATTTCTGGCGCATTTTGATAGGTAAATCTCCTAAATGACTTTGAGCAGCACTTAGCTCATGTATTCTATAGTACGGTATGGTAACCTATGGAACTATATAAAAAGCATCGCATGTGACATTATGTATGTGTCCAGGGGGAACAGTCCTCTCACCAAGATATGGATTTTGGCCATTCACCCATTCCACCCCTAGTGCATTGCCCATGTAGCTACTGGAATCTCTGGAGGATATAGAGAGCACGCGGAGAAGTGTAACCGAATGGGGAAACGGGTACCACAATTTAGTGAAAAGGGTTGCTCAACGCAAAATAGCCTGCCCTTTAACCCGGACCATTGACGTTAGGGTCATCAGGAACTGTTTCTTCTATATATTTTCATCTCAGGCTTAGTACATGTTGTTCTATGGTTGGATATTTATTTACTACTGCACCGTGACTGTGTTCCCGCTAATGTTGGCACTCATTGGTTGGATAGAAGACCCATATATATGGTTATGTATAAAATATGGGCCTTTTTAATTGGCTAAGTAAGGTTTATGTTTTATTATTCTGTGCATGCCAAACAACCCCATATATTTTTGTGTATGGGGTATTTTGCGTATTGTGTATTTTATGCCACAGACAAATCCGCTGGAACATCTGTATCATTTACATGCATGATTTTGATGCATGTCTGGCTATGGAATTGTTATTTGCATTGGATAGGGGGAAGGGTGCAGCAAATTCGCACCACTCTTAAATGGTTAAGAAAGAGAATCTTCTGTCTCTATGTGCATTCTATGAGCAGATATAATACACACTCATCTCCATCTGCCAGTTTAAGGACAACTGAGAATTATAGATATGGCCTACAGATATAGTCCAATATAGTGTTATCACTCATGTATACACATATGACAGCTCTTTCTGAAAAGTCATCTGATATTGTAGGTTTGCTTTAATGTCAAGCATCTTTTGGAGGGCTGAAATCAGTTTGTCATCATTAATGTAAAAGTCACAGCTTCTGCTGTTGTCTTCTGCCAAACAGAACCAGGTTCCAAGGAGCCCCAGTTGGAAAACATAATGAGCCTAACATTCACATGTACTGTTAGATAGCCAAATGTCTTTTCTGAGCTCACCATAATTTCATCAACGTGTAGTAAAGTGGGTAGTGGTATAAAAATCTCTGTAGATCATAAAAGACTCCATATGATGGAAAGCAATATTGTTTCATCATACACTACATTCTTACATAGTTACATAGGTTGAGAAAAAGACAGGTCCCTCAAGTTCAACCTTTTTTACAATGAAATGCAATGTAGTCATTATGTCAAGGACATAACAAGTAACCATGGGATTCCTATAGCAAAACTGTAAATGTAGCCCCTGTCATCATGACCACCTTCAGTAGCAAAACATGAAAAGCTTGTGATGATATTGTTCTTCATTATACATTGGGATAATGCACATAGTGTCTCACTTCAGTAAATGGCATTTATCATGTAGAGAAGGTTAATACAAGACACTTACCAATGTATTGTTATTATCCATATTGCCTCCTTTTCTGACAAAATAATTAATTAATTTAATTAATTTGTCCATCACACTATACACTACTAGTTTCCATGTTTATGACCACCCTGTAATCCATCAGTGGTGGCCATGCTTGCACACTATAGGAAAAAGCATCAGTCTATGTAAGCTCCCATGGTCCTGGCCACCAGACAGGCCAGTGCTTTTTCCAATAGTGTGCAAGCATGGCCACCGCTGCTGGATTGCAGGGAGATTATAACCCCTGCATGCAAGCCATGTATAATGTGATGAAAAAATGAATCAAGCCAGCAAAGGAAGCAATATGGATAATAACATTACATTAGTAAGTGCTTTGTATTAACTTTCTTAACATGCAAATGCATTCAGGTGAGTCAACTCCTTTAAATTTTCCATACCCCTTCCATCATTCATAGTCTTTACTAACTGCACCTTATTTTGCAGTGGCCTCCTTCAGAAATTGAGCCCCATAGAAACTGACATGCCTGCTACGCAGGTACAGTGGTTACAGAAAATGATTGAAACATAGGGAAGTGTACTGCTCCTAAAGGGGTTTTCCGAGTGTTTTTTTTTTAACTAATGATCTATCCTTTGGATAGGTCATCAGTATCTGATCAGGGGGTCCCACAACCGGGATTCCCGCCTATCAGCTTTTTGAGAAGGCACCGTCACCCCCAGTAGCTTCACGACCTTCTCTCTGTTTACTAGGCACAGTGCTGTACATTGTATAGCAGCTTTGCTCAGTATCGTGCTCAGCCCCATTCACTTGAATGCGGCTGAGTTGCGCCAAGGCCATGTGACCGATGAACTTGATGTCACACAGCCTCGGAAAAGCTGGGAAAGGCTGTGGCGCTTCTGCGAGTGTCGGTACCTTCTCAAACAGCTGATCGGCGGGAGTCCTGGGTGTCAGACTCCACACCGATCAGATATTGATGACCTATCCAGAGGATAGGTCATTGGTAAAAAAAAAACTTCTTGGAAAACCCCTTTAACAAATAAATATAATTTCTATATTTCATAAATTGCTCTCCTGGGTGGATTAGAGACCTGGAATCCTTCCAATGATAATTATGCTTGAAGTAGTCCCATGAAGGGAGAATTACTACTCTGCTTGTCATATGCAGCTTCTGGCCAATCACACCTTATGTGATTGGCTAAAAAGCAGCGTATGACAACAGAGTGGTCTCTTCTTCTACCCAGCATTGGCGGAAGTAAAGATACTGAGATTCAATCTTTCTTATATAGAAATGATTTACAATGCAGTAAATTGTGTGGTAAACCTACTCACCCCCCTACATTTATTTCTTAGGTGGGAAAGTGGTGACATTTCCCCTTTAATGTATTGTTCTCTTTAATATCACTCTGCAATTAAAAAACAGATCAGAGCCTGAAGGAGACAAGACATTCTCATTAAATCCATCAAAATACGTGGGATGAACAGTACCCAGTGTGCTTCTTTGGCAAATGATGGGTACAAAAGCACAAATTTCACACAGTTGTTCCAAGTACATTTGTCTGCGCTCACCTCCTTCCTCCATTCAGAGACAGATGTGTTATGTCTAATTATTCATTGATTGGTATCAAGAGATGAATCTCCATAATTGGCACATTTGTTCCAATTAACAAAGGAAAACTGCCACATGCCACGAAAATGAAGTGTTATATAAGCATAAGTAACTATGAGGAGACAAAACGGCCGCTTGTCTACATCGGGGCCTGTGTCGCCCTAGGCCATGTACAATCGCTGCATTGAAACAAGAGAAAAAAAAAGAAAGGAAAAGCAATCCAGCGCAGGATTTCAATCCATAAATAAATGCGTACAGAGCACATTAATCAAAGAAGTGATTATATGAATGAGAAGAGCGAGAGCAGAGCAATTATCTGATGTAAACTCAGCCACGCCAAGCTAATGTCATCTTGAAGTTGAGCACTTTTGGCAGACACCTCGTGTTTAGAAACAGGGACCTGTAGGATTTGCATGAGCAATTAGAGAGTTTCATTTCCTACATTAATGTTAATTGAGACAGTTCTTCATGTAACGGCGAGATGCCACTTGTCACCACACTTTGCCGACTGTGTATGCGCTTCTTCAATTTGACCGGTGAAGTTATTGAAATGCAGCCAGGTCCAAATGCAATCAAAAGCAAATTTCATTAGTTGTTATCCAGCAGGCGCTAACTAACTTCAGGGCTGGAGAGACATATGTTATTTATTTCGATATTTCTCTAGCAAGGTGATCTAATCTAGGTATTTGCTCTTGCCAAAAATTAAAAAAAAATCTGAGCCAACCGTGAGGGATAGAAGTAAATACAACACGAGACAAGGGATTGGCACTCTGCGGAGTAATTAAAAGCCTATCTATGAAGAATTTACCAGATTACATTATATTCTCTTCAAATACACTACATGAATAAACAATACTGAGGCGTCCGCCAATTGGATTTACATAAAGAAATAATTCTTCAGCGTCTGTCACTATTTTCCCAAGCACAAAGCAGAATTTGCACCTTTGGTCCCTCGGGGATCGCATCCGATAGAAACAATGAGGTATATTCCATTTAAGTGTGATATCCATTATCACTTGTTAACCGACAGTCCCTTAAATGTCCATTAACGAGTGATAATAGCGCCAGTGCTTACAGGATATGTCTAGAATATGGATTGTTTGGCTTGTACATGTTTTAGGTCGCAAGTGGAATGTGTTATAAAGCGGACCGTGTGACCTGCCAGACAAAACACCCTCCCAATAACACATGCATTTAATAAGCAAGTCTTCACACCGTACTTGAATGCGTGTTGGATTCGCGCAATCATTTTCAGAGAAAATAGAGTTAAATCAAGTCTATTAATGTCTGGTATCCGTACGGTAGCCTTCAATGTCCTAGATTCATAAATTATAGCATGCAAATACAGTTGGTTGAATGTATTTACTTTGAATATTGCTTTTCCAATTGTGTACTTCTTTTAGTGTTAGATGGCCAGATTTGATGTATTGTCACCAGTGTACAAATTAATTTAATTGCTTATGTGTTTTCAAATGGTCCTGTATGTACTGTTTTTATGGACTCTAGAAGGTGCTCCTCACCAGGACAACTTCATTGAATGGTTCTATAATATACTCATGTGGCATATGTTCACTTTAAAGGGTTATTCCATGACAAATGTAAAAAATGAAAATCAGACATCATATAGTATGTGACAATCTCTTTCTTACAAAGCTAGAACCAGCCCTGTACCTCACATGGATCCAGAGATCTCCCCATTCATTGCTCTGTTAGATTTATATCAAGCTGACAGCTCAAGGGGAATGTGTCTCAGCTCTTCCTATCACAGCTCAAGAGGCGTGTCTCAGCTCTCCCTATCACAGCTCAGGAGGCAGTTGAAGGATGAAACTGAGCATGTGCGGCCTTCTCAGTGAGCAGGACAAAGAAATAAGAAAATAACAAACAGCGGGTGGCGCTATACAGATACATTTTATTGAATAACAAAGTGGCTATGCAAAACTTTTTATTAAATGCAATACAAAAGTATTCAGATCCAGGTGCTGGTTTGAAAACTGTAGAATATTTTTCGTGGGACAATCCCTTTAATCAAAGTCACCTTTGGTTAAGTATTTAATGTTGTATAGTCTGGGAGGACTGTTTTAGTCTTGCATAACACCTTTAAAAAGAGGACTATCATGAGCATTGGGATGGGGGTTCCGAACCACCTGTTCCTCTTTACTACAGGCGTTTGAATAAAGCAGTGGTTACACATGTACCCTGCCACTATTCAATGTCTAGACAGAATATGGAACTGGCAAAATACAGCACTTGTCTACATTCACCATTCCCATAGAGAATGAATGTAGTGGGAGGGCATGAGTGACCACAGCTATAGTCAAACTCTACCTCACTGTGGTCTTGTAGTGATAAGGAACAGGATGATTGGTGGAGATCTCAGTCGTGTACCCCCATGGATCAGACATTTATTACCTATCTGTGGAATAACTCCTTTAAGAAGCAGAATAAATTAAGGAAGTATTTGCATGGTTTCTCAACTTTCTTTAGTTGGCTAAACTATCCCAAGCAAAAGTGGATTTTCTTTTAAGGACATAGAACAGTGTATATACTTAATATGTATTATATATAATATATAATATGTATGTGTATATATATATATATATATATATATATATATATATATATATTTACTGTATAATTCCTGTTCTTGTGGTTATGGTGCATGAGTTAATATATTCTCCAGCTCAACGCGATGCATCTACTATTTCACAATTTTTCAAGTACTGTATATTAATGAAACTTTTTATTTCAGACCTTTTGACTGAAATGTTGAGCTTCACATAACATCTAGGAAATAAGAGTCACATAATGTACAATCTCATATATGTCACTCGCTTTTCATTAAGATTCACGCCAAATAAGTCAACTTTTACAAAGCTTTTCTATTGCTGACTGCCAATCAAGCTGTGAAAATGTGATCCGTGCATTATGTTAACCATAACATTTCTGACATTAATATATCCCCATCTCACATATAAGTCTCTGGCAACGCTTAGGCATGCAGAATACAGTTTAGTTGATGCAAGGTTCTTTACAAAGCTTTCAATGTCTCCAAATTCTGAATTTTGCATGCTAAAATATGATAAACCTTTCCAATGGATTTGCATGTGAGGAGAGGGTACATGATGACTGAGCAGTGAATCATCAACTTTGGACAGCATGTCATTTTGATAACAACTTCCAATCTGTTGTACAGTACATGTCACCAATGCTAAATAATAATCACAACTTAGAAAGCCTACAAAAAATACTCGCCACATCAAGAGAGGGAAGCAGCAGATGTACAAAGTGGAACTGAGTCAGCTTTGAACTTTTAGCTGAAAGAAACCTCCACTTAAGAGGACCTGTCACCACAAAAGGCAATGCAACCTGCAGACAGCATGTTATAGAGCAGGAAAAGCTGAGCAGATTGATGTGTAGTTTTGTGAGAAAAATATTCAGCAAAACTTGTCATTTATACTTTTTTATCTCTACTATTTCCATACTTACGACCGCCCCCATGTAGGACCACCCCCATGTACAATAATCAGCGACTGACAGCTGACATCTCTGTACACACACTTGCACATGCACATGACTGTTGTTTTTTTCTGCATCTGATCCTCATTTTGTGCATGTCGGATGCGGACGTGGTGTCCGTATTCATATGTTCATTCTGCGGCACCTGCAAAAAAATAGAACATGTCCTATTCTTGTCCGTTTTAGAATAGGACTGCTCTACAGATGGCAGGAACGTTCTGTTCCACAAAATGCAGAATGCACATGGCCAGCATCATGTTTTCGCAGATTCACAAAAACAGCCAGAGCCGTGTGCATGAGCCCTTACACAGAGAATGCTATCAATCACTGATAACATTGCCCCTGTGCACAATGAAGTCAGAAAGAGCAGAGATATAAATGTATAAATTACAAGTTTTACTGGATTTTTTGCCATAGAACTATATATCAGTCTCCTCAGCTCCTCCAGCTCTATAACATGCTGCCTGCAGATTGCATTGCACTTTGTGGTGACTGGTTGTCTTTAAAGACCTCATAGCCCAACAGTAAAGTGATTGTTTGTAGGTTCATATATTATAGGCATATGCAGCGTATAGTTTTTGATAATAGATGCACTGTTTAGAGGTTCTTACAGAACGGCTTCTTTTACTGCATAGTTCTATTACAACTAGTGTTGAGTGAATCGAAGCCAAATTAATTGTCTTCTATCCGAATTTCATGAAAAATTTGATTTGGCGTGAAGCCGAATTTCCTCACGCTTCGAGGTAACAAATCTATGTTTCCTGAAAAGGAGGCAACAAAAATTTGTGCATAAAGAGGCAGTCACGGCCATCTTGATTGCAGAAACCGTGGTGACCCCGACCGATCAGATACTGATGACCTATCCTGAGTATAGGTCATCAGTATCAAAATCTCAGAAAACCACTTTCATTCTTTTTTTAAGCCACACTCCCTTGATCAGCAAGGCTTTTATGCAGTCTACATGCTGCTCTCATCCATAACACCTCCATCTCCACTGAAAACACACTGTGCTCTCCCACTGCATCTGTGCTAGATTCCTGAGGTCCAGAATCTGCACACATGCAGTGGGAAAATACAATATGTTGGTCAGGTTTAACTAAATAAAACATCTAGCAGCCTATGTAGCCTTCATTTTTCTAATGTGTATGGCCATCTGAACCCTATCATCTCTGACCATCCAAAGTGGTTTTGGAATGAGATGTGATGTTTGGGTATCCAAAACTTTTAACCATGACATGTCTGTACGGAACATGTGTATATTCACTTCTAATTTCATAGTAATATTTGTTGTCATCATTGCATATACAGATTATTTTACTATTAGTAGTAGTATTTTATTAATAAAGTCAACCTTGAGAATTAATCCATAAGAAAAATACATTAGTGCCAAGTTGTTGGTTTCAAATCCAGGTACAATTGGAAGTGTCATTTGCCAGTATGATGCTGCATGGTACCAGATGGATGAATTAGCATGTCATTAGACCAGCGAAGTCCTTGGAGATGTGTACTTCACACTTTACCCAGTTGAACTCTATGGTCCTTGAAGGCACTTTTTCCTTACTTAAGGTAAACCAGATTTAAAGCTTAAACTATTTCCTAAAGCACTCTCGTGTTTGTGGTTTGGTTTCCACTGTGAAATAAATGGGATCATACCTTTATATGTCAGCACCTTTACTAATGACATGATTAACTTGCTCATTTCTTAGCATTAGTCACAGTCCTATTTTCTAAAAATAATACACTCTTAATAACTCCAATAAGAGATTCTGTCAGGTAGAAATTCACTTGGGAATTGTTTGGAGGCTCAGCATGAGCTATGCCTTTAGGTGATATAAAGCAGACGTTCCAATTAAAAGCCTAACTGGAAGAAAACATAAGCTGTTCCGAATAAACACATCTAACAGAAGTCATATTAATAATCAATTAGACTGAAGAGCCACCTGACACTGCCGGTTTGAAGGCGTTACCATCTGTCCATGGCATTGTATACTCCCAATAAAACTCCTACCACTCTTGTTGTCCAATGTTCCCTTCAAACACTGGGAAGAGGACAATGTTCTTAAAATGAATGTTTCTGCAGAATACAGGATTCATTCTCTCTTGGAAGCATTTAGCATCAAATAATTAATAAAGCAGCTTGTTAATTTACAGGTATCTAAGTTCTCACACAGCACATTTTACGGGATAGGTGGGATGAGGGGCTCGTTTATGATCATTTTTGCTTTTTTGGGTAAATTGAGACTGGTAGCAGTTCAGCAGAGATCTTAAAAAACGCAAAGATAACATCACAACCCTGCTTGTCATGGCTTCCTTTTCTCCAGGATCAATGACGGATGTCCTAGGAAAAGCTGGGAGAAGGTCATGACTCTACTACGAGTGCCAGTGCCTTCTCAAACAGCTGATCGGTGTGGGTCCTAGGTGTTCGCCCCCTCATTGATTAGATTCTGTTGACCTATCCAGAGGATACTTCGGGAACTGTGCTGCAGTGAGTGTAAAGGATTTTATTTGAAAATCACTTAAAGAGGTTGGCCACTTTCTGGTTATTGTTGACCAATGTACTTACTTAATAATGTGACCTTTGTTGAAACTCTGTGCTATTTTCTACATCTCATGAGGTATGCCCCTGTGTTGGGTCTTGTTCCTCGCAGAAGTCTTGCCCATAAAATGTCTGCTGATGGAGGCCCATGTGACCAGGCAATTCACCTCCATGTGATGTTTCCTACTTTCAGATACACGGCCATTGCCACCTGCACTTGCACTGTTGAGAGTTTAGTGTAGGTGCAATGGGTTTCAATAGACTGAGGCTACTTTCACACTAGCGGCAGCCCGGATGCGGCAGGTGAAGGGTGCCGCCGGATCCAGGCTGCCACAGGTACATGTGTGGGGCCGGAACTGCGCTCCGGCCCCACACATGTCAGTCACATACATACACATACATACACACACTACATACACTTACACATACAAATACACACATACATACACTTACACATACATACTTACATAGCAGGAGCAGGACGGCACTGAACTGGAGGAGGACGGCGTGGCAGAAGGGTAAGTTTACCCACGGCGCCACCTGCTGGAAGGAGGGGAAATTGCAGGGAGACTGATCCGTCCTGAACTCCATTGAAAGTCAATGGAGGACGGATCCGTTTACCATTGTGTCACACCAAACGGATCCGTCCCCATTGACTTGCATTGGGGGTCATGATGGATCCGTCTTGGTGCGGATGCCTGGACCAGAGAGCAAACCGCAGCATGCTGCAGTTTGTTCTCCGGTCTGTAGATGGAACGGAATGCTTCTAGGAGCATTCCGTTCTCTTCAGTTCAGTTTTGTCCCCATTGACAATGACTGGGGACAAAACTGAAGCGTTTTTATCCGGTATTGAGCCCCTATGACGGAGCTAGCTCAATACCGGAATTTAAAAATGCTAATGTGAAAGTAGCTTGAGTGATTTGTCTGGTTGGATGACCTTCCATCAGTTGCAATCTGGACAGGACCTCTATGTAGACAGCACAGAAGATTTGCCTAACATGGGGGCAATGCTTATGAAATAAGTGGCTATTAGTAATTGCCATATAGTCATCCTACCTACACATTGGTCACAATGTCAGAAAGGATGTCAGAAAGTGGACAACCCCTTCAAATAAAACATCTGTCCAGAGTCACAACCTTCAGAAGTATATATATATATATATATATATATATATATATATATATATACACTCTGAGTGTAGATTTTTACAAACAACATGGCTCCATCTTCTTCTCTTCAGCTTTCTATAGCTGCTCATAGGCATGCGATGGCTGACAGATGGATGTCCATTCATTTGTTCAAATGTACTTATGGCTGATTGCACACAAACATAAGGTTTGTCCGATTCAGTGAGAATTAAAAAAACTATTTAAACAAGGACCAGTCATTTGACTACCCTGAGCCCTATGGCTTCATGCAAAATGCGTTTAATGGTGTCTCCATTACATGACATCCAGTTGTGCATGCCAACATTTAAATCTAAAGAAATGCTATATGACACCACAGGAATTTATAGGCATACAGAAATACAGTATGGCTCCATAGAGCCATATTAAGGCTCTGTATAACCTGGAGCTTGTATATAGTCATAAGGTGACTGTATGCATGAGCTCTTATGGCCAACACTGCCGGATCAAAAAAATCTAATGCAATATAACCTTTTTGAATGAGATGTCTGGACAAATGGTCAAAATTAGCGGCGTTAGTCAATATTCATCTCCAATATATGCTTCAGCCTGAAAGCAGTAGTGACACTTGGCAGTTATACATATGAAAGAATAGTCCGAACATTATGAATTTTATAACCTGGAGATTTTATTTATTTATTTTTTTTTTTTGGGGGGGGGTCATAAATTAGGATTAGGCTATGAGAAATGTACCTTCTATGGTTTGAGTGAAATTGTATCCTGGAATCAAAGGGTTGTTTTGCTTGGAGACATCCACCCATTTGACAAGTCACTTGGTTGAATGAGCATGGCTCATAAGGAGAGGAGATAGCTTGACTTTCACTGGTGGTCAACCCTCAGGGCTTACTATGAATAACCACCCATGATCTTACTCAATTCTTACAACCAGGAGACCCTCAGGGTAGCAGTGCACTACAGTGTAAATGGAGAATGTGAGAAATGAACTGCAGTTTCTGCAAATTTGCTTTGGTAAATTCCTGCAAGATTGACAGAAATGCAGGTACCTTCACTCCTTTAAATCCAACCATTAAGACATTATTTTAAAAACTGTGTCACAAACGCGATTTTTCAGCCAACAAATTCGGTGGAATTGTTATTTCAGCCTTAAATCCGCCAAGTTACCTGACGCCTTTTTATTTAAATTACCTTACTAGCCTTGGCACACTGCATTAATAAGAAGGAAGGTACGGTATTCATATTCATTAGTGTTCTCTCCTTTGTGTTGTTAATAGTATTGAAAGGATTCTACACGGAAGAACCATTAAGCAGCTCTCAAATCTGGATGTTTGATCTACTGCATGACTTCAAAAGTTAGAAAAAAAATGAGAATAGCTCTTTTGAAAGTCAAATGTGCATGCATTTTTTAGTTTGCCAAGTGTTAATTGGTGCCTTCGCTAAGCCCTGGTACAAATGCAATTCTAAGTCAATTAGCTGGCAATCAGGAACCCTTGCTTCTTGACAAAGTGTACTAGTATGTTATAAAGTATTAAAGGAACAATCATTACCACCTCATACAAGTCTTTACGTCCTCATCTTCTTCAGACGCCCTCACCAGCCACCTGGGCCGCACTGACACTGCAATCATAGCCCTGCAGACTAATTATCACACGAAAGGAAAATCTTTATCATTTCTTATTTCATTATCAAAGACTTTGGTTGCTGGATTCTGAGCTGTCCCTGCAATGTGAATCTAGGACATTTTCAACTGAAGGTTCTTTAAGCTTTCTACCTGTAACTTGCCCACCGGGGAATTAAAAAGGCAAACAATACGTTTCAAGTCAATTTGCCATCTAGGCTGCAGTCACTGATCTTGTAGTTATAGGGGAAGATTCATCAAACTGGTGTAAGGGAAAATTGGCTTATTTGCCAATAGAAACCGATCAGATTTCACCTTTTATTTTCCTAAGGAGCTCTGAGTAAAATCTGATTGTTTGCTATGGGTAAATAAGCCTGTTTTCATAAATCTCCCCCAAAGTCTTCAATAAACTGGCATGTGATGCTGGATCTGGTGATGTGCATAGGGCGGCTGTGAGATGACTGAACCCATTTTGGGGCAGACTAGTATATAAATGACATGGAAAAAAAGTTCCTCAGTAAAGTGCACTCAAACTATACATTTCTGCAGGTTAAAGGGCATTGGGCTTCATCATTTCCATCATGATCAGCTTTGTGTAGTTTCCTTAAAAGAGTTTTTCACACTATATAGGATTGAGGTTAGTGAGTGATGGTCTGAAAACATATGTGAATAAAATTTCCAGTTTGACATCACTAAATCATTGAGTTTTAGGGGCTTAGAGAGGTTCTCCGGACTTTTACTATTGATGACCTATCCTCAGGATAGGTCATCAATCAGATCGGCGGCGGTCCGACACCTGGCTCCCCATCGATCAGCTGTTCGAGGAGACAGCGCACGTAGTGTATGTCCGCTTCTGTGTGTCTATGAGACAGCAGTGCTGAACAGGAAAAAGGAAGGGAGACGGCACCTGCACACTGCGTGCACTGTCTCCTCAAACAGCTGATCGGCGGGGATCAAAGTGGGTTAAAAATAATAAAGGACCCATACTAACCCTCAATGATCCCCACCACTGCTGTTCCAATACTGCTCTAGACACTACTGCTCTCCACTTTCTGATCCCAGATTGACAAGGATATGGTAGAAAAGCTCCACTCCACCCATCACTGGCTGTAGTGTAGCAGTGACCCTCCTGAGCCAGTGACTGGAAGTATCACAGATTCCAACAACCGTTAAAACTACCCCCCCTTCCCCGCTTCTGAGTAGTTAGATAAAGGGAGGGGGATCTTTCTGTTGCAACAAACAAAGCAAATGTGGAGTGCTGATCAGTTTTCATGGCCTAGTAAGTTTGTGATAGGATGTCAGTGATATCAGTATAGACTGCAATACAAAAGTATTGAAGTGTATAGTACACGCAATCAAACAATCACAGGTTCAGGGACTAAAGACAAAATAAAAAACTGGTTAATCAAAATAATTTTTGAAAATATAAGAAAAAAATTAATAACTCCCATTTATCATATATAAAAAAACATAACTGTAATTACTGCATCAAAAAATGTCTAAAATATTTATAATATCACATTATTTATCCTACATTTACCCTTGGTCACCTCATCTTCTCTAAAATTGAATAAAAAGCGTGATATGCAGGCACGCACGACGAGAGGCCGCGCGTGCACTCCTCAGAGGCAGAGCGAATATTCGAAAATGGCATCCAGGCAATCCTCATCATTTAGCTCTGCTGCACAGCTGAAATACAAAGTCCGGCTGATGGACCGGCAGGATTATGATGGCACACACCGCCACCCGAACCAGCATAAAAAGGAGGTGATCCGAGGCTTTCGCCATCGTTTCGACACCTTGCGGACCCCGGGCCAGATCCAGCATAAATGGTCAGATCTGAAATCGCCCTCAGAGGCAGTATGTATATTTGAGGTAGAACAAGTAAGGTGCTGTCTATCCGGCTAAGTGCATAGTACAACCATGCACCATACTATAAAGTGAATATGAGGACATATTGCGGTACCTGTAAAGAAATACACACAATGGGCAACATACTTGAAAACGTTAGTGCAAACAATCCAGTGCAAACAATATAGTGCAAATACATTATAGGTATAATGTAAACAGTTTAACCCTTACACTCCCAGCGCCGTACATGTACGGCGCTGGGGCGATGCGGGCACATGGCGCCCGCTCGCAAGTGCGGCGGGCGTCATGGCCGGCAAGTCTCTGCTGTTTCTAACAGCAGAGACTTGCAGCTACTTACCGTCATCGGCGGCGTCTTCCTGGGCGTCTAGATGCCGTGATCACACGTGATCACGGCATCTAGTTTCGTCTGAACCCGGCCAATCGGGGTGTCTGTACACCGTATGAAAACTGTAATCCTCGCTGGTGAGGATTACAGTTTTCAAAGTGCAATTCTTATTCTGGCCACTAGATGGCAGGCCAGGATAAGAAATTAGCAATTCATGGATTTCTGAGTCTAGAAAATCCCTGATTGCTCATAAAGAAAAAAAAAAAAAGCCACAATATATAAGCCCATATATGAGCTTTCAAATAGTAAAACAAAAATAAAAAAAAAATGTTAAAAAATATATAAAAAATAAAAAAGATATAAAAGTTCAAATCACCCCCCTTTCCGTATAATTAAAAAATAAATACCTAAATAACAATAAATATAGACATCATGGGTATCACCGTGACCGAAAACGCCCGTACTTTTAAAATATAAAAAAAAAATTGTGTGGCGGAAAAAAGCGTCCAAATGGCGATTTGCCGTTTTTTGTCGCCCTTTTTTTTCTAAAAAAAATAAAATAAAAAGTGATCAAAAAGTCATACACACCCCAGAATGATATCAATAAAAACTTCAGATCGTCCCGCAAAAAATGAGCCCCCATACAGCTCTGTACACATAAATACCAAAAAGTTATAGGGGTCAAGATTTGACAAGGAAAAAAAAAAAAAAAGGGGCAACTTTCTAATTATTTTATCACTATGAAAACGCAGGAAAAACTATACATATTAGGTATTGCCGGATTCGTACTGACCAGTAGAATGAAAGTAACGGATCAGTTTTAATGCACATCGAACGCTGTAAATAAGAAACCCGTAGAACTGTAGCGGAATAGCGTTTTCTTTGCAATTTCACCCGGTTTGGAATTTTTTTCCCACTTCCCACTACACCATATGCAATAATAAATGGTGGCGTTAGAAAGTACAACTTGTCCCGCAAAAAACAAGCCCTCATACAGCTATGTGAACAGAAAAATAAAAGAGTTATGGCTGTTTGAACGCAGGGAGCGCAAAACGAAAATGCATGACCGAAAAAACCTCCGGGAGTGAAAGGGTTAAATATCACCTACCTAGTATGCTCACGGACACGTTTAAGTCTCTTTTCTTCTGACGCTTGTCATACAACTGGAACAGAGTCCCAAACTCAGTTGTAATTTGTAATCCACATAGGTAAAATTGTAATCCAAATGGGTAAAAAAAATAGCAGCAAAGGTTCCTTAAAAAATCCTCTTTCAAGGGGCTCCCCAATAACCTGAAAAGGGGGAAAAAAGGGATGAGGCGCATGTCTGCGCAACTTGGTTAAAACTTTTTTTTTAGGGGGGGGAGTCCTGACAATCCATGTCCATCTTGGTGAGGACAAACGGAGGGCAACAAATAAAAACAAACGCCAACTAATGCTCACCCTTCAGGTTAAGTCCACATTGTGGCTCCCATAAAAGCTGCAGGATCCTTAGGCCAGCAGGTCCTCTTCACTGCTGCTGGAGCTAAAAGACATGAGAGGGTACTCCTGCCTCATGAAAGCGACACTGGCTGCGGCAGCAGACCCCCACCGACCTCTCAGGGATGGTCTTGATAGTGACCGGGCGGTCACACTGGCAAGGGCTGTGGCAACTTGGACCTTGCCCATTACCTTGTAGTGGCCAGATCCTCCCGCCGGTATACAAGGTGACAGAATCTCCGGCTGTAAGGGCTCTGGTAACGGTCTTCCGCGAGCGGTGGACTGTGCGGCCTGCAGCTGCCATGGCAGTTGGTATTCTACCACCGATGGCTGGTACACAAAACTGTTGGTGGTCATCTGTCCCACATGAAGGATCGGCGGTGGTGGCAAATCTGGTATCAGGGGTTCCAGCTGAGCTTGTGATTTCTCCTCAGATTGCAGAGTCCCATCATTGGTCTCATGGGAACACCGAGCCTCTTCTGCGGCCTGGGCCTCCTCACTCCAGTCTTCTGGGGGCGCTGCAGGAGTAGCTGGTCGCTTAAGGAGTTTCACCCCAGTAGCAAAGGGGCCTTGGAGGCTCTTCATGGGGGTATACTCCACGTAATCCCCTGAGTGGAGATTGTGGCGGACGGGTGGAAGATACGGCTGCTTTACAGAACGGCGGTTTACGTGTAATTCTTCCGCCGTCTCCTCATCGCCGATAAAACCTTGGTTCCACACTGAACCAAATAACGGTACCCCTTTGGCGCTCCAGCTTGGGGTCACCGGACCGTGGGTGCTCCAAAACCTGCACAACCCACTCCTCTACCAACTTTTTGTATTCCCAGAGGGTCAGGGCGTTCCGGGTGACAGCCTTGGGGACCATTGAATTTTGCCGAAGGGAGTAGTCCTTCCGTGGCGGAGCCAGCGGAGTGAACACCTCAGCGGGCACCTCAACCAACTTCTTAGGCTGCCGGACATATTGAGAGATGTAGATCTTCTCCGGTTCCTTCTCCTCATAGGGGTCGGTGCCCTACACCATGCCACCCTAGTCAGGGCCTCGCTGTGTCGCCATCTTAATTGCCTGATTTGCCTCGTCTTCCTCGCGTACTGGAGAAGGGGGCGGAGCTACCAGGGAGGAGTGTGCATCGCTAATGAATTGAATTTGTACGCAACAGCGTATAGAGTAACTTATACATAGCAATAGAATATAATTGATAAGACAAACTACGTAGCGAATGCGTACAAAACCAAAGCGAATCACCTAATATTCGGATTCGCTTCGCAGCTAAAAATTCCCAAGATTCGATACAAATCAACGAAACGACGAATCGATTCGCTCATCTCTAGTGCCAATAAAATGTTTTTGAAGCTGTAATCCTAGGCTATATTTCAAGTCCTGTTTTAAAAGTTCAAACTTTGACTCATAGGATAGCTGCCTTCCAACAGGTGGCACTACAGGCACAGCTTTCTTTTCTCTTTTTGATCTGCAGACCGTTCCCCGACAGGAGCATTGCATGGCCTAAAAGACACCTTAAGCCTTACTAGGTGCTCTCCATGAAAAGAAATAGTACCCTCAGATTCCTTGTTAGACAGTAGGGAGCAAAAGTACATTTTTAAGTAAGCAGTAAATGTCCTTATTTGAAGGGCCCCAGAGGTTACAAATGTGGAATGAGTGTCTGTGGATGGACGGGACAGCTGCACTGGAGCACAGTGTTATCCTGTATATAGCTCAGACACCCATTCACACCATACTGATGTAGCAGTCCACAAAATGTGATATTTTATCACTATATACTATATATACTACTATAAGAAGTAAGCAAGCGTCATCTGCGCATGTGGCATGCTACTCGATTTGAGAATCATGTCATGGCATGTATGTCATTGGATGGTGTGCTGTCCTAATACTAAGTAAGCACCTTAAAGGGGTTTCCTGGGCATTCAATATGGTTGGCCTATCCTCAGAGTAAGTCATCAATACTTGATTGATGGGAGGTCTGATACCCTGTAGCCTTCTCACAGCTAACTAAGCACAGAAGCATGCACTATACAGTGGCTGTGGCCATGTGACCGATGAATGTGACAACACTGGATGACACAGCACTAACTTAAGCGAAACGTCTCCTTAAACAGATGATCTGCGGAGGTGATGGGAGTCGTAAACCCGCCAGTCTGATACTGATGGTCTATTCTGAAGATCCCCTTTCAATAATTAACACAGTGCACCAAGTCAAAATGCTCATATAAAGTAGCATGTCATCTACTACGTACAGTTTGTTACAAAGCCCACAAATGGGTATGTAAGAGACAGGGGTGCACCACCAATGAGGCCAGGTGAGGCGATCGCCTCCTCTGGCAGTACCAGGTAGGGGTAAGAGGAAGGCAGCAGAAAGCCCATGGGGAATGAGTGCTCTCATTGTGGCAAAGACAGTAGAAAGGCTAGGTGCACCACTGATAAGAGACGTCTCAGATGTTGCAGGATGAAGATATGTCAAAAGAAAGATAAAAGTCTATGATTGGGAAAATATTTGGGACAATCTGAATTGGATTTTGCTGTTGGTCACTTGTAAAAGGTGAGAAAATGATCAACCGTATTAGATCAACAATTCTACTTATGGTATTTCTATTACAAACATTTTATGGTAACATAGAAAGTGTATTATAGGGTTCCTTTAAAGGGGTTGTCCGAGTTATGACAAAAAATATATAGCACTGTAAATCTGATGGGCAGCAATATGTAACTAAGTTAAGCAAGTTTTAGGCAAAAAAAATCCATATTTCCTAATTTCCCTGGTTCTCTTCTGGCCTTTGTTTACATGCAATAACAACAATCTCAGCCCCTCCCCCTTCTCCCCCCTCTCTGCAAAGGGAATGAATACAAGTGCTGAGTGACATGTCTGCCTGCTGGAATACTCAGCAGCATGTTGTATGTGTAGGACTACAAGTCCCAGCTGTACAATGACACTACTAATACATACAGGAATTTCTCCCTACCTGTTCTTGTACAATACAATTCCTCTACAGCTCTTGTGCCCAGCATTTGTCTCCTCTCACTGCTGCAACTACTGTTTGTTGTAAAGCCTTGAGCCCTCAGTGTGTTCTGGCTGAAGGGGTTAATATTTTATCTGAGGGAAACCAGGGAGAGAGCAGATAGCAGCCCGGCAAAGAAAGGGGGCGTGGCCAGTGACGTCTCGTGTACAGACTGTTATCTGAACTCTGAGGCTTGTGAACGAAACATCACAGAGCAGAGAGATAAGGTGACATCACAGGTCATGTGACCCTCAGTCAACTCTGAGAAACCAGCAGCTCTAGAAACACAAAGTATATGGGAAAGTTGTTATACCTGACAAGTTAGAAACATATAAAGAACAAAAAAATAACTCGGACAACCCCTTTAACATTCCCATTAGAAAGTATGTCACAAGCAGTAGTAGCTTCTTTCATCCTCAGCACACATTACTTTCTATAACAGGTGAACATTAGTGTTGAGCGAACATGGCGGCGCTCGGGTCCACTTGGTGTTCAGCCGAACACCGCGTGTGCTCAAGTGCCATGCTCGAGTCCCCTCCCCGCACGCTAATTAGCCAATTAGCATGCGGGGAGGTACTGGCATTCACTGTAATGCCAGTAGCCATATTTGCTACAGGCATTACACTGATTGGCTGGCCGGGAACGCGTCATCAGCTGCTATAAAGCACCCAGTGACATGTGACTGGCTCATACCGTGTCAGGGAGAGCTGCTGCAAGGAGGGACAGATAGTGTAGGGAGAGAACGCTAGGCAGGGATAGTATTTCTTCTGAAAAGACCCAAAAGCCCTTTTAAGGGCTATTATATCTTGCTGCAATATATATATATATATATATTTTTTTTTAAGGGGTTAAAAATTGCGCAAGATGGCATGGTGTATTACTCTCTGTATACTATATACCTGACATCCTTTGCTATCTTTTCTGCTGTTAATTGCGCAAGGAGACACATATCCCTAGTGTAGGGATAGGATTTGGCTAGGTAGGGCTAGTAGTTCTGTTCAAAAGACACAAAAGTCCATTGTTATATCTGGCTGCATTTTTTTTTTGAATTTTGGGGCAAAAAGAACGCAAGTGTGCCTGACGCTAATACCACGTGCACAGCGTGTGCATTAGAACCATTCTGTAGTCTATATACCTGACATCCATTGCTATTTTTTCTACTGTTAAGGCCGCAGTACCTCTTTTGCGTCTGCTGTCTAACATTTGCGCAAGGAGGGACATATAGTGTAGGAATAGGATTTGGCTAGGCAGGGCTAGTAGTTCTGTTCAATAGACACAAAAGTCCATTGATATATCTGGCTGCATTTTTTTTTTTTTAATTTGGGGCAAAAAGAACACAAGTGTGCCTGACGCTAATACCACGTGCACAGCGTGTGCATTAGAACAATTCTGTAGTCTATATACCTGACATCCGTTGCTATTTTTTCTACCGTTAATTAAGGCCGCAGTACCTCTTTTGCGTCTGCTGTCTAACATTTGCGCAAGGAGGGACATATGGTGTAGGGATAGGATTTGGCTAGGCAGGGCTAGTTGTTCTGTTCAAAAGACACAAAAGTCCATTGTTATATCTGGCTGCAATATATTATTTTTGAGGTGGGTTAAAAATTGCGCAAGGTTGCCTGACCTTAACACCACCTTTTCAGTGTCTGCTGTCTAACATATGTGTATCCCAAATAACAGAAATCCGGTGTATTACAACATTATTACTAATGTTGCCGTGATTAGCGGCAGAAAAAATGCAATAAATGTCAGGTACATAGAAGAAACATACATAGTCCTGCACATGTAATGTCACCATGATTAGCGGCAGAAAGAAACGCAATAAATGTCAGGTGCATAGGAGAAACATACATTGTCCTGCACATGTAATGTCACCGTGATTAGCGGCAGAAAGAAAAACGCAATAAATGTCAGGTATATAGGAGAAACAAACATTGTACTGCACACGCTTCGCAAATTTTGACCATCAAGAATAACAATATTGCAGCCAGATATAACAAAAGTCCTTAAAAGGACTTTTGGGTCTTTTCAACAGAAAAACTAGCCCTGCCTAGCCAAATCCTATCCCTACACTATCTGTGCCTGATTGTGCAAATGTTATACATTATATGAATAACGGAAAAAAAAATACACTGGATGTCAAGTATTTAGGATACAGAAAGGTTATACTGCACATGCAGCACAGGTATGTGACGTTACCTGCGCTGCGTCTGTTGCATAACGTTTGCTCATTCGGTGAAATTTTTCTGCTCATACACTAAAAAAAATCTACGCAACTGTACTTTTAACAAACTTGCATATATACCATTTAGTATGCGCAAGGCGAGCAGTAAGGGACAGGTCATGGTGCACGGTGAGCATAGTGAAACAGTGTCTGCTGGCAGAGCACAAGAAACAAAGTCTTCCAAAACTCCTTGCTTCGTGTCTCAGTTTGGAGGGCGGCGCAAGACAGGTTCTTGCTAGGTCAACATGTCAGGAGGAGGACCAGAGTGAGGTTAATTTTTCAGGTTAAAAAATTAGGGGTGAGGGCCTGCTGGTGAACCTCTTAAATATTTAAAGGTGAGGCAGCCTAATAAGCAGTTTGATATGATGGAGGAAGAGGAGGAAGAGGACGAGAAGAGGAAGGGGTGAATGGAAATACAGTGTATTCAATACACCTTAAAAGCCACATTTAAAGTTCCTTTATGTTCAGCCGCTTTCCTCTGGTGGAGTAGCGAAGTCAGGGGCAATCCAGGCCTTATTCATTTTGATTAGTGTCAGCATTTTCAGTTGAAAGGCAGATGCGCTTAGCAGTTATTATGCCCCCAGCGGCACTAAATAACTGCTCCGACAAAACGCTGGTGGCAGGGCAGGCCAGCACCTCCAAGGCGTAGGGCACCAGTTCGTGCCACGCTGAGGACATTGACATTGTCAGCTAGGTACTCCTTTACCATTTTCCAAAACTTTTTCCCTCCTAGTTGTGACACTAGGCCGCTTATCAGAACCTTTTCCAGATGCAGCGCTGTCCGTCTTTATTGTGAGCAGGTAGAGTTCCAGCGCGTGCTCAGGTCGCACAGCAGTCAGTGAGCTGGCAAGTGTAAGTGCTGCTGCAGCGTTGCCAGACCGGCGGAAGCTGTAGGTGACTTTCGGAAATGGGCACCTTCAACAGCAGCTCAGGCAAATTGGTGTAGGTTTTGAGAAACCGCTGAACCACTAAGTTGAAGCAGTTGTTTGGCCTGAGGGAGACTCCTGTTCATCCTTCCTGTTGGAGGAACAGCTAGACTCATTCCTGTCATTAGTTCCAGGGTCCTATAGGGTCAGTTTTAGGTTCTTGTGTATGAACTCGCCTACATTTGAGGCCTGTTCACACTGGTAGTCAGTCAGGATTAGAGTAAGGGTTTCCTTTAGGAGGTGTCCATCTTCCTTCCTTTTCCAGGCCTAATCTTCTTTCCCTCCTACGCTCTGTGGGGTTTTCCCCCCACACCTGAGCATGACACTATGTGTGTGAGCTTGCCGAGCTCCAAAGCTACCACCAAGTTGCGGCCGTTATCAGACACAACCACACCTGGTTGTAGGTTGAGTGGCGAGAGCCACAGCTCAGCCTGGTCCCTTATACCCTGCCACAGCACTGTGGCGGTGTGTTTTTTATCACCTAAGCAAATAAGTTTCAGCACAGCCTGTTGCCGCTTCCCCACCGCTGTGCTAAACTGCTTCCAGCTACTGACCGATGGCTGACTGGTGCTGCAAGATGAGAATTACTAGATGGAAGTGGTGGAGGAGAAGGAGGGGTTGCAGCCGCTAATGTAGGTGGTGGCGGAAATTCTGATGGAAGTAGGGCCCGCAATCCTTTGTGTCAGTAGCACCTGTGCCATCCCAGGGTACAACTCGCTCCTAGCCTCCACAGCGTTTACCCAGTGTGCCGTTAGAGAAATGTAGCGTCCCTGGCCAGAAGCACTTGTCCATGTGTCAGTCGTTAAGTGGACCTTCCCAGTAACTGTGTTGTTCAGGGCACGGGTTATGTTTCGGGACACATGCTGGTGTAAGGCGGTGAGGGCACACCGGCAAAAATAGTGGCGGCTAGGTACTGAGTAACGAGGGACAGCCGGTATCAGACTGTGAAAAGCCTCAGTGTCCACAAGCCTAAACAGCAATATTTCCAGCGCCAGCAATTTGTAAAGTGCTAAGGCCTGTGGGTGGGTGGCTGGGTATTTGCACTTTCGTTCAAAGGCCTGGGGTATGGACATCTGTACGCTGCGCTGGGACACAGAAGTGGATGTGCTCTCTGATGGTGCTTGCGAGTGTCCAGGTGCAGGGCGGGAGGCATCTGGGACTGCGTCTTGGCTAGCACGTAACACAGGGAAGAGGAGGCAGTGGTGTGACCCACAGACACTGATTGTGGATCCAGGCGTTTGGCCCACCTATTAGGGTGCTTTGCTGCCATGAAGATCATGCTGGTGGTGGTCAGGTTGCTAGTGTTCATGCCCCTGCTCATTTTGGTACAGCACAGGTTACAAATGACAATTCTTTTATCGTCCACACTTGTTGGTGTGGCCTGCCTTCTCCCTTTTGCCACCCCACCGCCTATTCCAGCCTGTTGCGGTGATGCAGATCCCTCCCCCTCTGTACTGCTGTCCTCACTCAGCTTGCCTCCTTCCCATGTTGGGCCAGTGATTTCATCGTCCACCACCTCCTCTTCCACTTCTTCACTCTGGTCCTCCTCCTGACAAGTTGACCTTCAGTGCAGCTGACATTCAAAAACATTTGGGGTGAGGGTCTGCTGCTGATCTGACCATCTAAAACATTAGGGGCGAGTGCCTGCTGCTGATCTGACAGTGTAAAACATTAGGGGTGAGGGCGTGCTGCTAATTGCGCTTTATATACAAGTAAATATATGTTTCCTAACAATATTTCCTCTAAAATCAATGATATCTTCTGTTTTTGGGGGTATTATTGTCATTCCATAAAAGTAGCATAATAGTTGGACATCATCGTTGATAGCAGCGACTTCGGTGTCCAAGATGCATCCAGACATCATCCCCAAGCTGTTCCCTAACCATTTCAGTGGTGTTTCCACCATTTTCTCACATTTACCTATGAACCAGACACCCTCCCTTCTGCAGAGCAGGGGGTGCCTGGTCTTCTCCCTTTGACTTCTATTATATTCGGGTGCTCGGCCAAGCACTCGAGCACCACCTAGTGTTTTGCCAGAGCACCCGAGCATCGCGATGCTCGATCATCACTAGTGAACATATTCCTGTATGCGAAGGACTAGGTAAGATCAGGCTACAGAAGAGATTAACATTACAGCTGTCATGAAGATGACCTGCTACATACAATGTATTAAGGATCAGCAACTATATTATGAAGAAAAAACCTTCTATGTATCTGTAAGCTGCTGGTGGGTATTTTCTTACATTTTCCTCTAATCCATGCTCTTAGATAAGAGATTTAGCCTATTTTATGAACAGAAAAGACCTTTGATTTTTTTCTAACAAGCAGACACTAAGCTATCAGAATGAACACGACAACAGTCAACTAAGAGGAGGAAGAGCTTATGTACAAAACTAAACCTTATAAACAAGGTAAATTATATTAATGATAACCAACCCTACTCTGCGTATTTCTCCCCATACTTCAAAGAGTACACAGGAAAAGTATATGACTTTGAAGTGGATCAAAGTTTGTCATGAGGCCTGGGAATTTTCAGTAGGTAGAGATGTAGTATTTCTGCTTGCCATTTTAACCCATACTTATTTGAGGATGTACATCTAAAAGTTACATCTGAATATGGTTTTTAATTATTCTGCGAATGCACATAAAAACAGTGATTAGTATATTAATAGGGATGAGCAAATTTATAACGAATCAGTCAGCAGATTCAATTCAAGTACGAAAAAATTCGACCCAACTCGAAAGTGATTGGATTGCCCTGTATGAACAGAGGTCTCCTAGGACTGTAACCAACCCTTTCCAAGCTTATTAACTCCAAGACAGCATTAATAATGTCAGCCATGGGTAAATGCATGGTAGGCGCTGGTAACAAACAGCCTGTTTAATAACACACTGCATGGATTTTAAAACATATTCCACTAACGAACCCTTTCTTCTGACCTGTAAAATGGTGACTTGTCTGAATCGAATTGTAAAAAATTCGGATTAATCAAGAATCCAAATTTTTAGAGAATACAAGATGAATTTGATTAATTAAAATCAAGGTGTCTACTAGCCAAAAAGTTCAGAAAGGTCACATTCCTATAACATGGCCAATTTCATTAGCCAATTTTAGGTTACAATAAGCCTTGGTGCTCTTCGTCTGGAGCCTGATGGGCTCTCAGTATACGATAAAGGAGAGTTTATCCATTTGCAATTAAGATGAAAACCACAAGAACTATAGAAATCAGAATACATTTACTTGGCCAAGTAGAAAATGGTCTTGTATGTTTTTATTTTAGCTCAGAATGTGTTTCAATGCAAGATACCATAAAAGAAGCAAAATACAATACAAGATGTCATAAGTAATGGCGGTGGAAGTTATGCAATAAATTCATATTACAAATACTACAGGTGGACAATGTTCCCCATAAAATAACAATCATTGAACGTTTATTCTTTGAGTTCTACATTGTGCCATTCCTCTGTTATCCTTCCTAATAATGATAGGGGTGTGCCCCTGCACAATCTTAAGGTGGCCAAACATTCAATATCTCCCTCAATGCTCTCCCATAAGCTTACATGTCCATTCACATGTCCGTGAATGGACTTGTATGCAAAAGATTCCACTGACACACACTTCTGGTGGTGGCTTATCTCCTGGGAGAACAAAAGGATCAGGTGAAAATATTCATTTTCCCCAATCCTTCTCTCCCTCAACATAATCTGTCGGAGAGTGTTGGGATATTCCCACACACATTAGACTGTCGGCTGAACCTGTTGGCTGACAATACACTAATGTGCTGCTCAATCATTGCTGACAGCTCCAGATTGTGTAGGAACACATGTCTTTGACATGGGACATGGTAGCGCCCAGTTTTGAATTTGTTCATACATTTCTAGGAGGAATAATGGAAGAAGTGCAAAACACAGAGATGTGAGAAAAGATGCTCTAGAATTTTTGTTTTATTGGGCAATCAAGAAGTTATGTGAAGAAGTTGCTTTACTACTCACTTCAGCTACAGGAATTCCTTCAGGTGGACGACACTGCAAAAGAACTTCTTGTTCCAAAGACACCTCCTTCCCCAGAGGCTCCTGCTCGAAGGTCTTCCTTAAATCTAGGAAAAAGAGGGGGATCTATGGTCACTATTTAGTTCTGTCATTTTCTTATTTCTGTGAAGCTTATACACAATACACAATATTATAACACAATAATGTGTGTTATATTAACAAAAAAGTTTGAGACTTAAAATAATAATAATAGTGAATAATGAATGTATGCTTGTGCCCACTTCACAAGGTTGTCCTATCTAGACAATACTGTTTCAGAATACGGCTACCCACATGATCCTCTGGGTGCACTGGGGCCTATGGATACACTCAGCATATGTGCCAGGAGCTTTTCGAGTGCATACACTGAATGTAATGTGAAAATGAAGCAAACAAATAGCAAAAATTCTAAAAAGTACATACATTTTTTACCCATGAGTTAGAACCAAAATATTTGACTTTTTTATCATTTCCAAACACCGTCAAATCCCATATGCTTTGCACAGAGAACTCAATTATAAAATCTAGGGAGCTGAACTATAGAAGATGTGTCAGACAGAAGTTAAATGTCAGTGTTCATAGTTTACATTAAACAAAAAGTCAAATGCCACAATCAAGCATTTTTTATTGAATTCTCCATGGATGGTTGGAGAACAGATATGTAACCATTGATGTGCAAGTAGTCTAAAAACTTTTAACCTCTTCCTGACATTAGCTGTACATGTAAGGCTGGGTTCACTTCACATTTTTTTGCCATCCGTTTAATGTGCATGTTGGGAAAAAAGGGATACAAAAGCAAAGCACACCACATTTTTCCATCTTGCAGAGTCTGGTAACAAAGAAGTATATGTTAACATATACTTTTTTTGTGATGGAACTGTATGGGAATGGATCTGTCTGAGGCAGGCATGGCCAACCTGTGGCCCTCCAGCTGTTGTAAAACTACAACTCCCACAATGACGAAGGCTGATAGCTGTAGGCAGTCTGGGCATACTGGAAGTTGTAGTTTTGCAACAGCTGGAGGGCCGCAGGTTGGCAATCCCTGGTCTGAGGTATCCATTTAACTTATACGTTTTTTTTGTATACATTAAACTGATGGCACAAACATGATGTGAACCCAACTTAAGATGGAAGTCGGAAATTTAAATATAGTGCTGGCTCAGAAGTTGAACTGGTGGCATAGCTGGCAGGTGACTGATGTGTTATACAGAAGACACCTTCTGGTGGTATTTGTGAACAGAGACAATTGTTACCATGGCATTTTGAAGTAGGGGGCAACTTCTGGCAAACAACCCCCATCATGAAATTATGGGAGCTGTTTAGTTACTATGGCAGCTGGGAGCTCTATATAGGCTCCCTGGTATGCCTTTGTAAAGCTCCTATTAAGCCTTGCCTTATACAGGGCTTAATATGAACATTATGATTTTACCATATTATAATAGTATATTATTGCACTCTGTGGTTTATGTGATCCAGTGATTACACCTTTAGCCCCCTAGATGGTTAAAAATAGAGGTAAAATAGAGTCACTCTCTTTCACCATTTTACAGACAAAAGAAAAAATGATCATCATTGAGATTCATGTGTCTGAAAATATTCGACCTATTAAGTATTTATCCTGCATGGTGAATGTTGCAACGAAAAGAAAAATCTAAATTCCCAAATTTTGATTTTGTGGTCACTTTGCTTCTGCAAAAAATTAAATAAAAGGAAGTCAAATATCAATAACCGTAAAGCAATGGCACGATTGTATCTTTTCCCAGTTCCACCCCATTAACGATTTTTTTTTACAGCTTCCTAATGTGTTAAATGGAATAATAAATGATGCCATTAGAAAGTACAACTTGTCTAGCAAAAAAACAAGCCCTTATAATGCTATGCAAATGGAAAAAATTAAAAAATGTGGCTTTTGGAAACACAATGTTGAAAATGGCTGCATCGGGAAGGGGTTAAGTATATTCTAAGCACTGCTGCATACCATCACTATTTCTATAGCTGTATGCCAGGATGATATGCGAATGGTTTTTATTAGAATCTATATGTTAAAGGGGACCTGTCGGCTCTTTGGACAAGTCTGATGTAATAAATGCAATGTCTAGAGAGCTGGCATGTATCTCTTTAATATCCAGATAAGTAACACAGACGCATCTTTCTATGTAGCCACTGTGTAAAAGAGAAATAACCAGATGGCATTCATTTAGAAGTTACATGTTGAAATTCCAGTGGTTTCTTTCTTTCCATGTGTAAGTATGAAAGGTTAGTACCCGTAATGAACTATTTATTAGATTTGCATTAGAGACGTCTGTTTATTTAACTGCCATCTGCAGGTCACTGATTTACACAGGCAAGGAATAACCTTATGACCCACTGCTGGCATCCTTATTACAGCCAAGTCATAGCTTCTTAGATTTTAAGATTCCAGTTATTATGAACACATGGTTTTGGGATCAATGAAATACAATATCCTTCTTTGTCTAGAGGTTTGATGGTTTAGTGGTACACGTAATATTACCATTATACATATGATACCAATGACCTGGTTGCACAGTTCACTTAGACCCCTAACGGATAACAGCATCAGTTGATTATACATGTATTTTTGTTTGTGACTATGTAATTGGTAACCCCTCTATGTAATACAAGGACGCATTTATATAGAAGATGACTGCGATTGTGATGAAATCCTGTAGAAAGTTATTAGAAAGTCATTACAAACATGAGCACATTTTCTTAGAGTTAACATTTCTTATGATACAAAATTAATTATTGTAACATTCTTGAAAAATGTTCAACAGGCTGCAATCCCCATACCAACTCCTGACAGAGTATCACAAAACATTAATTTTTAAGATGGTTTTCTCACGCCACTTATCTCGGGATATGTTGATCTGAGAGGAAAGATATGGAAAGACACATCGTATGTAATATTTACTTTGTAGCATTACCAGAAATGTGTTATTTTTTTCCCATTTGGTTAATATATAGGGGCCCTGTGGAGCTCTGTTCCCACAGATGTGCATAGGAACCCCACTTTTTTTATGTATCATCTATAAGGTATCATTTGAATTAGAGGGCCATTTTACAGTTGTGTAATATATGCTGTGTTTGCCTAAAGCATGAGTAGAAGCTACTAGCTAGAGGTAAGGAAACATGACTGGTGTGATGAGCAGAGCTGAAGAAGTCTTATCATAGGGTTCTTATGGGGCAGTGGGTGGGTACCTCATCCACTTCTCACTCATTTGTTGCCTTCATAAAACTAGTGGTTCAGCTGTATTGGGAAATGTCATAGCACCTTGTGATGAGTACAATGTGGTCATCTGAAGAATGATGAGGTCATGCTGGACTTGCCGTCAAGATGGTGCTTACAGCTGTGGGAAAGGCAGGGCACATATTTATCATTTGTGTCCAGCAATATGTTGTTTTTTTTGCTGTTCTTGATGTGTTGTACACTTTAGTGTACTAGTCCAGCATCCATAGCATGATACTGCTGGACACAAGAACACATACTGCGTTGCTCTGTCCAGTGGTAGGAGGAATCCAACTTATAAATTGATGCACCGGATGCTATTACCGTACCTATTGAAAACTATGGGATCACTTCTGGCATCAATTTCTGTACCATGCTGGAGGGAACCTGAAACAGATGACGGGGTATTCCAGCTCAAACTATGGGGTATTCTAACAATGACTACATCTTTCCAAGGTCTGGCACTGCTCTAATGCACTTTTTATTATGTTCTAATATTGATAACTGAAACCATTTAAGGACACAACCTAGTTTGGTACCAAAGGCATGCCAGTTTTATCTTATTTGACATCATTTGAGGTAAAACTAATGTACTGTATAATTTTAAACAAATTGGGAGGGGAGAAAAAAGCAATGTAATTCCACCATTGTTTTTAGGGTTTAATTTTATGGTGTCCAAATTTATATAACATAGCTTATATCTTGCTTTGTTACTTTAAAAAAATGTAAAAAGTTAAAAAAAGATTGCTTTGTGGCATTATATTCTGACACCTATAACTTTCTTAACAGTGTGCAGGCTTGTTTTTTTTTTTTTGTGCAGGCTTGTTTTTTTAGATTTATTTGTGGGGTGAGCTGTAGTTTTATTGATATGATTTTGGGATTGCTGTGTCTTTCACTTTTTCTTTTTAGGAGACGGGGTGACCAAAAAACCAAAAATTCTGGCATTGAGGATTTTGTAATGCCGTTCATCAGTCATGGTAAATAATAAAATAATTTAATAGATGAGGTCATTATGAACGTGATAATGCCAATTATGTTACTTTTTTATTTTTTTTAAGTACAAGAAATGAAAAAGGATATTTCCTATTTTAATTTTTTTTTAAACTTTATTCAACTTTTTTTCTAAATTCCATTAGAAGACTAGAACCTGTGATCATTTGATTGCTGGTACTATACACGGTAATACTGTACTTCTGTACTACAGTGTATATAACTATAGGACTACCTCTGTATAGGGTTTATAATCCTTCTATGTAGAGTAATACCTCTGTATCGGGTTTATAATCCTTCTATGTAGATTAATACCTCTGTATCGGGTTTATAATCCTTCTGTGTAGAGTAATACCTCTAAATGGGGTTTATAATTCTTCTGTGTAGAGTAATACCTCTGTATCGGGTTTATAATACTTCTATGTAGAGTAATACCTCTGTATCGGGTTTATAATCCTTCTGTGTACAGTAATACCTTTATATGGGGTTTATAATCCTTCTATGTAGAGTAATACCTCTGCATGGGGTTTGTAATATTTCTATGTAAAGTACTACCTCTGTATCGGGTTTAAAATCCTTCTATGTAGAGTAATACCTCTGTATCGGGTTTATAATTCTTCTATGTAGAGTAATACCTCTGTATTGGGTTTATAATTCTTTTATGTAGAGTAATACCTATGTATCCAGTTTATAATCCTTCTGTGTATAGTAATACCTCTATACGGGGCTTATAATCCTTCTGTGTATAGTAATACCTCTAAACGGGGTTTATAATTCTTTTGTGTAGAGTAATACCTGTATATGGGGTTTATAATTCTTTAGTGTAGAGTAATACCTCTGTATTGGGTTTATAATCCTTCTATGTATAGTAATACCTCCATACCGGTTTTATAATACTTCTGTGTAGAGTAATACCTCTGTATCGGGTTTATAATACTTCTATGTAGAGTAATACCTCTGTATCGGGTTTATAATCCTTCTGTGTACAGTAATACCTCTATATGGGGTTTATAATCCTTCTATGTAGAGTAATATCTCTGCATGGGGTTTGTAATATTTCTATGTAAAGTACTACCTCTGTATCGGGTTTATAATCCTTCTATGTAGAGTAATACCTCTGTATCGGGTTTATAATTCTTCTATGTAGAGTAATACCTCTGTATTGGGTTTATAATTATTCTATGTAGAGTAATACCTATGTATCGAGTTTATAATCCTTCTGTGTATAGTAATACCTCTATACGGGGCTTATAATCCTTCTGTGTATAGTAATACCTCTAAACGGGGTTTATAATTCTTTTGTGTAGAGTAATACCTGTATATGGGGTTTATAATTCTTTAGTGTAGAGTAATACCTGTATATGGGGTTTATAATTCTTTAGTGTAGAGTAATATCTCTGTATCGGGTTTATAATCCTTCTGTGTATAGTAATACCTCTATACGGGTTTTATAATACTTCTGTGTAGAGTAATACCTCTGTATCGGGTTTATAATACTTCTATGTAGAGTAATACCTCTGTACGGGGTTTATAATATTTTTATGTAAAGTACTACCTCTGTACAGGGTTTATAATTCTTCTGTGTAGAGTAATACCTCTATACGGGGCTTATAATCCTTCTGTGTAGAGTAATACCTCTAAATGGGGTTTATAATTCTTTTGTGTAGAGTAAT
The DNA here is from genome assembly GCA_900303285.1 of Rhinella marina. NCBI lineage: Eukaryota > Metazoa > Chordata > Amphibia > Anura > Bufonidae > Rhinella > Rhinella marina. The sequence goes on from ONZH01010339.1 coordinate 142,258, forward strand.
ACCTGTATATGGGGTTTATAATTCTTTTGTGTACAGTAATACCTGTATATGGGGTTTATAATTCTTTAGTGTAGAGTAATATCTCTGTATCGGGTTTATAATCCTTCTGTGTAGAGTAATACCTCTAAATGGGGTTTATAATTCTTTTGTGTAGAGTAATACCTGTATATGGGGTTTATAATTCTTTAGTGTAGAGTAATATCTCTGTATCGGGTTTATAATCCTTCTGTGTATAGTAATACCTCTATACGGGTTTTATAATACTTCTGTGTAGAGTAATACCTCTGTATCGGGTTTATAATAGTTCTATGTAGGGTAATACCTCTGTACGGGGTTTATAATATTTTTATGTAAAGTACTACCTCTTTATAGGGTTTATAATTCTTCTGTGTAGAGTAATACCTCTATACAGGGTTTAAAATCCTTCTGTGTAGAGTAATAGCTCTATACGGGGTTTGTAATTCTTCTATGTAGAGTAGTACCTCTGTATCGGGTTTATAATCCTTCTGTGTAGAGTAATACCTCTGTACGGGGTTTATAATCCTTCTGTGTACAGTAATACCTCTATATGGGTCTTATGGTCCTGTTTAATTGTTAAATAGCATTTTAAATAAAGCCAGTGATGTCTCCCCACAGGGTTAAAAGTGTCTAGAGAGGTATTTCATGGCATGTGGCTGACCTCCTATTAAATAAATATAAGCGTCTTCTGCAGCAGACACATTCTTCACACATTCAAATGACTCCTCAGTTAATTATATTACATGCTCAATGAGCAGAAATGTTCAATACATTTTTTCTGTTTTAATGGACTATAGTCATAGAGTACCAGCTCTCTGGAGGATGTAATCATTTCTTTCTTTTTTTTAAATTCTACATAACAATAGTTGGTGATCAGTAGGGAAAAAGGAAAGTTTTAAAGCCTATGATAAAGCAGGGTAATTATGTCATCAGGCTGTGGCACAGTCCATACAGAGAAACATGAAGAACGAACCACAGTGAATAGGAAACTTCCATTTTTAAAACAGGCTAATCTTAGTTTTTCTTCTTTCTACTTCTGACAATGAGAAATTCATTTACAGAGAGTATATATAAAAATGCTCATGCTTCTACATGAGCAACAGTGCCAACTGAGCTAGAAAAAGATCTGCAAACTACCTGAAGTAGATATTTTAATGCAGTTACATATATGCAGGGCTACCATTAGGGCAGTACTGGTGGTTCTGTAGCTGCGTGTCCAACCATCTTGGGCATGACAGCTAGCAAGTGGCCAAGTATCGCAATGTAGCAGTCCAGCCAAAGAAATGAGTTTGCAGTTTGAATTTTGTGAATTTTGCCACAACGTTGACCCCAGAATCGCAAAAAATCCAACCATACTAGATATTTTTTGAAACTCTGAGCTGTGTAGCTCCAGCCTTATTGAAGTGTTTGAATGGGAGTTGCAGGGAACCTGAATGGTCAATATTGACTATACAGGTTCTACATGAGCAACATGGTGCCAACTCAGCTAATGTTTTAATGTTTTAATGGGGTTCTCTGCATGTCTACTATTAGGGCAGTACTGGTGTTCCTGTAGTTGCAGGTCCAGCCATCTTAAACATGACAGCTGGCAAGTGGCCAAGAATCACAGTGTGGCAGTTTAGCCATAGAAATGAATGAGATTGCAGAGCAACTCGCAAATTTGCCACAACAGTGACCCCAGAATCGCAAAAAATCCAACCATACTGAATTTTTTTAAACTCTGGGCTGAGTAGAACCAGTCTTAGTGAAGTATTTGAATGGGAATTACAGGGAACCTGAGTGGTCAATACTGACCATACAGGTTGTACATGAGCAACATGGTGTCAACTGAGCTAGAAAAAGACCTGCAAACTACCTGAAGTGGATATTTTAATGGGGTTTTGTGCAGGGCTACCATTTGGGCATTACTGTAGTTGCTGGTCCAACCATCTTGGGCATGACAGCTAGCAAGTGGCCAAGGATCTCAGTGTAGCAGTGCAGCCAAAGAAATGAATGAGGTTGCAATGCAACTCACACATTTGCCACAACAGCAACCCCAGAATCGCAAAAAATCCAACCATACTGGATTTTTTGAAACTCTGGGCCGTGTAGCCCCAGCCTTAGTGAAGTGTTTGAATAGGAGTCACAGGTAATCTGTTTGGTCAATATTGACTTGATTATTGGTTATTTTAACTGTGAGGAACCTTTTAAAAATATCAATAAATAAATAAAATCTATAACGGTTCTTTAAAATTGATGCCCTATCTTATAGTTCACTGCACGCTTGTTTTTGTGACTGCAAGTCTTCTAGACTACAGTCTATATAATCTGCATGATCTGCAAGACATATGTTTTTGCTCCTGCAATTCTATGCCAAATCTCACCCTATACGTACCAATTTATGTGGCAAATGGGCTTTGGAGCCCTCTCAGATGTCAGAGCCTGGGTGCCATGTGCTCTAATGATTTCGGTACTATACCATACACAAACTAAGTTACATACGTGTATGTATATGTAAATTTCTAGTAAAGGGTTTAATACACCTGATGATTTTACTATGAACGCTCGTTGGTGATCATCTGGCCGTGTAATACTGCCACCTATTGCCTGATGAACGGGCTAAAGGTCATTCATTGGGCAATCCAACTCTTTTGACTGGTTAAGAAATCATCGTTTTCAGGAGGCAGATCACGCTGTCTAATCACAATCTGTTACTGGCAAACAATGATTCAGTATAGGGACGAGTGATGTCATTAGCGATCACTCCTCCCTATACTAAGGAGTATGTAATAGCAGCGCTCTCCTCCGCCAACAAGCAGGTGATTGCCAGGAAGGAACGCTTCCTTCCAAACAATTGCCTGGTAAATACGGCTGTGTAATATACTCTTTAGTAATATAAAAAGTGAATAGTTTGATGGAAGAGTCATCATTTTATTACAGCAGAAGCTTTGCGTCAATGAGACTTGTTTTCATGTGTTAAATCTCTCCGACTCTTCAGACTGTTACAAGCCTTTACACAAAGGGACAGTGTAGTGGAGATACCAGCAAAGCTGGACAATAGCAATGCAAATGAGAGCATTATGAATTCAGACAAAAGACAGAAAGCCGGAGAAATGATGTTCCTTAAGCTCTTGTAAGAGGAGATATGTACTCGGGATTGAATGAGCATTTTCTTTGTAAATTCAAAAACAATAAGATAACTGTGTACATATCAAATATTGGCACTTTCATATTAAAATAAAGAGTTGGATTAGGAAGAATTTGTATTATGGAAATGCCACAAAAGGATTCTCCACATTTTTGGCTCCATGGGAAAAATAAAGTTGAACAATGCAGAATTGATATAAGCAGAGTGTCCTGTGCATGCTCTGACTGTGACAGACTTGTTTCCAGGTAATGTCTGCAGTCTAGTTATATTTTATTCATATGGGATTACCTGATCCACAGCGATACAAGCTATGTTACTATGTTATAATATGTAATATGTAATATGTTATGTGGGCATTTCCGCCCACAGAACTGCCACTCACTGGATGTTTTTTCTTTTTCGGACCATTCTCTGTAAACCCTAGAGATGGTTGTGCGTGAAAATCCCAGTAGATCAGCAGTTTCTGAAATACTCAGACCAGCCCTTCTGGCACCAACAACCATGCCACGTTCAAAGGCACTCAAATCACCTTTCTTCCCCATACTGATGCTCGGTTTGAACTGCAGGAGATTGTCTTGACCATGTCTACATGCCTAAATGCACTGAGTTGCCGCCATGTGATTGGCTGATTAGAAATTAAGTGTTAACGAGCAGTTGGACAGGTGTACCTAATAAAGTGGCCGGTGAGTGTAAATAACTTTGTAACAGACTTTGATAATGCACATTCTCCTTTTTCTGCCTTTTCATGAACCTCTTCCCCAATATACGGAGCACAGGCTGGGCAATAAATACAAAGTATAAATGTGACCAAAACCAACCATGGAAGATGGCAGAGATAATATAATATTACATAGAATAGAAGTTACTATAGAAAATGCTTTTTAATTAAAATCAATGCTTTTTCATTAAAATCGAGTTATTCTATCCCCAGTAACATGGACAATTGCAGCCTATAAAAACACACAAAACTCACAAACCTGGACATTTAATTTACATTTGTTGGTCATCGAAGGGACACTACACTGTAATTATGGATTTTAATAAAGACTCATCACTGCAGGACAGCAATTGTGTCCACCGTGGCACTGATATATACAGTGACCTTGCCTGACCGTATCTTTATTGGTAAAATGCCAAACTCCAAAAAACAAGCTGAGCCTTTTACACAGGAAAACTGCTCACCCAGCAGTTTATTTTGCCCTTAGAGTTTTATGGCCCAGGTAAATCTCCATGTTTATGCATGCTAAAATGTTTTCTTTTTCCAATAAAAAGATCTATTCAGTTTCTGCCTGCTACTTCTCAATGCAGTAATACTCCCTGTGTTATATGGTATAAATATGCTGAAAAGCTTATGCAAAGAAAAGATGGAGAAATAATTCTATTGCTTCCTCTTCAATGCATACACAACATATGAGACAGATTTGCCCATTTGAACAACTATTTAACCATCTTTAAATGTATCACAAATCTGGTAAAAACTGATTAAAATGAGCCTTCAACCAGTCAGGACATCAGGAGCAGGGCGGTGGTAGCTGCCCATAGGCCTAGGATGCCAGAGAGACCCTTACCACTGAGATAGGGGATATGAAGGAGAAATTACTTTCAGAGTAATCTTACCTATAGTAGAACTATAGAGAGCTTTATTGGCAGATTGGGAACATAAAGAGGCCCTGGAAAAAATGCTAAAAGTGGCCTAGTTTTGTAGTCAGGTCCAAATTGATGGAAGGCAGGGCTAACACAAGTAGTAGGGGCCACCAATACCATATTATACCACCCCAACAGAGCCAAACACCACAGTCCATCACAAAATACTGCCACCAACAGCACAAGATACATCCCTAAAAACTTCCACTGGTCAGCCATGAGGAGGACATAGGTGGCCCCCTGGGCATCGGCCCACCGGGAGATTTCCCGGAAGTGTTCTCACTACAAAATGGATACCTGATTTTTATTATATGGTATCATATATTATACAGTATACAGTATCAAAAACATACAGGGAATGCAAGGTAGTCTGCAAAGTGGTGGACCATGTGCAGTTTTTTAGAGCTTCTCAAAGTACAGCAGCTATAGAACTTATTCAGAATAAAGAGCAAGCATCAATCTCCTGCATCTTTAAATTCCAATAACAGGACTAATGGTGGAAGGTGGACTGTTATCGGTTCCTTAGCTCAGGGACCCTCAACTCCAGTTCCCAGGGCCCATCTACCAGTCATGTTTTCAGGATTTCCTTAGTATTCAGCAGGTGATATAATTAGTATCAGTGCATCGGGACTTACCAGGTATTAATTCTGTGGGATACTCTCAAATCATGACCAGTAGGTGGGCCCTGAGGACTGGAGTTGGGGAACACTGCCGTAGCAAAACCTACCTGTTTCTTTTACATATAATGTTTAAGGAAGCCATAAATCTTCAACAGCTGTTGGTCAACAAATGTTCCTACCTTCCTCGAAAGCACATTAATGCTGGTCTTTGCTTAGCGTGCTGTCTTCCTAATAGTTCTCAAATTGAATATGTTGTTGCCAGACACCTCTGAAGACCCTTATCTTCCTCGATTGCAAATAATTTAAACATTTCGAGGTCCAACACACCTGACATATGGAGGAGAGTTGAGAAACCACCATACACATTCGGTGGTTGGTCGCTTTTGCCAAGATCGGCAGGTTTGGCCTACATTCATCTACCTGGTTACTGTGAGAGAAGCAGCCAAACTTAAAGGGATATTCCCATCTGAACATTTATGGCATATAAGCAGAATATGCCATAACTATCCAATAGGTGTGGCTTCCACTCCTGGGACCTACTCCTATGGTGAGAACAGGGCACTGTCTCACAGCCGTCATGAATGGAGAGGTGGCCACACACAGGGGCGGTCTTGGCATTTCTGGGGCCCTAAGCGAAGTTATGTCCGGGGGCCCCCACCCCCCAATGACGCGTCACGCCCCTGATGACACGCCCTCTGATGACACCCCCCCCCAATGGCACGCCCCCCACACATCAAAGACTGGGACTAGAGCATGCTCGGGTGGAATTTGCGTGCGCTTTTTCAAATCTGCACGCTAATTCATATGCATATTTTAGTATGTACACTAATGTGTATGCATTTTATAAATTAGTACGCATTAGCGTACTAATTTATAAAATGAGTACGCATTCGGACAAATGCAGTACGTGACAGCTGGGCGGTCGGTCTTGGACACCAGCACAAGAGCGGAGCGTGGGGGCCCCCTTGGACGTCGGGGGCCCTATGCAAATGCATAGGATGTGTGGTGCCCAAGACCGCCCCTGGCCACACATGTTCAGTTCTCTCCATTCACTTCTATAGTTGTTCTGAAAATAGCAAAGTAAGCATATTTGGCTCTTTCTGGAACTTGTCTAGAAATTAATGGAGAGAGATATACATACATGGCCACAGTTTCACTCATGGCGGCTGTGAGACTAAGCCATGCTCTCAAGATATGGTCCCAGGGGTTGGACTTTATGGTATATCCTTTTGAGATACTATAAATGTCCAGATAAGTTTAACCATGTAAGTTGTGGGGTTGTCAAGAATTATAAAACAGTCTGTATTTAACCCAGAAGAGTGCCACTCTTGTCTATAGCATGTGTTTAGCTCTACAGCACAGCTTTATTCATTTAAATTGAACTGGGCTGCAAAAGCAGACACAGACCATGGAACAGTGTGGACCTGTTTATAAAAACAAAAATAAAAAACGGAAGGACAAGTGTACGCTTTGGATAATCTGGTAGATGCGATAATATCTATATTTTAGGATGACCTTTTGAGACTAATGGGAATACTCACATGCTATCCTAACATATGCCTTTCTGCTCTTGGTAGTTCCCGCAGAGCTCCAAGCAACACATTGGCACCAGTAATCTTCTAATCCAAACAATTCTTCTACTTGTTGTCGTGATATCTCAATACTCACTTCTCGGACTATGAGACCTGTAAAAACAGAATGGAGGGAGATACTTATAACTATGTAAACGAAGTGCACAAATAGTATTGACATCACTAAATGTAAAACATCTTCACAATATAATATGCTTGGCTACATAGTATATGCCTTTAAACCCTCAGCCCATTGTCACTTATGTCCCCAGAATTGCTGTCTCAGCAAGTATTCATTCATTTTAGTTACTGACTGAAGATGCACCAAGTGTGAAAAATCCTAACCTGCATTGACTTTTTTTTTTTTAGAATTCAAATCAATCTGATTCACCAAGAATCTCAACCATGGTGAACTGATTCTACCGTTTCTTTTCTTCAGCTACAGGTTTCTTCAAGCCCAATGCACAAGATAAAAGGATTTTCAGGGGATTGAAAAAAGGCTTCCGTAAACCATATCTAGTATAAATAGAAATAGTTTTTGCCCTGCTTGGTTTTTATAGGTAGTGAAATCTAACAATGTCAGAATATACCCTCACAACTCTGGATCTATATTGTCAGCTGCCAGAGGGAGAAGCAGGCTGATTCAGCTCAGAGCTTGCAACAGTAGCAGCGTCAAGGTGAAGACAGGGAAGCAGAAAAGATGATAATTATATTTTTATATGAAAAAACACTGTTAAGTACTTTAAAACAGCTATTAACCGCATTTCACGAGCTTTGATACAAACATGATTCATGGGTTAACCCGTTTAAAGGGGTTTTCCAACACTAGTTTTTGACTAATGTCCTATCCTCTGGATCGATGGGGGTCCAACACCTGGGATGATCGCAGATCAGCTGTTTGAGAAAAAACTGGAGCTCCTGTGAGTACTGCAGCCTTCTCACAGTTTACACTAGCTGGAATAGTGATGTTACGTACATTGGTCACATTGTCTAGGTGCAGCTCAGTTCCATTCAAGTAAATGGGGCTGAGCTGCGATACCAAACACTGATACCGATATACAATGTATAGTGCTGTGCTTTGTAAGCTGCAAGAAGGCAGAAGCATCAGTGTCTTCTCAAACAGCTAATCTGCAATCATCCCAGGTGTTGGACCCCCACCGATCAGATACTGATGACCTATATAGAGGATTGGTTGTCAGTTAAAACAACTCAGAAAAGCCCTTTAATGGGCTGGGCTGCAATATCAGACACAAATCATGGATAATAGTCTTCTAAAAGTAGAGAATCGCTTTAAGGCTCTGTTGTTTGCAAAGTTTAGTCTTACTTAACATTCAGTCATCCAAAAGCAGCGTTTTATCAATCTACTGCAGCGGAAATCAATAGCCAGTCAGTATGATACTATTCTAATAACACTGAGCTCTAAAAACAGGGCTGAAAGAGATGTAAATTGTGGTGTGTTAATATTACACCGTACGGCAGCACACTTTGAACTCGCTGATCAAATACTTGATTTATAAAAAAAAAAAAAAAGAAAATATAACAGGAAAGTGGATATCAACAAGGATAAAAGGTCTCTTTCACAGTGTTCAGCATACCGCGTCATATAACCTAAGGCTGTAGCTATACAAACCTGGGATTCAAGGCATGAATGTTCCTATTTGCGATGCACCAAGAATCCTAACAGCTATCAAACGCCAAGGCAATCCTTTGATTTTTCTTTAGCCTCATAGAGAGCTCGTATTCACAGGACAGACGATTAATTGCAGTTTGTGCACAGTTGTATATGGACATTCATGGTGCACGGTGTTTATATCTAAAGTGCACTTCCAAACATAACAGCTAATAGAGCGTCTAATATCCGAAAGATCTCTGGTGGGAATCTATTTTAATGAGAGTCCTTTCACCTATCACCTACCCGTATAATGAACCATTATAGTATATTTGCAAATAACGAGCTGTTTATGAAAAATAAATAGAAATTTTCTTGAGTAATTGCTGCAAATTATTGAAATATCCTATAAAAAAAGAACATAAAGATTAAAGTGCATCTCTAGAGTGCATCTCCATTTTTCCCAAAAGACAAATTGAAAGCAAATTGGTTCCTTTTGTGAAGAATAAAAAGTAGAAAAAAAAGGTTGATAACACAAATATAAATTCAAAGAGCATGTGTGTTTAACCTGCCAACCTCTCTAACAGCAAGCATGAGAAACAAGCTTCTCTAGCATGCTATGGGAATGTTTTAATAATGAGGGTAACAAGCAAGTTCAAAGCAGTTTGGTGGTTTGGGAGTTGAGGTACTTAAATATCAGAGTTACATTAGTAGCAGTCGAATGCACAGTCACCTTGCATCAGACATTTACATAAGAGTGGAAAACTAAAAACTGTCACTAGAAAATATATAGACCTGTGCTATGGAAGACAGCAGAGCGGTGTCAATCCTTTGATAACCCTCAGAGTGCAGCTAAAAAAGCTAAAAGACATGAAAATTTGTCATAATCCTACACCATGGATTTAGATTGGGATTGGGAAATTGGCTAGGGTGGTGTATGGGTAGGCCCATCAACTCCAACACGTTTATCAACGGGTGTAGATGTCAGTCTGGTGCATAGACTGCCGGAGGAGTCATTTCATCTATGATGAGGCCTGCGCCAGCAGTGCAGAGCCCATCAAGATGTACAACACAACAGTCTTGATAAATCAGGGGCTCAGTTTACGGTGAAATTAAATAGAACTTATTGGCTCTAGGCACAATTTTCAGAGCCTAGACATACACTTCAGACAGTACTTGGCCAACAGTTGTTTCTCCCAACCAAGCTTGCATGCGTTCTTAATAGAGAGAGCTTAAGATGCCACTGCAAGACACCTCTGGAAGCAGTGGATGTCCCTTGAGCATGTTGAAGTCCACCACACCAAACCCTTCTTTCCTATAACATCTGCTGCTGAGGGAGAGTCAGGACATGCCCATAAGCATTTGTTGGTTGGCCAGTCCCGCTACAATCATCAAGCTCAGACAACATTAGTCTAATGTGTATGGCCACCTAACCTGTTGTTTCAGTTTATTTTTAATATTGTGTAGGGGCAGGGATGGTAAACTTTATTAAGGTAAGATGTTTCTTTGTATTAGAAAACAGAGTGTAAAGAGTCTTCTTAATAAAGGAGAATTTGTCTACAGTCTACAGTTCTACTTAGCTCTTAAGACACCTTTCAGCCTGCCTCTTATCTCCTTGCCTCCTACCCCTTTTCCTGACTATGTACATGTGCCCTTACTATCACTGCCCATCACCATGGCTATCTAACCACTGACAGCTCTACTAGCTTAGCTCTCTTCCTGAGCTTTCCTCTTAGTAAAAGCAGGGAATAGAGCAGGGATCAAGGCTACCAGCGCTTAGTGATGACAATAAGTGTACAGTAACAAAGCATACTTACTGTCAGCTCAGAATGACCAATCCGCTAAGAGATGTACTGGAAAGATAGGGTGAGGAGGTTAAATTATGGTTAATATAAGTAAAGTTCACAGAAGTGTGCCCTTTGAAATTCATTTAACCAGAAATTTGCCAAGGTTAAATGAAACTTTTTTTTTAACATTTGGCAAGACTGTAGAATCATATGAGCTCCTTGCAATGTCACCATATAAATAAATGTGTCCTTAAGATGTAACATTGTAAAAATTAAAATACAGCATGTCTCTGGCTTTCAAGGTCCTGGAACAACCCTAGCCTTTTAAATTATTTTTTACAGTGCATTCTGCATTTATCGATGCCACTCTAAAAGCATTTTGATGTACTACTAAAATTTATAGTCACAAATAAAATGTATGTTCTGGGCCAAAAGCGACAAGCCAAGTATGGCAATTGGTAAATCAACTAAAGCCGAAATTGCAGTCATCAGAAAACAATGTCAAAGTCCATTGATTGACTCTAGTGAGGCTCGGAAGTCACTGTTCTACAGTTTTTCTAGCATGCTGTAGTACAAGTATCAATGTTTAAAAGGGTTATCCCATGAAAAGTATTTGAAACAGATTCACAGGATAGGTGATAAATACTGGATCACAGAGGTCTGACCACTGGGACTTCTGGGGATCCCGAGACTAGAGTACTGCCTATGTCAATGGATGGAGCCATGGAACCACATGGTCACTACAGATAGGGGAATTAGAGGCCCTTCATTCTCAGGATCGCTGGATGACCCAGCACTCTTATCCCACATGATCTAATATTTATAACCTAACCTGTGGATAGGTGGAGAGGCGATGAATACTTTTTGTGGTGCATTCTAATGTATAGATGGAAAAGTTTCCATGATTGTCTATAAGGCTAGTTATACTTCGTGCCTGACTGTAAAAGTAGCTTAACAGACTACTGGACTGTTGTTAGCTGAGAAGTAGCTTAATGCTCATAGAACTTAATGTAAAACCTGTACTATAATCCAGACATGTTCTTCTTACAGTTCTGACCACTTCCACAATTGTATCCCAGATGTTCTGACTTCTTATTGAAACATCTGTACCATCTGAGACCAGAACACGTTATGTCAGTCCCTTCAGGTGTGGCAGAATGGTTTTTAGACTTTTAGTCCTACCAGGGTCTTAATACAATTGGACCTCCTACTGTGAAATGGTCATAAGCCTATAAATACTACATTGGTCTATCTACATCCCACGATATGGAATTTCAGGGTACTTGTTTCAGTAATTTTTATGGAGCCCTGGATGATTTTTGTAGTCACTAGTGTTGAGCGAAGGAAAACATTCGAAGCAGAATTCGGTCTGAAGTTTAGGAAAACTTTGATTTGCAACAAATCTGAATTTCCTCGCACTTCATGATAATGAATCAATTTTTCCAAAAATGGCAGCTGCACATTTTATAAAGTAAAAGTAAGAAGCCCCGGAATGTGAGATCATCCATAATGCCATGCAGCCAGCCAATCAGCAGAGAGCCAGCGAATTGGATGTCTCAGCCCTATAAAACCCTCATCCTGTATGGTCTCCACCATTGTCTTGTGAGCTGACCGGGAGAGACATTGCAAGCATTCATGTGCTAGGGATAATATTGGTGAAAATTATTAATAGAAAAATATTGGCGAATGGAGAGTGCAGGGAGACTTATTCTGTGTCAGTTTTATTTGTTCCTACATTTACTTATTCCTACTTCAGTCATAAACTAGCACATGTAATTCAATACCATTAAGATGGAAGCCTTTATTATTCCGGTGCCAGCATGCCAACCAATACCATCCAGTCTGAACCCCTTAGGGGGGCCAGGTCTTCATGATGACCATCCTCATCTTTTGCTGGCTTTACTTCTTCCAAATAATCCTTCAAAGTCTTTATGTCCTAGAAAAGTCAGCAAGATGCAGAGAGAGAGAAGGAGCTGGATGTTCCCGATGACATATTCTCATTGATATTAGATGATGTGGAAAAGGAGGAAAAGCAGATAGCAGAAGAACGGCTCCCACCTGTAGGGCAGATGCAGAGAGTGGAGGAGCTGGATATTCCTGATGACATATTCTCATCGATATTAGGTGATGTGAAAAAAGAAGAAAAGCAGATGACCGAAGAAGGACCCCCATCTGTAGGGCAGGAGGGTGCTGGGGTTGGAGAAGTAGGTATGTAAGAACTGATTAATATTCAATGTTTACTGTCAACCTGCAGAAGATTGCAGACCAGAACAGCAATAATATGCATATTGTCCCCCCACCTAACTAGCCAAACCCCCTACCAGCAACAGCCACTGTTTAAAGGTGCATTGAAGGTTCTGTGCGGCCATTAACAATGAAGATCAACTATACAGTCCAATCTTCATTATTAAATGAAAGGCAGCTGCAGGCTAATTGGTCGTCACAGTTCTTTTTTTTAAACTTTTTATCATTATATATTATTATAACATGTTTTCCTTAGAACAATTCAGATTAAAATGTTTTGCATAATTAAAAAAAAAAATTGATATTGCTGATCGTCCATGTCCATTTTTTTTAACTAGGAGGCAGATTTACTTTTAAGGGAGTGTCATGGTTCCCACTAGCCCATTATCAAGGCTTTATTACTGATATGTCTCCACAACTAAAACTGACACTAATTTAGAAGGTTCAAATTAAAATACTTTTCACACTCTTGGCAGGTGTGATTTTCCTAAGAAAACCACAGGCAGAGGAGAAAATAAAAAATAATAGGCTGGATAATAGCTGCCAGAGGTTTGAGCTTTGCATTAAAACTGTGGTAACCGTCTCACAAAGAAAATCTGTGCACTTTTTATTTCTGGTTCAGAGGATTTACATGCTCTCTCTAATGATCTGGGCTGTCAGCACTCAGTAATGCTTCCCAGTCTCCAGATTACTGCTCATGCAAAATTGAAGCACTTTTGAGGCAGTTAAAAGCAGCAGATGAATCTCAATGCACAGCACAAGGTGTAATGGCACTTCAGCACTTGTTAGACCGAGGGTGGTAATCACGGGAAAAAACACCCCAAAAACCTATAGGATGGGAAACTGCATAATCATTTGTTGAGCGTTCACCTCAGTGCTGTAAAAAATTAGCTTTTTTTGTAAGGGTGCATTCACATCATCGTTAGGGCTTCCGTTCAGGCTTTCCGTTATAACATCGTTATAACGGAAAGAAACGGAATCCCTAGGACGGACATCAAAACGGACACCTTCAAGAGGCATTCCGTTTTGATCCGTCATAATAGAAGCCTATGGCCCTGCATAACGGATCCGTCTGGATGCCGTTATGCTGGACGGAAAACAAAGTCCTGTCGACAGGACTTTGTTTTCCGTCCAGCATAACGGCATCCAGACGGATCCGTTATGCAGGGCCATAGGCTTCTATTATGACGGATCAAAACGGAATGTCTCTTAAAGGTGTCCGTTTTGATGTCCGTCCTAGGGATTCCGTTTCTTTCCGTTATAACGATGTTATAACGGAAAGCCTGAACGGAAGCCCTAACGGTGATGTGAACGAGCCCTAACATATAAAAATATCAATTCAACTTACAAAAAAGAAAAAAAATATAAGGGAGCTGCAGCAATAGCAATTACCATAAATAATGTTGACATCATATAATTTTTTTTAGTAGGAACAATTTGAAAATATGTTATTTTGTAATTTCAGACTTTTTTCATCAGATTACAAATATATATGACTGAGCTTCAATACAAGACATTGCCCATTGACAAAAGTGACACTGTTTCAGGGGAAATTCTTAAAGGGAGTCTGTCACCTCATTTTCACCTATATAACTAACAGCAGTGCCCCACAGAAGATTGCAGACACATCCCAGACATACCTGTGTGCACTTTGTGTCTGTATTCCATGTCTAGGAAAAGCACTTTTATTCTGCAGGAAAACAGCTCCCAGGTGAAACTAAAAACAGCTTTCTCTCCCGACTCGATATCTAACAGCTATATCTTCTGATATACATTACTGGATATAATGGGATTAATGTGATTTTGGTATCATTTTAAAGCTTGGAATGCCAGCTTTCAAAGAAGGTCAGAACCATTTTCTATCTGCTACCAATCCCAAGATATGAGCAGCTAAAGCAGCCCTCCCCTCTTCTGTCTGGTTTGCTTTGAGCAGCAGAGCTGGGCACTTGGGAGTTGTTTTTCTGCAGAATAAAAGTGCTTTTTCTGGACATGTAATACAGACACAAAGTGCACACAGGTATGTTTGGGATGTGTATGCAGTCTTCTGTGGGGCAGTGCTCTTAGTTATATAGGTGAAAATGAGGTGACAGACTCCCTTTAATTTTAATTATCCTACATAGCCAGGGGCGTACATAGAAATCATTGGGACTCATAGAAAGAATCTAAATTGGACCCCCTGCCCCATTCATAGCCCCTCCCTCTAACCGTTCCTGGCCAGTATATACAGCAGGGTACTGATATGTGAAGTATGAGGTATAAATTATTGCTTGTACCTCACATATCAATACACAGAGAGAGAGAGAAGGAGCACAGTGTACAAGATATAATAGATACAGTGTGTACAGAAATATGTGGTCAGTTATATATTATGGTTATTGTGTGAAGTACATGAGGTAATAGTGCTTGTAACTCTCCGCAGTACTATATATCTACATCTATAAGAGATGAGTAAAAATTGGGAATGGGGTGCAAATGAAAATTAAGGAGGAGGATCTCCTCTTACCACTCCATTCTAGTCTGATTGTGCAGTTCTCCATGCTGTTAGGGGTTGAAGGACCTGTCATGATGCTCTTTGCAGTTTCTTTACTAGAAGTACAGGACCTATGATGGTGATGATGTCATCACTGGTCCAGACAGATGCTCCTATCGAACCTGGGAACTACATCATGCTCTGTGCTGTACCTTTACTAGACATACAGGATCTGTGATGCTGAAGATGATGTCATCACAGGTCCTGGTAGATGCTCCTATCTAATCTGGGAACTACACCATTCTGTGTGCAGTTCCTTTACTAGATGGACAGGACCCGTGATGATGACATCATCACAGGTTCTTTTGTTTTCTCTACTGATGATAGGCGTACTATGCTAGAGCATATTTTGTGTACCAGAATTGGCTGCTAATGTTAATGAATAGGAATATTCACATGGAGATTTAATTTCTTTCAGTATTTGAAATCCGAAGTATACCCTAGTTTTGTGCGTATTTGCTTCCAAATATGCCCATTATCTACAGGAGTGCATCAAAAATGTAGGAAGGAAGTAATACGGATGTAAATCTGAATTACTGAGTACTGATGACAATCTCTGTGGTATATAATCCAGAATCTGTACCAAAATACGGACTGATTTCGACACGCTTGTGTAAAAGAGGCCTATATCAGTGTTTTAAGACAATAGACACATCCATATTATAACTGCTACTGTTCACAGGTCACAGAGCATGTCTACAAAATTCTCCCATGGATCTCAACCTACAGAAAATGAAAACTGACTAAAAAAAAAAAAAAGAATATGTATCAAATTTAGGGGACACATTCCCTTTAAAATATTGATGTACTGTATGTGCACTTATACTATAGAATTGTAGTGATTTGTCTGGTGCTTTAGATTGTGCTGAGCTAGCTGTTGTCCCCTTTCTAGCATGATATGAAACAGCACAGTCCATTACTACATGGCTGTAAGGAAAACTTCTGAACCTTTACCAGAATCGATTAAGTTTATGTATTTGGCACTTGATGTTCAGTAACATGAATATGCAGGCAAAATATTGTGTTTGTTTTTTAGGCTGCATTTAGGGCCTGCAGAGCATCCTGCCACACACCAAGGAGCTTGGCACATAGAAAAATCTCTTTTGAAAGCTCTTTTGTCCAGGTTGCTGTCAAATGAAATATCATTTTGACAAGGACTTCAGGTGCTCTGCCAAAGTGCGTACAAGGGCTTACCTCTCATCAAGAGCTGCATGTATTGCTCCAAGAGCAGTAACTCTAGACAATAACTATGAAAACTGGTTATATAACAGTAATGTTATACCATTAGATGTCAAATAATGCTACAGACTGCAAACCCATTAACACAAGTGTTCCTCTAGATTACTGTGGCGTAACCGACAGTTACTGTATATTTCTGGAACTCATATTTAACCCCTTATGACCTTTTTTTTAAATTTTTTTTTAAAAAGTACCGTTCACATAGCCATATGTGGCATTATTTTTTGTGGGATAAGCTGTATTTTTTAATGGCGCCATTTAATTATTTTCTATTATGTTTTACTACTTTAAAAAAATAAAAATCTTCAAAACTTTTTTTTCTTTGCATTGTCATATTCTAACAGTCAAAACTTTTTTATTTTTCCTATTTTTCAATCTACCGAGCAGAGGGCTCCTTTTTGTATCTTTAATTATGCAGAAAAGACCAGTCTTAAAGTCGTGAAAATATAACTGTAAAACAGTGATCTCCAAACAGTAAGCCATTGGGCCCACATACTGCATGCACAAGCACTTATAATTAGTGATGAGCGAATCGAAGTATCCAAGATCTAGATTTCAGGAAAAATTCCTAAAATTCCTAAAATGGTGGTTGAGAGTAAAAAAAATTATACTCACCTCATCCACTTGATTGCGGAGAGGTTGTCCACTCCCATTTTGATTGAAGAAAACCTGACAAAGAACCTACAGCGAGTGCATGGTGATATAATCGCTCATGAGGTAACCGCACGTGTCCTGCGTGATCACATGGTAACATCATCACGCTTGCCACAGGTCTTTTGGTGGGTTTTCTTCAATCAAGAAGGGAGCGGACGGCTTCTCTGCAATCAAGTGGATGAGGTGAGTATAATTTTTTTTAACCCCTGATTAACCCATGAGCAGTTGAATGTGAGTCTCAGATGCCACGATCAGTGCTGAACATGGCATCTGAGGGATTAAATGACTGGGGGCAGTGCAATCGTTATTCCCTGTCATTGTGCCTGCTCCATATAATAATAATCGTGAGAAACTAATTCACAACAAATCAAATTTCTTGTCAAAATTCAGCGATTTCTGCAAAATTTTCAAAACTTCACTCATCTCTACTCATAATTATTAGCAAATAGTTGGGCTAAATCTTTAAAAAGTAAAGTGTCATACCGTATGGGGTAGTAAGAGTGCAGTATCAGTGCTGTTGAGTGTTTCCATGGCTGATCTTCAGCTAGACTGACTAGGATTATGGATAATGGAAAGTTCACTTACTGTGTAGTCATATATCCCATATATCTATTGTAGGCACATGCTATTAATAATCTTGCATGTATGCCAGGTGAAGGTAAAATAAATAAAATGAGCGGCCTTGTAGGATGGAAACCGCAGTAACTATATCTTTATTCAGAATACAAGTACAATAAAATAGAAAACATTAACGTGTGTGTGTCTGAGTGTGTGTAAATCTCCTGGTAATTATGCTTTACGGGTTGATGACCCGGTTTGATGCTCCACATCCAGACAGTAAGTTAATAGAAAAGCAATGAGTCACTCCATGTCTCCAGAGGTTGGAGAACTTCATCTCTGTCACTTCCTATATACCGTAGCATAGAGGGTAAGGGCCAACCGGGCAGGGTTCTTCAAACCACAAATGACCATGAAGCATCAGTAGAACTAACTCCTATTATTAGAATAGTCTTAGGCTCCTATTGCCTTCAAAATGGCGTTTTCAGGAGAGACCTACATGTACAATGTCTAAAAGAAATGGCAGATATTTTACATGCAGTTAATATATTGCAGTATTTATGCATGGATTGTACATTAATGTATGAACTATATTATTACATGTCCCTTCATGCGGAGACCTGACTTTATGATCTCTTAATCTACACAAGAACAAACAAGGCTAAATCCTTGTTTTGAGATTATATCTGTTGATAGAGAACATTACCGTACTATGCTTATGTCGTCTCCAGGAAAATAACATTAATCTATGTAGCATTCTGCACTGGATGGCAGTGCATGACAATCTTTGAATATATATGTTGCTTTAACCAGTTTAGGAACAGCTGCATCCTTCTTCTCTGTAAACCTATTATTCTACCAGATAGCTAATACTGCACTCTTGGCAGGTAAATTAACCTACAAAACCCAGGAGACGCGAGTTGACTACATTATTTTACTCAAGCCAGAAAGAAAGGATACACACAGTGAGATACGAATGACAGATGGTAGCCCATGGACGACAGAACATAAAATATGCAGTGAAAGCAGCTTGTTTTGTAGCTTTTGTGGAGTAGTTTAACCAAGTGCTGAGTTATGGTAATACCTAACAGGTTTCCTTTAAAATCACAAATTTCATCTTAGATTCTTTTAACCTTCGTTGAACTTCTAAGCTAGGAATTATTTACTCTGTGTATAAAGAAGTTACATTAAGAAGTTTCTTTGTTTCTCATTCAAATTAACCAGTAAAATACTGGAAACTGTGGCCTGTAAACCAAACGTATGTGGATTGCACTACAAAGGGAGTTGCCATCGCCAGTGATAAGCAGCCAAGCCATCTTCATTGCAGTCATTGAGAGGGAGCTTTAAGAGTACATATTTAATCACCCACTGAAGCCAGATAGAACATCTAAAGCTTGTCACCAGAGGAAGGAGCCAGCTTGATGGAGAGTTCCTGATGCAGTTTTGGAAGCCAAAACCAGGAGTAAATTCAAAATATAGTTGTAGCTGTCATTTATACATTGTTTCATTTTATGATCCACTCTAATTTTGTTTTTCAAAACTGCATCAAGAAACTTAACCGTGTGGCTGTACTCTCAGTCAGCTCCTGTTTGACAAACCTTTTGCCTCTAACCAAACAGGTGCCCTCAAAGAAAGACTGTTATAACTATTAAAGGGCATCTGTCAGCAGATTTGTACCTATGAAACTGGCTGACCTGTTGATATGTGCTTGGCAGCTGAAGACATCTGTGTTGGTCCCATGTTCATATGTTCCCACATTGCTGAGAAAAATGATGTTTTAATATATGCAAATATGCCTGTAGGAGTAATGGGGCCTACGCTCTATCTCCAACTGCTGTGCCCTCTCCACTTTGATTGACTGGGCAAGGAGTGATGATGTTTACACTTGTTTACACTGCCTGACCTTGTCAATCAATGTGGAGAGGATGCGGCAGTTGCAGAGAGAGCAGAGCTTCAAGGTGTAACGGTAATGCACATATGAACATGGGACCAACACAGATGCCTTCAGCTGCCAAGCACACAGGCGACATTTCATCTGGTTTCATAGACACAAATCGGCTGACAGATGCCCTTTAACTTTGTTACCCATGTGAGTCTGTAACCATCAAGTCAGCTGCCTCTTTTAAGAATATTGTAATGGTCAAATTTACTGTTGCAAGTATGAAAAGTAAATCTGTTCTTCCAAGTTACGTTACAGCTGTGTCACGCTTGCCACTCATGGGCCAAAAAGACCCTTTGTAAGGACTGATCTTTTATATCTATAGTAATGTTTCAGGGGAGCAAGGTACTGTAAATAGTACTAGGTCCAGGGGCGGATTGGGAATTAAAAGTGGCCCTGGAAAAAAAAAAAAAAGTGGCCCCAAATTGTGGGCGGGCCAAGATTGAGAGAGGCGGGGCCAGAAATACCATAGAGGGAGCATTATATCATGTCCTCCCCTTGCCCTCCAGTAATGCCCCCCACCCCAGTAATATTCCTATAGCGGCCATAGTAATGCTCCCACCCCCAGTAATGTCAATATAGAGCCCCCAGTAATGCACCCTGGCCCCAGTAATGTCCTTATAGCTCTCCCAGTAATGCCCCTCTGCCCCAGTAATACCACCCCCCCACCCCAGTAATGTCACTATAAAGCCCCCAGTAATGCCGCCCTGCTTCCAGTAATGTCACTATACAGGCCCCAGTAATGCCCCCCACCCCAGTAATATTCCTATAGCGGCCATAGTAATGCTCCCACCCCCAGTAATGTCAATATAGAGCCCCCAGTAATGCACCCTGGCCCCAGTAATGTCCTTATAGCTCTCCCAGTAATGCCCCTCTGCCCCAGTAATACCACCCCACCCCCACCCCAGTAATGTCACTATAAAGCCCCCAGTAATGCCGTCCTGCTTCCAGTAATGTCACTATACAAGCCCCAGTAATGCCCCCTTCCCCCAGTAATGTCACTATAGCATCCCCATTAATGCCCCCTGCTCCCAGTTATGTCACTATAGAGCCCCCAGTAATTTCCCCTCTGCTCCCAGTAATGTTACTATAGAGTCCCCAGTAATTTCCCTTCTGTCCCCAGTAATGCCCCCCTGCCCCCAGTAATGTCCCTCCCTGCCCCAGTAATGTACAGTGGACACTTAAATGTGCCCTGACCCCTTATTGTTAATGGCTGGCAAAAAACAAACAAACAAAAAAACTTACCTTTGTGTGCAGACCTGGAGCAGCCTCTTCTGGCCTGTGTCCTGGAGCAGGAGGGATAGGGGTGATGACACAGCGTCAGTCGCGCTGACGCTGGGAGTGGGAGGAGCCACAGGTCCTTTCCCATCTGAAGAGGATAGTGAGCTCTCTCCTGCTGTCGGGTGTTAAAGGACCTGACAGCAGGAGGTACAGGGGTGAGTACATTATGAGAGGCAGGGGCTGCACAATAGGGAATGATAAGAAGATCACAGGAGGGCCAGCGGCGGCCGCCGCCCTCTGTACAATACACATTGCAATACAATACACATTGCGGCCAGCAGCTGCCCTGCTACGATCTCATTATCATGACATTGTTATGATAATGAGATAGCAGGGCTGCTGGTGGCCGCAATGTGTATTGTAATGTGTATTGTAGTGAGGGCGGCGGCCGCTGCTCACCCTGCTGACACCGGCCCACAGCATACTTTAGGCAATCGGCCCACCGGGAAGTGTCCCGGTGGGGTACATTGCCAATCCGCCCCTGACTAGGTCCTCATCAGCCATCACATAATACTTACAGTAGCCAACTATGTTATGCAGCAGAGGGTTTGAGGGCTTGAGGCCCCTCTTGTACGTAGGAGTTGGCATAACTACAACCTCTGCTACCTATAGCTATCAGTCTGTGAAGGCATATCCTGCATGAAATCTTCACAGTGCACATTATCCAGATCCAGTTTACCCTTAATCTGTCCAGTCAGGCTCCTGATGCCATCCCCTGATATCCAGATATTACTTTCTGGGATCATTCATAAAACATTGGAGACTGACTCCAACATTTTTTCATTGTTGGGTATTTTTACCAACCTAACCTTATGGTTTTCCATAGCGATATAGTAATTTATAATGATTTGAGTCAAAAATACTTAAGTACCTCTGTTTTTTACTTTGACATCTGGTTAGAAAATGGTTTGCAAAAATTGTAAAAAATTAATAGAGAATATCAGTACAAACTTGCTCAAGAGAGATTGCAAATATACTCCTTGTGCATTTAGTTGTCTAAAATAGTGCAGCTCTAAATCATAGACATATAGCAAGCATGCAATGTTTAGAGTTTTTCTGTATAACCTGCCTTTTATTTAGTATTTCAAATTTAGGTACAACTCAGTTTGAGATGCGACACTAATGAGAGCTGAAATGACAATGTTGGTTGAAAGAATAAGCAACATTCTAGAAACAGCAGCACATAAGTCTAAATCAAACTAATGGGGAAAAAGCTTTCCAGTCTAATTGTCTTCTTGTTTTTCTGTGGCCTTGTGAGATACCAATTACCAAAACAGTTTACTGATTTAGTAGCAACACTTTCTTAGAATTCAGAATACTTACAGTACACACAATTCATAGTGTGCCTGATGGCTCTGTACAAATAGAAGGAAACATACACAACCAGCACAGGACCAGCAATGACTGTAAAGGTTATTTTTCTGACTAATTACACTCATCGGAGGTGCAAATCCCACAGTAGGAATCTGCTTTCTAGCAAACAAATCTTGCTTTTAGAACGTCAGCAGAAACTACAAACTGCACAGGATGTACCTAACCTATTTATTACTTACGAATGGAAGTCAAAGGTGTCAGGCATCCAAACTGGAACAAGTGTAAAGGCAGAAAGTGATTATCCGGGTATGTGCAATATTCTATGTATTGGATAACAATATAAAACTAGTTTCACACATTTGGCACAGATGTACACAGCCGGCAAGAGTTCTCTGGATCTGGAATAGCCGGATAGTGGCACATGCTCGTCGTACCCCATTGACTATAATAGGAAACTAGGGGGACCTGGCCTTTCCTCGGCATAAATGTTGGCAGGCTCAGATTGGTCCACAGGAGAACATCTGAATCCCTTGATGGACCATTGAGCAAGGTGGACCCCTAGTCCCCCAACACCTGCACAGGGGTAACCAATAAAAACTGGGTAGCTTATTTGGCAAACTATCCAGTTTATTATTATAGATGCATCAGGTGGCTGAGATGACTTCTAGGTGCAGAAGCAGGACAGTCAGTATCATTTTTCTCCAGATCTTTCTCTTCTCAAAGTCACTGCAGAGACCCCCATAATCTATCATCCTGTGGTGTCTTGCTGCTGTCTGTCACTGTGTGAGCAAGTAATATTTGCGTGTAGCTTTTCAGTGGGCACCCCATACAAATTTTACTGGTGAGCTCATGGCACCCTAGTCCAACACTAAATGCCAGAATTCAGTCTGTCAAAAATTGCTGCACGCAATGATTTTTGTCTGACCAAAACCCTGCCGTTTCCGATTATAGTCAAAGTGGTCCATTGGGCAAGTGGCACAATCCAGCTACGTCAGATTAAGATAACTTCAGCAGGCTGTTCTTTGCCGGAACAGCCTGCCAGATTGCTGTGCCAAATGCATGAAAGTAGCCTAAAAATAATAATAATAAAAAAATAAAATAAAATAAAATATGAAATAATTAAAATTATATAGCAAAATCTGTATTACACATAGAAAAACCTAATCAGTTAAAACTTGTTAATCTATTCCTCCAAGTCATTTTTTTTTCTAACTAATGATATGCAAAGGAGAAAGAAAACAAAATAAAAATAGCTGTTTGCAATCCCCCCTGATGTTTTGTGCAGCAGTGTTTTCTAGCTTATTTCATGGTGGCTCCAGAACAAGCCTTTGCTATTCCTTTGAAGACTGTCACGTGTCTAATCACCTAGTGAGCATGTTGATGTTGAAAGGATGATCTAAAGCTTCTGCCAAGTCTGGAAGGTGACAATGTTAGCTAGAAGCTGCTCTGAAAATTTAGGGAATGAAGAAGGGGGCTGTTGGGATATAAGTAATGAATTGGTCTTCATCTGTTTCTCATATTAGGAAATTTAAGCAGCTTTTGTAAGTTATAACAAGTTAAAAAATGAAGAGTCAAGATTATGTTAATCACTCCTTAACCACTTCCCGTCCGCCCATTGACTATAAACGTCCGGGAAGTGGTTAAGTAGGTCAGTGCCAGCAGGGTACCCCAAAGAGAAGGCAGGGACCATTCCCAGGGGTCCCTGCCTTCTAGATCACTGTATACACAGCGCTCATCGAGCGCTGTATATACACATCAGAAAGCGCTATTGCGCTTCCTGTTCCGACCCGGCGGTCACGTGATTGCTGGGGCTTGGAGCGTGCAGGAGCTGCCGGGTCTCTCATAGACCCGATCAGCCCTGCACTGAGGCTGTACAGCAAAAAATGAATAAATAATAAAGTTAAATGTCCCCCTGAGGTCTTGTATGGCCTTATGGGGGACAAAAAGTGTAAAAAAAAAATAAAATAAAATAGAGTATTATAAAAAAAAACATATAAAAAAAAAATATTTTCCCCAAATATGTCATTAAAAAATGTTACAAATAAAAATAAATAAATAAAATAGACATATTTGGTATCACCGCATCCGCAATGACCAGCTCTATAAAAATATCACATGATCTACCCCATCAAGTGAACCGCGTAAAAAAGATCTAATAAAAATTATGCCAAAACAGCTTTTTTTGTTGCCTCACCTACCAAAAAACATAATATCAAACAATCAAAAAGTCGTATGGATCCCAAAATGGTAGCAATAAAAACGTCATCTCATCCCACAAAAAATGAGCCCCCACACAAGATCATAGCCAGAAAAATGAAAAAAATATGGCTCTTAAAAAATTGCAACTCGAAAACAGATTTTTTTTCTAAAAATGCACTTATTGTGTAAAACGTAAAATAATAAAACTAAAACATAGACATATTTGGTATTGTTGCATCCATAACAACTGGCTCTACAAAAATATCACATGATATACCCCATCAAGTGAACGGTGTAAAAAAAAAATAGAGAAAAATGCCCCTAAAATGCTTTTTTTTGTGACTTAACCTCCCAAAAATTAGATTAAAAAGTGATCAGAAAGCCAGATGTAACCCAAAATGGTGCCATTAAAAAGCACAGCTTGTCCCGCAAATGTAAAAGTTATCGCTCTTAAAAACCATGACAGAAAATTCCATGTTAGAAAATGCAGATGCTGCTCCTCCCCTTCTGAGCCCTGGCGTATCCCCAAATAACAGTTTACGACCACATGTGGGGTGTTTCTGCAAACTGCAGAATCGGGGTAATAAATATTGAGTTTTGTTTTGTTGTTAACCCTTGATGTGTTACAGGAAAAAATGATTAAAATGGAAAATCTGCAAAAAAAGTGAAATTTTGAAATTTCACATCTATTTTGATTTAATTCCTGTGGAATACTTAAAGGGTTAACAACATTTCTAAAACCAGTTTTGAATAGTTTGAGGGGTGTAGTTTCTAAAATTGGGTAATTTATGTTTGGTTTCTATTATGTAAGCCTCACAAAGTGACTTCAGAACTGAACTGGTCCTTAAAAAAGTTGATTTTGCAAATTTGCAAAAATTGCGTCTAAAATTCTAAACCTTATACTGTCCTAAAAAAATAAAATGACACTACCAAAATTATGCCAACATAAAGTAGACATATGGGGAATGTCAATTTATGAGTATTTTATGGGGTATCAATATCTGTCTTAAAAGCAGAGAGATTCAAATTTAGAAAAAAAGTGAATTTTTTCAAATTTTCGTTAACTTATGGATTTTTTTATAAATAAAATTAAAACATATCAACTCAAATTTACCATTAACTTAAAGTACAATGTGTCACGAGAAAACAATCTCAGAATCGCTTGGATAAGTAAAAGCGTTCCAAAGTTATTACCACATAAAGTTACACATGTCAGATTTGCAAAATGTACAAAATTGTACTAATCAGTTATAATAAAATGCCTGTTAGAGTCATTTTTAATATGATAAAATTAGCAAATAATTAAAGAGAACCTGTCACTTCTACCAATTACCGATGAGCGCATTCCCTAAAATTCGTTTTGGGTCTGATTTGTCTGTATTGGTCAAGAAATTAAATTTGGGTGCAAAACCATTCTACCTGAATCAAAAGTACTTTAAAGAGGTTTTCCAGGAGGTTTTCCAGGCTTGCACGCACGCATGCCATCTCCTGTCTCTCTTCCTACTTCCTGCTGCTACAGTATGTCTATGGCAAGCAGGAAGAAAGACAGGAGACGGCACGCATACATGGCGCATGCCTTCTCTTCATACAGCTGATCGGCATGGGGTGCCAGGTGACGGACCCCCACCAACCGGGAAAAACTCTTTAATTACCTGGAAAAGCATTGCACTTTCTCAAAAATTCCCCCAAATCAAATCTCAAGAAATTTTCATTCAAAGGAATCCAAATTTTGGGGAAAATTTGGGTCGAATTTTGATTCACTCATCTCTACCCTCACATCTCTGTTTTAGTAAATACTTGCATTCTTGATAGAATAACAATTCTGGGGCATATCTTTTAGACCTCTGTGATCTTTCCCTGTTCTTTTTCCTTGAAGACCCCCCCAAATAGATGTTACCAGTTGGGGTGGTATGTTATAGTGTCCATTCGGGGTTGACATAGCCAGACTGTGCAGGGAAAAACCCTTTTGACAAAAGGAATGGTAAGTTCTCAAAAGCATGTGTTGGTGGTGCTTCAGGGGTGCTTTTTCTCTACTAAATGGTGCAAGGTGTCTTACCCCTTTATGGCATTTATCTGATGTTTAATAGCCATCTTTACAATTGGGGGCATTAACAATACTCAAGGGCTGCAGATGCTGTCAGCTGATTGGGCACTTTTTAATGAAGTACTGTATGTGTTCTGGTTTTACTCCTTGTGGTCCATACACAGAACATAGGCTCTTGTAACTGACTGTTGACAGCCTCTAAATGATGTCAGGGAATTGGCTCTCCCTACAACCCTGCAGGCATATTATGGATATCACTGATCCATGAAAAGGGAGTAATTCTCTAATATTACATTAGAAGCTACTTATAATCACGTCCCCCATATAATCATCACATTGGTTTCAAACATTTAACCATAATTGCTACTGCTGCAAAAAGACATTGCACATTATATACTGAAAGACTTTTTTCTTTTTCTTTTATTTTTTTGTGTGGAATTTTGTATCAAGCTCCCTGTTCTTCCTCTCAAATGCTGTATGTAGGGATACAGATCCTATAACTACAGTGACCCAGTGGTACTTTTTAACCCCTGTGGTAACCAACATGTGTCCCACAGGCTGGTATATGGAGGAGAAAGGGTTAATTAGTAAGCCTTAGAGACAGTTGCAAGCCCCATCCTTTCTAGTTGGAAGTTGCTGAAAATTGTGTAGTCTGAGCTGCAGTGGGAAGTCTGTGTGGAATAGCAGCCAGAGAGAGTGGAGGGGCAGCATACAAAGATACATGTGTCCTGTGAGTCAGGAGCATGTCAGGAAAGTGACTGTAATAAGTGCCAGCCTTTAAGAGAAAGAAGTGTTGTGCCTAATGTTAGATTTAATGGCCATTGCAAGAAAGAGTGCTGGGAATATAAGTCAGTGAGGGTAACTCATGTTGGCTGTGGACTTCACTGGTTCATTTGGTTAGGGTTTGAAGCTTCAGGTCCCCTACTATACTAAAGAGACAGGCCATCTGTTAAAGGACTACACCCTGTAGCTGGGTAGTGTAGAAATGCAGACTGAACACGTTGATGTATAGAGAGTGATAGAAATTATACCCTTGCCTGAACTGGGAAGAGTGCACTGTTTAACTGGAAAAGAATTCAGAGAAAACCACCATACTGCTAACTAATTCATGCAACAGCTAAATGCTGTGCCTATTCTTGCAGGTATGTGTATCTCTGAACTGTCAACATTTCTAGTAACACTGTTCCTTTGTTACCTCCATAGTCGGCTTCCTCATAGCATTGCACCGTCACCTGCACTGCCACCGCATTATAACATCCTCCACCACAAGCGATTCCTGCTTTGACCCCAAAACCTGTCAACACCAAGGGCACCCCAACTGTTACCAGGCAGGAGACCCCAAACCAGGGTGTGCCCTGAGGGGAAAAAAGGGTGAACACCAGAGTGAGGACTGTCACAGTGACTACTTCTACTGCTATCATTCCCACTACCACCAGCCTTGCCCTCTTGCTCTCCCCCCTGAGCATGCTTGGCTATTTTTGGAAGTCCCTCTGAAATGAATGGGAAGCGCACCATGCAAGCGCAGCCACAGCTCCATTCACTTCTATGGGGCTGACGGAAATAGCCGAGCCAGAGCTCAACTGTTTTCAGTGTTCCCATAGGAATGAATAGAGGGTGGCCGCGCATGAGTGGTACGCCCTCCGACACTTTACAGACTCTGTTCTAAGTATAGGGACCTGTACCTATCAGACATTGGGGACATATCCTAGCAATATGCCCCCAATGTCTGAGATGAAAATACACCTTAAAGTCTAACACTTCAATCTTGAGCTGTTATCCCACATTCTGTGGCACCTGTTTATTGGAATAAGATTGCAAGATTTTGTATTAAGCACAAAAAATTGCAAAGCTCTATTTTCTGAATTTTTAAAGCAAGAATTCCAGCGTTCAGGGTTTGATAAATTCTTCCAAAATCTTTTATTCATTTACCAGCTTGGAACAAAATAGCAATTCACATTTTTCATATAATATATCCAAACACATTTGACCTCTATGTGAAATACTTTTTGTGCTTGGTGACATAGTATTGCTCGTAGTGTGACTTACATAGTATTCTTTAATCATCAAGTAATATAATTGCCCAGGGATTATAGTATGTACAATTATGGGATTTCCTTGTCAAGTAATTCATTTGTGATCATCTATCTGCACTCCTTCATATTGGAACACTGGGATACAACCATAAATTACTCTCCGACGTTTAATAGGGTTCTGCTTCTTTTTATATATGAATCATATGTTCATACTTTATAATACTGTAGACCCTGCACTAACCTGTCCCTAAGAGCAGATCCACAAACTGCATGACCTGTATGTGTTAGTGTAATGGAGTTCTGTCTGTACATGTGGAATTACGTACCTGAAGTCTGAATCTACTTATTTAGATCAAGCTTATCAAACAGTACATTTCTGATTGTGACTAGTGTCCCCTATATAGAAAATGAAAACACTTTATCAGAAGCAAACATTGGCTGATGGCTCTGTGAAGAAGAAACTTGGCATGATTGTCACTGTCAGCAGCTTGTGATCTTGAACAGTATTATTTCAAAGGGCAACAAAATAGATTGAAAATGTTGACTTTGATACGCAATAGAAATAACTGTAGCAGGAGATGATACCAGGACATGGGAAATTAAACAAGGCCATAGAAGTGCATCAACCAAGCATCAGAACCGGTATCTGCTGTTCTTTTGTGCAAGTAGGAACAGGAAGGGCAGTGCGAAGCCCTACAAAATTACTTCTATTTGGCCACTGATCCTTATAACAGACTCCATGAGAGTGGTGTAAGTTCCTGATGTCCTGTAGTAGGACCTCTCACAGCCCCACACGGTGCAACTCAATTGCCATTCATCAGAGAACACCAGAATTCTCAGGTCTGCCTTTGGTGGCCCTGTTCTCTTCACAGATGAGAGCAGGTTCACACTGAGCTTATGTGACAGACATAAAAGTCTGGAGACACCATAGTGTACATTATGCTGCCTGCAACATCATTAAGGATGACTAGTTTGGCATTGGTCATTCATGGTCTAGGGAGGCATATCCTTGGAAGGTCACACAAACCTCCAAAAATTAGGCAAAAGTACCCTGAGTGCTCTTAGGTCCTGGAATAAAATACTAAGCGCCATTGTCAGAACATACACCAGTACAGTAGGCCCTGCGTTCTTCCTGGTGCAGGACAATGCCCAGCCTATTTTATAGCAGAATAAAAAGTAGCAATTTGGGCTGCTTAACATTCAGGTTACCTATTATAATGTGTAAACTGTCCATTAATATATCAGGAAAATGGCATGACAACTACCTGAGGTTTCATCCACTCTTTCATCTACCACATGGTCCTTCTGATGAACCCATTCACTGTTGCACTTGAAGTAGATTTGCGTGGCTGGGCTTGCCTTGCAGTACAAGTTTACTGGTTTATTTTTCACAATGTAAGCTTCTTCCGGTTCAATGAGAAAATGAGGCAATGGTTCCGGTGGATCTGATGGGAACGTCTCTGGTAGTTCATGAAAGAAGTCATCATCTGTAGAAAAATAAATATATTGCATTAATACTTTGTATATGAATACATGAAACTTTTCTCCTTTGGATCTCACATTTTTATATGAAAATAATAGAAAAAAGCAAAATCCCATTACATTGCTAGCCCCCAGCTTTCAGACACCGACAACGATCTTTGCTGAGAATCGTAGAATAGAAATGCAGTATTTTGCAAAAGTTTTAGACAGGTGTTGAAAAAATGCTGCAAAGTAAGAATGCTTTCAAAAATAGAAGTGTTAATAGCTTAAATTTAAATGTATTCTACAGCAGGACAACAACCTCAAACATACAATGTCATTAAGAACTATGTTCAGTGTAAAGAAGAACAGGGAGTTGTGGAAGTGATGATATGGCCCCCACAGAGCCCTGATCTCAACATCATTGTGTGTCTCTGGGATTACATGAAGAGACAGAAGGATCTGAGCAAGCCTACATCCATAGAAGATCTATGGTTTGCTATCCAAGATGTCTTGAACAGCCTCCCTACCAGGTTCCTTCAAAAACTGTGTTCAAGTGTACCTAGAAGAATTGATACGGTTTTGAAGGCAGAAGATGGTCAGACCAAATATTGATTTAGAGTTCTCTTTTGTTATATACATACTGTATATACTTTGAACAAAGCTTAGCTATCCATGATTGTGTATACCTTATACTGTAAGTGACAAATGTGAAGGTTTAGCTTCTAGAATGAATAGTTAAAGGGAACCTGTCATCACCTTTATGATACCCATACTAACGGCAGAATAAAGTAGAGACAGGTGAAATGATTTCAGAGGTCTGTCATTTATAAGTTAAAAGTAAGTGGTTGCCGAGAACCAACATCACAAACATTGCAGGCTGGGCCTGGAAAAGAGTCAAATCTTCATGAGAAGAGTCATGGTTATTCATGAATTCCTGCTCTCCCTGCCCTCCTGCTGATGACTGACAATCTTCTACCTAGTTTTCTCCCTTTCTGTCTAGGAGAGAACTGCCAATCATCAGCAGATGGGCGGGGAGAGCAGGAGATTAGGAATAACCATGACTCTTCACAGGTAGATTTGACTCTTTTCAAGGCCTGAGCTGCAATTATTATGATGCTGGTTCTCCAGAACCACTTACTTTTAGCTCATGAGTGACACACCGCTGAAATCAGCATTTATGTCACTACTTTATACTGCCCTCAGTACGGTTAGCATAAAGTTAATGACAGGTTCCCTTTAAGGTGCATTTACACGCACCATCCGGGCAGGCGATCATTGGATTGGAATCATTGCTTCTAGATAAATGCCTGTTCATCAATGGAAGAAAGGGGCGCATTTACACACAGCAATCACCTTCACTGTGTGGGGACCAGCAATGGCTACTGCAATCGATTGCTATAATACAGATTCATTTATTGAGGGCTGCAGATCCCTGTTTACACTGCTCGATCTGCTGCCCAAAGTTGATTTAGGTGTCCGCATGAACAATGAATACACCCGACGAATTACCGTTTTACTCATTCATCAAGTGATCAGTGGCACCTTTACATGGGCCAATTATTGGAAACGAGCATTCATACTAACTTTTGGTCAAGATAATTGGCCCAACAATTGCCCCTGTGTAAACTTGGCATTAGGCAACACATATCAGCCTAATGTACTAAATGACTTTTCAATTTTGAATGAGCTCTTAGGGCCTGTTCACATTTACTTCAGACCTATGCTCTGCATATGCAGCTAGTATGTTAGCCATAGGCTGAAGCTGGACCGAAATTGTCATTCAGGCATTCACCGGACTGGTATGTGACAGCATAATTTAGTTTTTGTGGTATAAAATGACTTAGTAGACTATCATATTCCAACAAATTTATACAAAAAAATATATTGTGCTGTATACTTTTTATTTTAATTTTTTTTTACAGTGGAACCCTATGGTCAACATATCCCACTACATGCTTATACAGTAGTATACACCACAGCTTTCTGTAGGATGCATACATTGGATTGGAAACTCCTCCTTATTTAAATTCTGATGGAATCCTCTTAATAGATGTGAACAGAGCCTTATTTTAATATTGTCGCCTATGTCGGGGCATCGACTCTTTGCATTACTTACCCGTTTGATTCCTGTCATGTTCAAATGTTTTCCTTTAAAACTGTTAGAGAAAAATGATTCAATCAAGCAGACTTGAAAGGTAAAAGGCTTAGTAAATCATTAGAAGTAATGTGATACTTCTCTAGGGAGAGTGAGAATATATTACTAATAATTACATTTATGGATTTTCTTTTCTGACCTGGCTGCATCCACCACTTAGGTAACACATTCCCAGATGCAAAACTGGCAATAGATATGTCATAATATAATCTATATTCATTTTGCACTGCCTTTCATCTAATTATCGTATTTCTCTCATTTGTGAAAAATATTAATAGTTAGAATTTAATTAGACTGACGACTGGGCAGTATTAATATTATCCATCCAACTGTATCCATACACCTGGGCATCATAAGTAGTCCAGCCTAACCAGTACAAAATAAAAAATGAAAACCACCACTGCGAGACATCAGCTACTGCAGTTTATTATCCGTTTGTCCATAGGCAATATTGGTTCTTAACATACAAGGCTGAGTTTAATCAATTTACCAGATCTTCCAGTGTTACTTATGTGGCTGAAAACCATGAAATCACAACACAATTTAAGGGGAACAGTCAAAGGGCTTGGAGGGAGAACTTAGAGCCCACTGTGCATTGAGTACAAGTATGATATGCTGCCCTGGAGAGCAAGAAAAACAGAGAAAGGCTGGTGCATACAGGCTCGGACTGGCCCACAGAGGTACAGGTGAATCCCCCAGTGGGCCCCTAAGCAAGGTCTAGTCTCCCACCCCCTGCACAAGTGGCACATAAAACAGTATAGCACTACATACATATATTCAATGTACAGCACCTCAACCAGCCTATGTTCATATAGATTATTAAAGAAACTCCCCAGTTTATTATTATAGACACAATCAGAGCTGCGATGACTTCTAACTACAGGGGAAAGCTAGCCAGTGTCCTCTTTTTTCCAGAACCTACCTTCTCAAACTTGCTGCAGTGACCCCCATATTTAATCATCTGGTAGCATCTTGCTGCTGTGTGAGCAGGTAATATTTGAATGTATCAAGTGTGTGTTACCTAAATAAGTATGTTCCCCACTACTTGCTAATAACTCCAACAATACTCATTTCCACAGCTCATGGCCTGTGTCTGTAACTTTCTTTACTATTTACTGCAACACTTCCACTACTTCTGCTAAGGCCTACAATTTGCCCCACTACATATTTATTATGTGCCCTCATGTGGGTGGTGGCCCTGGCCATTTACCTGTATGTGGTTCGGAATTTCTGATGGCATGCATATGTCATAGTGATTCAGAACTTGTTACCTTATCCCATGAAATGAGTTTCCACACATGAGGAACCCTTATTGCCAATCCAGAAGCTTGGGGTTGGGGCAGGTAAAGCATTCTACAATTCTTGTCCAGTACTATGATTTGGTTTAGATATATCTTTGCAAAGTTTCTTTGAGCAAGCTGAAATCAGTTCTCCTTTCCTGTCACTGCTGTGTTCTGGTGAACCCCTGGCTATGGCTCAAAAAGCCTCAAGGTTCCTCAGAACACTGGTTGGTAAACACTGTAAAAGCAGATGTCTCTGATTTGTCTGTTCGTTGGCCATCTATGAAGTTGGTTTACTGTTGTGTTAAAGCAAATGGTATCACTTCAAAAGCAGAAATTGTGTTATAATGAAGCTAATCCATAAATGTAACAAGAACACAAGATTCAGATCTGCTTCAGCTATTTCAGCTTTGAAGAAAAATCAATGGTCATACAGCAAATACTAACCTACTGTAACTGGACTGTATGTAACCGGAATATAATAAATACAGCCATGGACAATACATATGCCGTTATATTCCTTCCAATCCATCGTGGGACAGATAAAACATATTTATATCCCTGCCTTACATAACAGTTATTCTCAGGCTTTCCTATATCATAATTCACAGCTACCTTTCCTATCATTCCAAATATACCCCAAAATAATTATACTCTAACTTCTCTTTTATATGACAAGAGTGACTGTCAGTTTTGAAGTGTAAAATACAGTGTCCATTAAACATGCATCAAGTATAAAGGAAATTTACTCAAAATGGATTTTAGCGAGCGACGCTTCAGCTTGAGACAAACCTAATTTTATATGCATCTGCTTGCTTATCACTCTGGAAGATTAAGATGCATTGTGCATTGTGCAGTTTGGTTTACTGGGAGTTACATGTATACTTAGGATCACATTTAGGAGTGCAGGCAATCTAAGCATTACCTAGTGAAAGTAGTGTTACCCGGGTGGTGGTGCTGTTAGAGCAACCAATCACCTTTGATCGCTGGGCTTATTGACTGCCAAGTCAATGTTGTACGAGGTCTGAGGGTAGAATCACTATGTGGAAAGCATTATACCCAAGAGAATTTTCCTTTTAACAATTATCAATATCCATAATGGTTGAGAAATAAGTTAAGTGAAATATGAACACGACAATGTAAACACGTCATGATCATTTTGAGGCTGGTCAGAACATCCACAGCTCATTTACTTGGAGATCTAACTATCGAGAGGGCAACAAAGAAATATAAATGTATAAAATGAAGGTGCAGTATATATATGGAGTGATGGCAAACATGTCCTACAATTGCAGTTTTCACATATAATGCCCATTCGATCCTGTTAAGACCACCTAATTTTGTCCTGTGTGGCAGGGACTTGTACCTCTGAATGAAGCATACCATGTATCTCACTATATATACACTCATTGTCAAAATAATGATGCTCACCCACACAGCAAGGGTTTATTGGGAATGTCTCCACCAGATTACAACTCCTCCTTGGCCTGCCCAGTTGCCAGATTTATCAACGATCAAGCATTTATGGGACCAGCTGGGATTTCAGCTTCAACAACAGGGTACTATATGGAAACTGTATGTCTCCATGCCCAACTGTATCTCATCTTGTATCCAGGCAGGAAGTGGCTCAACAGGGCACTAGAGCCTCCTTTCATAGTGCACTATTTTTTGTCAGTGAGTGTACATACAGTAAGATATAATGTGAATAGGGTCACATTCAAAAGAAACATGAATCGTGTATGCTATCCAATACCTTTTTACCTTTTTTGTAGTATATCAAATCAATGTAGACTTGTCCAACAGTGATCAACATCATGTTAAGGGAACGCTATGGACGTGCTTAGTGAGTACGTCTGGAGAATTTCCCAGCATACTAGCTAAGGTTATTAGCATGATCTGAACAGAGCCTTATTGTAGGAAAGTGTGAACTGTATTTGATAACCTAGCGGTACTGTATATGTTGAGGGCTAAAGCCCCTTTACACTGCTCAATTGAGCAGACGATTGTTGGGAAAGAGGTGTTCCTTCCCGGCAATCACCTGCTTGTCACTGAAGGAGACCACTGCTTTTACAGTGTGAGGAGGAGCGATTGTTAATGTCATTGCTCATCCCTATACAGAATCGTTGTTTGCTGGCAGCAGAGGCTGTTTAGATGGTGCGATCTACTGCTGTCAGCAAATGAAGATTTAGGTGTCCGCACGAACAAACTTATTACCGGATGAACGAGCATTTCACTCGTGCATCAGGTAATCAGCAGCACCTTTACACTGGCATTCCGACGAACCTTTTGGGGGGTCACAACCAAAAAATGGTGAATTGTGTATTATTTTTTTTTGATACAGTGTGTTCAACGTGGAGAAAAAAATGATTTTTATATTTTTATATTTGAGACATTTTTGGATGTGGTGAAACAATGTGGTGAAACAATGATTTATGTTAAAGATACCATAAAATCAACAGTGATCCAAAATTCATGTAAGGAGTTGGAGACTCTCTGGGTCTGCTTGCAAAACAAAAAGGGATCTGTTACCAGAGTAGGTGCTATCTATAGGCCTCCAGGGCAATCTGAAGAGCATGACATTATGCTGGTGGATGAGATTACCCAAATGGCAGTAAAGGGAGATATTGTAGTTATGGGAGACTTCAACATGCCTGATGTTGATTGGAATATCCCTTGTGCGTCCACATGCAAAAGTAGGAACATAGTAGAGGCCTTGACGGGATGTCCCTAAAACAGTTGGTGAAAGCGCCAACTTGAAAATATCCTAGATCTAGTATTTACAAATGGGGATCTGGTATCTGAGGTGAAGGTGGGAGAAAATCTGGGTTCCAGTGACCACCAATGTTTGTGGTTCGAAATCCAAACTGACTGTGAGAAATCCCATTCTGCAACCAAAGTATTGGATTTTAGGAAGACCAAGTTTGAGGTTATGGGAGAATATGTAAAGAAAGAATTAAAAGGGTGGGATAAAACAGCAAGAGTGAGTGCTCAGTGGAAGGCATTTAAAGAAGTCCTCTTAAAGGCAACTAGACTATATGTTAGACAAATTAGCAAAAGGAAAAGACAGAGAAATCCACTATGGTTTACTAGAGAGGTAAGAGCTATAGTGAATTATAAAAAGTCTGCCTATAAGGCTACTTTCACACTAGCGTTTTAAAATTCCGGTATTGAGTTCCGTCATAGGGGCTCAATACCGGAATAAAACGCTTCAGTTTTGTCCCCATTCATTGTCAATGGGGACAAAACTGAACTGAAGACAACGGAATGCTCCTGAAAGCATTCCGTTCCGTCTTCAGACCGGAGAACAAACCGCAGCATGCTGTGGTTTGCTCTCCGGTCCAGGCATCCGCACCAAGACGGATCCAGAATGACCCCCAATGCAAGTCAATGGGGGTGGATCCGTCTGGTGTGACCACAATGGTAACCGGATCCGCCCTCCATTGACTTTCAATGGAGTTCATGACAGATCCGGCTACACATACACACATACAGACATAGACATACACATAAACATAAACATACACAGACATATACACATACAAATACACATACATACTTACATGCACCCCGGCAGGTCTTCAGAGCGTCGGAGGGACAGGACGGCTCGCACAGGTGACGATTCCACCAGGCGCCCAGCAGAGGGCGCTGTGGGGAATCGTCACCTGTGTGAGCCATCCTGCTTCTCCGTCGCTCTGAAGACCTGCCGGGAGCATGTAAGTATGTATGTATGTGTATTTGTCTGTGTATATGTGTGTGTGTCTGTGTGTGTGTATGTATGTACTGTGTGACATGTGTGGGGCCGGAGCGCGGTTCTGGCTCCACACATGTCGCTGCGGCAGTCCTGATCCGGCAGCACCCTTCACCTGCCTGATCAGGCCTGCCACGAGTGTGAAAGTAGCCTAAGAGGTATAAAGAGTCTGGAAGGGTAGCAGACAGAGAAGTTAATGCTGCTACAGCTTCAAAGGAGGAAGAAATGGCCAAATCTGTTAAGGAGGGTAATAAAACCTTCTTCAGATATATTAGTGACAGGAAGAAGAAAAACTGCGGCATTACAAAACTTAGCAATGGAAAAAATCTGTATATAGATGGGGATAAGACGGTCGCTGACAATCTGAATAACTACTTCTGCTCAGTTTTTTCAGATGGCGACTTTCATAATCAGAACATGGCTGGACATAGCATTGCCTCTAGTTGTAAGGTTTCAGCCCCAGTGTTTTCAGAGGCCGATGTTCTAGAGGAACTTGTCTGGCTAAAGTTAAATAAGGCAATGGGTCTGGATGGCATCCACCCCAGAGTTCTTAAAGAACTCCAATCTGTGATTGTTGGCCCCCTGACTGATCTGTATAATCAGTCCCTTCTTACAGGAGATGTTCCTGATGATTGGAGAATGGCTAATGTTGTACCCATTCACAAGAAGGGTAGTAGAGAAGAAGCTAGTAACTATAGGCCAGTCAGATTGACATCTGTAGTGGTAAAAATGATGGAGACTCTTCTAAAAGAGAAGGTAATTGACCATCTAACAACAAACAACTTGATGGACTCAAACCAGCATGGCTTTACTGAGGGCCGATCATGTCAGACTAATCTCATTGATTTCTTTGACTATGCAACTAAAGTGCTGGATGAAGGTGGTGCTGTGGATATCGCCTACCTGGATTTCAGTAAAGCTTTCGATACGGTTCCCCTTAAAGAGCTGATAGAGAAGTTATCAAGAATTGGACTTAACCTCTGGATAGTTCAGTGGATCTGTAGTTGGCTGAAGGACAGATACCAGAGGGTTGTTGTTATTGGAGTGTATTCTGAGCAGAGGCTGGTTACAAGTGGGGTGCCACAAGGATCTGTTCTGGGTCCTGTTCTGTTTAACATGTTTGTAAGTGACATAAGGGACGGCCTGGTAGGGAAGGTTTGCTTGTTTGCTGATGACACAAAAGTGTGTAATGAGAATGATTTATCTTTATTAGGTAAGTGGTCAAAACAATGGAAACTGCAGTTCAATTTTTCCAAATGTAAAATAATGCACTTGGGGAGAAGAAACCCTCTATCTGAGTATCGTATTGGCAGTTCTGTGCTAACAAAGACCTCAGAAGAGAAGGATTTGGGGGTAGTCATCTCTGACAGCCTCAAAATGAGTAACCAATACAGCCAGGCGGTAGGGAAAGCAAATCGTATGCTTGGCTGCATAGCTAGAGGTATAACAAGCAGAAAGAGGGAGATTGTGATCCCTCTGTATAGAGCTCTAGTGAGACCACATCTGGAATACTGTGTTCAATACTGGAGACCTCACCTGCAAAAGGATATTGCTAAAATAGAACGGGTCCAAAGAAGAGCTACAAAAATGGTGGAAAGTCTAAAGCATAGAACTTATCAAGAAAGACTCAGAGTTCTTAATATGTATAGTATGGAG
This sequence comes from Rhinella marina, assembly GCA_900303285.1. Lineage (NCBI taxonomy): Eukaryota > Metazoa > Chordata > Amphibia > Anura > Bufonidae > Rhinella > Rhinella marina. The sequence goes on from ONZH01010339.1 coordinate 180,972, forward strand.
GAAAGAAGAGAAAGGGGGGACATGACTGAAACATTTAAATATGTTAAAGGACTGAATAAAGTTCAGGAGGGAATGGTTATTACCCTTACAGTACCAGCGCACCTGGCGCCCGCTCGCAAGTGCGGCGGGCGTCATGGCCGGCAAGTCTCTGCTGTTTCTAACACACCCCAGAATGGTATCAATAAAACCTTCAGATCGCCCCGCAAAAAATGAGCCCCCATACAGCTCCGTACACATAAATACCAAAAAGTTATAGGGGTCAAGATATGACAAAAAAAAAAAAAAGGGCAACATTCTAATTATTTTATCACTATCAAAACGCAGGAAAAACTATACATATTAGGTATTGCCGGATTCGTACTGACCAGTAGAATGAAAGTAACTGGTCAGTTTTAATGAACATCGAATGCTGTAAATAAGAAACCTGTAGAACTGTAGCGGAATAGCGTTTTTTTTGCAATTTCACCCGATTTGGAATTTTTTTCCCGCTTCCCACCACACCATATGCAATATTAAATGGTGGTGTTGGAAAGTACAACTTGTCCCGCAAAAAACAAGCCCTCATACAGCTATGTGAACAGAAAAGTAAAACAGTTATGGCTGTTTGAAGGCAGGGAGCGCAAAACGAAAATGCATAATCGAAAAAATCTCCGGTACTGAAAGGGTTAATAAGAAACAGAACACAAGAACAAGAGGTTGGGGGAAAAATCAAGAACAACATTAGAAAATATTATTTCACTGAAAGAGTAGTAGAGGCTTGGAACAAACTTCCAGCAGAGGTGGTTGATACATCCACAGTAACTGAATTTAAACATGCCTGGGATAAACATGTATCTATCCTAAGATAACAATAAAAGGATAATAAAAGGGCAGACTAGATGGACCAGGTGGTCTTTTTCTGCCGTCTATGTTTCTATGTTTCTTTTTTATTGCTTATTTATTTTTATATGTAAAAATGGCAGAGGGGGTGATTTATATTTTTCATATTTTTGCACTTTCTTTAAACTTTTTTACTGTATTTTTTTTGTCCCCTAAGGGGAGATTAACGTGCAACATTCTGAATCACCTTTACTATTCTGATATTCCGATACACCTTTACTGTAATTCTATGTGTAATGAGTTCAAAGTTTTTCTATCATTGTTGTTTTTGGCAAAGTATTCGATTCTATTCTACTAAGACCACACGTATCATGAGGTTAAATGCCACCACTGAATTTTCTTGCTTTAGCTGGCAGTGTCACAAGCTCTATATGTCCTCTCGAACTGTGGCAATAAGCGGATTTATTTGAAGCATCCATATAGAAGCTCCATTAGCAGTCATAACACATGAACTGTCAATTCTCTAAGGTGAAGGGTTTCCATTTCACTACAGTCTTTGATACTTTCCCTCTCCATGACACGTTAGCCCTGAAGCTGTTCTGACCACCTTACATCTTAATATCTAATTAAAGTAGGACATGGAATGGGAGCAAACTGGAGTCTGTTCAATATAGGGTACCCCCAAGCCAGTAATAAACCTTTCATCGTGCATTACAAATGCAGCAATTCATTCACGGTGTCAGCGTCCATCCTATTCTATATGAAGACATAAATATCGACATGGCTTTTGACTAACCCAAGCTACGAAATAAAGTATCTCTCTTTGAAAACCAGAAAGGAACGTTTGTACTGAGAAAGTAACTGAATGTCTGCAGTGTTCTCCCACAGTCTGTCCGGGATATACTGATGTTGTTTTATTCCCCCTGTACAGTAGACAGCTTGTGTATTAATGCTGTCCACAACTTACACAGTTCAATGCAGCATCTGGCAGCTATAGGGTTAATTGGCGACATGGTGTGCCTGGCAAAAGTTATATGCTAATGAGAAAAAAACACAAAGCTATTTTATATTTGTGTATGCATTATGTTTTATATGGTAAATATAAAATGTAGCAGAGCTGAAGCCATCAATGCATGCAGCAAAGTCATGATTATATCTCACTGTGATATGAGCAAAGGGAATTCTTGCCATTCAGTAACCAGGGCTAGGATCCACCCCTCTAAGGTTCCCATTGAAGGTTCATTGTCTACTTTTATGATATGTATTCCACTGATCACAATGCAAAAAAAGAACAATTTAATGATACATTCAGCCATGTCACATGCTGACTACTTTAGTATGCGGAAGATTCTGGGCCATGGTGCAAAATCTGTAAAAGGGCTCCCACCCACTACGGTGTCTTCTTATGTGGCAGAGGTGTTTTTGGGCCCCTCAAGCTCCTGGGCCTGGTAGTGACTACTATAGCCTACCTTGCACCCTCTATAGCAACACCCTTGATTGTGAGTAGCACCCATCCTTAATGTTGAAATTCCCATTTAATTATATGTAATCAATTCTGTGGTTTCAAGTCCCCTTTGATGTACTAATGAAATATAAAATTCACCTACAGCTTTGTTCATACAGCTCCTTTAATTACTGGTTATGATCCAAATCTATGGAACTTATCCAGCAACATACAGACTGGATATTAGTAAGAAGAGTGAGACACATAGAAAAGTGTAGGACAGCTGGATTAGACTACGCATGGTTTGTTTGTTGTCTGTAGCCATGGAGACACATATGTCTGCACAGAGGCTGTAGACGCAAAAAGATAGGACAATTAAAATTGTCCATTATTTTTTTATTTGAGATGAAAAGGAGCAATAAATAGTTTCAAAGCTATAATATTTTTAAACCATAAACATATAGATATAAAGAGTACCTGTCAACAGATCAACCCTATTAAACCATCCATTCTACCTGGCTTCTCTAAGTAAATGACCTGCACTGAGAGTTAGGGCCTATCCTACCTCAGCATCTCAGCTTTCCAGTGCTGGCCATGCCCTTTGGTGCACTGTGGCCTTCATTTGCATACAGTATAAAAGTCCCTTTTCTAGGGAAAGCAGCAACCTGTTTTCACAAGACTGATATAACTTTAATCAGCAGGATCGACCTTACCAGGCAGTATGACTAGGTATAAATAGAGTTGATACTGCTGCACCAGCTCTTTAAATAAACAAGCTACCTATTTAGCAATAGAAGTTTAGAATTCTATTCTGAGACATATTCTGAGATGTTTTTATGACCTATTAACTCCAAATGCTACATCTTTATTCTTAACACAGAACCATTTCATTAAACATGGTCATTATCTGAAACTTTTGAAGTTTCTTCAAGTTACAGTAAGACAAAAATTCTGTTGTCTATGCGTAATTTACCCCAAAGAACATTAAATTGTGTTAGAGGTCCATTAGTCAAATTTTGGAGAAAAATAATGATATCCACCAGCCAAGCTTGGCATGAAAACAAAAAAAGCGTTCATAAAATGATAACTATCTCACTACAAAAACCTTGAAGCTAGCTATCGGAAATATGATCCGTAACCCAGAATGGGAAATTCTCAGCTGAAGCTTTATCTTCCAGACTACTGTTTATACAGCCATGGAGGGGTTTTCGGTAAGATAATACATAGCACTACAGGAGTTCTGTGGCTTCCATGATGAAAGCACTTATATGTGGGGACAAAAGGACACTCTGTTAAAACAAGACATAGTTGTGATTTCCCTGACAGTGCTTCAAGGATTGTTTATGCAAAGGAGATACTACAGGTCAAGGAAGAAGGACACAGTCCATACCAAAAAAAGACACTGTGCAATGCCAAAGGATAGAAATAAAAAAAAAAAACATTTACAGTAGGAACACATTTCACTTTCCATTTTAAAATACAGCATACTTGAAGGTATCTCAGAGCACAAATGATTTAGAAGGTTATTTAAGATACAATTTCCTATTCTCTTTCCCCGAGGCCCAAATAATGACCACCTTTTAATATGTATGTAATTTTTAGAACATTTTTGTAATATATATTTATAATTAAATGTAATGTTTAAACAGCATGCTGAGCAGCTACAGCTCCCTCTAGTGGTGAGTGCAGTAGAGAAGAATTTTACCATTTAACTCTATGTCTATGGTATTCTGTAGCAGAAGCAACAAGAGTTCCTGAACTCAGCCAGTTGGTATTTCTCTGCTTATCAGCTGATATTATCTACAACAGTATTCCCCAACTCTAGTCCTCAGGGACCACCTACCGGTCATGATTTGGGAATATCCCACTTAATGAATGCCCTTGGTAAGTCCTGATGAACTGACACTAATTATATCACCTGCTCAATACTAAGGTAATCCTGAAAACATGATCAATAGGTGGGCCCTGAGGATTGGAGTTGAGGAACACTAATCTACAGCTATGTTTAAGGCTACTTTCACACTGGCGGCAGGCCTGATCCGGCAGGTGAAGGGTGCTGCCGGATCAGGCCTGCCGCAGTGACATGTGTGGAGCCGGAACCGCGCTCCGGCCCCACACATGTCACACAGTACATACATATACATACACATAAACATACACACACATATAGACATACAAACACACATACATACTTACATGCTCCCCGGCAGGTCTTCGGAGCGTCAGGACGGCTCACACAGGTCACGATTCCCCACAGCGCCCTCTGCTGGGCGCCTGGTGGAATCGTCATCTGACGATTCCACCAGGCGCCCAGCAGAGGGCGCTGTGGGGAATCGTGACCTGTGTGAGCCGTCCTGACGCTCCGAAGACCTGCCGGGGAGCATGTAAGTATGTATGTGTGTTTGTATGTCTTTATGTGTGTGTATGTTTATGTCTGTATGTGTCTATGTGTACCCGGATCCGTAATGGACTCCATTGAAAGTCAATGGAGGGCGGATCCGGTTACCATTATGGTCACACCAGACGGATCCACCCCCATTGACTTGCATTGGGGGTCATTCCGGATCCGTCTTGGTGCGGATGCCTGGACCGGAGAGCAAACCGCAGCATGCTGCGGTTTGTTCTCCGGTCTGAAGACGGAACGGAATGCTTTCAGGAGCATTCCGTTGTCTTCAGTTCAGTTTTGTCCCCATTGACAATGAATGGGGACAAAACTGAAGCGTTTTATTCCGGTATTGAGCCCCTATGACGGAACTCAATACCGGAATTTTAAAACGCTAGTGTGAAAGTAGCCTAAGCTGGCCATGCACATTAGATAAAAATCTATCCAAATGTCCCCTGGCATTTTATGTGTAAAATAAGTAGAATGCATACCCTTAGAGGAGTTGTCTGGTTCTAGAAAAATATGGCCGCATTCTTCCAAAAACAGCACAACACCTGTCCACAGGTTGTGTGTGTATTACAGCTTAACCCCATTCACTTCAATGGAACTGAGCTGCAATACCAGAAACAACCCATGGATAAGTGTAGTGCTGTTTTTGAAAGAAAACAGTCATGTTTTTTCTAATACTGGACAATCATTTTAATAATATAGCAAAACATACTTATTTTGTCTCTTGTGGTTTATTGAAAACAGCTTGCTTACTGAAACATGGGGCAATTTTACTCTTTCTCTCAAAAAATTCTCCTAAATGGAATCTGAAGAGATTCTGATTCTCTGATGAATGCCCTTTACTCGGAGAAAAGTAGAACTGTGAGTTTGGAGAAATAAACGTTGAGATGGTCTGCAGTTTTGAGATATTTTTGTGTCACTAAAGCTGGATTCACATGGTCGATATTCGGGCCAATTATCATGAACGAACTTTCCTACAAATGCTTGTTCCTGATAATTTGTCCATCTAAAGGTGTCGCAGATTGTCAGATGAATGAGAAAAACGTGGACACCTAATAAACAGGCAATTGTTGGGAAAGAATGCTTCCTTCCCGACAATTGTCTGCTCATAGGCAGAGCGTAAATGCACCTCAAATAGAAATAAACAGAATTTCAGAATATTTTGAAGTATTTAAGACCATTTTACATGGGTGAAAGATGAGAGCAGTTATCAGAGATGAACATTTATATGAACACTCGTTACCAATAAATGCCCTGTGTAAACATGGCAGTGCATAAAAATGCTTGCCATCAGCAGATTGTCCTATGTAAACAGGTATATGCTGCAAGCAAACAATGAATTTATTTGGGAAGTAATGATCACCATAGTGATTGTCCCCATCTAGAAAAGATCTAGGCTCACAGGAGCGGTGTCACGCTACGGTGTGGGAGGGGAAACTCCACACCGAGCATACACCGATACACTACAGTGAGATGAAAACCGATCAGCAGGCAAGAAGCCAGTGGCAAGGAAAACCACTGAACCAAGTGCACCGGAAACACCAGAAACCAAACCCAGAGGGCAGAAACCCAGTGAGCCCCGTTCTTCACAGAGCCCCAGATGGTAGGGATGCACTTATCCAGAACTCACTGGCTGCACCTCCAGGATGGTCCCGGTGCACCTGGCAACTTACCTGCTGATACTGCTGATAGAAGCACCAGCAGTCCATACACCAAAGACTGCAGCCCAGGCACATGTACTGGAACCCGAACACCTAACAGGACACAGTACACACAACACACCCAGGAACCAGCTCACCAGCAACAACTCACAGTATCGCTGTTCCCCCTCCGGGGAACCCTGGAGCCCTCTCACCGAAGGCACATACATACAGGAAATGTCTGGACTCCATGTCAGAAGACACATGGCAGTCACAGACCAAACACCCACCCGTACATAAACCAAATAACAGGAATAAGGGAAGGGGATGAGAGGACCTCGGGAAGACCTCGATGACATATTAAGTGGCCACAAGGACTGGGCAGATGGAATCCCAGGAAAGGTGCATAGCTCCAGCGTCAACGGAGGCTGAAGCACAACTAACCCACCAGGCTAGCAACAACAGAATAAAAGCACCTAGTGACCACACCCAGGTCAATATGTTAACCCCATGAGAACCAGACAGGGAAGGAGGGAAGTATGCAATAAGAAGGGAACATACCAGCAACCAAAACTACACGTTGCCCCTGGCAACCACGGCCTACAACCACAGCCAGAATGCCAGGACACAAACATGAGCAACATGGAAGCCGTGTCACGGAGAACAACCGAGACACCAACAATATACACGTTGCCCCTGGCAACCAGCATACAACCAAATCAGGAATACCAGGGCACAAACATGAGCAACATGGAAGCCGTGTCACGGAGAACAACCGAGACACCAACAATATACACGTTGCCCCTGGCAACCAGCATACAACCAAATCCGGAATACCAGGGCACAAACATGAGCAACATGAAACACGTGTCACGATAACCACACGGTACGTGACACTACCTCCCCCTTAACTCCCCCTCTCCCAAATTTTCAAGGGGAAGCAAAGTGGAACACAAACCACCTAACAATATACACGTTGCCCCTGGCAACCAGCATACAACCAAATCCGGAATACCAGGGCACAAACATGAGCAACATGAAACACGTGTCACGATAACCACACGGTACGTGACACTAGAGTGTGGATGACAGTATGACATATTGGGCCACTTTGCGTGTTTTCCCTTTTCCCTTTTATGCCTTTACCTTCGGTGAGAGGGTGTCTGCATGTTGCGCCTGCTGTTTTTTGGTGTGCATGCTTGTCCTCCGGAGGGAGGGTGAAAGGGGTGGATCTGTTTCAGTTCGGGTCACGGTGACCGTGGTTGTTTGTTGGCTGGCTGCCTTTGACCTAGGTGGGGTTGGGGTTTGCTGGCGGCAGCTTTCTGTTACTTGTGTGACCTGTGTCCTGTGTCTTATTCTCCCCTCATCCATGTCTCAGTTTGCCTGTTATTGGTGCTGTGTTTGTTGGCTGCATTCACTTGGTTTACTGGCTTAGGTGTTGCTGGTTCGGTGATGTTTGTTGGCTGCGGCCTGGTGTGTGAACAGGGACTGAGTGTGGATGTCTGTTCGGTTCTGGCACTTTTTGTGTTTGGTGTGAATCGACATTTTTTGTTTGTTAGGTGTTCGGGTTCCAGTACATGTGCCTGGGCTGCAGTCTTTGGTGTATGGACTGCTGGTTCTTCTATCAGCAGTATCAGCAGGTAAGTTGCCAGGTGCACCGGGACCATCCTGGAGGTGCAGCCAGTGAGTTCTGGATAAGTGCATCCCTACCATCTGGGGCTCTGTGAAGAACGGGGCTTACTGGGTTTCTGCCCTCTGGGTTTGGTTTCTGGTGTTTCCGGTGCACTTGGTTCAGTGGTTTTCCTTGCCACTGGCTTCTTGCCTGCTGATCGGTTTTCATCTCACTGTAGTGTATCGGTGTATGCTCGGTGTGGAGTTTCCCCTCCCACACCGTAGCGTGACAAGCGGTCAGTTCGTTCCTGGTAATTGCCTGTCCATCAATCCATGTAAAATGGCTTTAAAACTGATAAAGAGACAACTATTGTACCCAATATATTCTGTTTAGTATCCGGATATAGAACTTGGGAGGTAATTTATCACTGTGCTTATCTTTCTCTTTTATGCATGTGCTGCTATAAAACTTTTATCAGCAGATTATTATCCAGAAACTGAAATCAGCAGAAATAGTTTGCTTAAGGTTTATTATATTGTGCACTTAAATTCAATTTTTCATTCACTTAAAGTTATAGTATGTTATGTTTCTATTATCACCAAAATCTTTCATTTTTATTATATTTATAATCAATAGAGGTTATGCCACGAATGAGCAGCTGAACTTTATCAGCACAAGTATGTCCATACTAAAATCTGCTAAATGACACAAATCAATGTCCTTTGCTTGCAATAGATGTGTTTTTTGTACTTATCTGCTCTGGAAGAGCATGAAGTATTTGGGAAGTAATTATATTGAAAGAATTGGTGATGGTTCCATGAAACTAAGGCCCCTTTCACACCTGTGGCGCGGGGCTCCGGCAGGCTGTTCCGGTGGATGAACAGTCCGCCGGATCTGTGCTGCCGCAGGTGCACGTGTGGGGCCAGAACTGCGCTCATTACAGCGAATGGGGGTGGGCCGCGGATCTGGCCACAGCACGGCAACCTCTGCTGAGATGCGGCCGGTACAAAAATACAACATGTTCACCCACCGGAACAGCCTGCCGGAGCCCCGCGCCACAGGTGTGAAAGTAGCCTAAAGGGCCAAGAATCCGCCAGAAAATCGCTAATGAAAGTTCATAGGAATGCTTGTTAGCAATTATTTGGTGTTGTAAAGCTGCCACCGATTCTCCAATGAATGAGAGAAACACTCGTTCATCGGTTAATTGGACAGTTTGTGTAGGCACCTAAATTGTTGTTTGCTGGCAGCAGATCGTGCTGTCTAAACAGACTATGCTGTCGACAAACCATGAGTCTGTAAGGGGACAAATGAGGGGATCATTGAATGTAATGGCAATGGTCTCCTTCAGTTATGAGCAGAAGGAACGTTTCCTTTCCGACAATCGTCTACTGAATTGTCCCATATAAAGGGACCTTAAGACAGCCCAACATAAGCTGAAAGAGAATCACCAGATTTCACAACACAAACTGCATATATTTATTAAAAGGGTCTCTCTAGAACAATTTTTAATGCGCTCATTTTAAAAGCAGGAGGGTAAACTTTTGAAAAGGATTATACAGCCACTCTGACATGGGTTTTTAGAGTAAGTACACCAGCCTCAACAGGATTGTAAGATCTATTAATGTATTCTGTATGTACGGTGATCCTCTTTAATGCCTACGACTACAAGAGGTTACCCTCTATCCACGGAATGGACTCGAAAGATCACGAGACTTCTTTCAAGTCTATGGGACTGCTGAAGACAGCCAACTACAGCTCTTGGATACCTCTGCCAGTCCCATGCAGTTTGAATGGAGCGGTGGTGCGCATGTTCAACCATTGCTCAAGTTAAACAGCAGGCATAGGATCCCTATTCTCCTGATCAGTGGGAGTTCAAGTGGTCCCCACTAATCTAACAGTTTTTTTCTTATTCATTGCATATTTGCAGCATACCCCTCTGAGACTAATAAATCGCAACAATTCAAAATGTATTTGTCAGAAATCCATCCACAATCTGAAATTATAAATATAAATTCCATGTGCACTTCATTATTGGATTCATCATGAGAATCCTTATTCTAGCTGTAGCTGTGGTTGAGACAACTATCCAGGAAAGATCTTTCAAAAACAATAAAGCAAATGGTAACCTTCCAAGCTTGAGTGTACTATAGAGTATTGAGAGGTATGAACATTAGGGTACGACCACATGGTCAGGGTTTCTTCGTGCAGTTTTCAAAGCCAACATAAGGAGTTAAATGTATAAAGGATAGATATAATGTCTCCTCTTTTTTAAATTAATTCCTGGTTTTGGCTTCCAAAACAGCATACAGAAACCTGACAGTGTTGCCTTACCCTTATGCCCCTTTCACACGAGCGGGAGACTCGCATGTCTCCCGCAACGCATCTACAGGGCTGGACTGGGCACGGACAGGGATCACATATAATGCTATGCGATCCCTGTCAGTGCCGAGTCCAGCCCTGTAGATGCGTTGCGGGAGACATGCGAGTCTCCCGCTCGTGTGAAAGGGGCATTATGATTCCTCTGAAATATTGGCCACACCCAATCGGTCCAGTTACAGATGTTGGAAACTTAACTTGACACTTACGTATAACTGATGGTGTCAGTTTCCTAAATTTGGCTTTGTTACTCTTAATGTACTATGGTGTTGTTATTTTTTTAATAATCTTTGAAATTAGTAGCTAATAAATGCCAATTAATGCCTTGACCACTTTATAATTACTGTCTGAATCAATGAAATAAATTGCCAAAAAAACATAAGGTGCTGGTGAAATTGAAAGGGGGGGGGGTCACAATTCAAACCATGTAGCATTGTGATGGGATGAACAGATTTGTTTTCAAAGCAGTTATATATGTGTGATCTGTTGACAGCTGAGGCGTCTTCACACCCATCTCCCAACAAAAGCCCTATCAGTCTGTCACCCATGATCAGCCAAAGGGTACTAGTAACCAATTCTGTAATACCCTATTGATGCCAGTCATTGGGATCCTAATAATGGCATAGCCACTATTAACTGTCCTTAGCGTGTCCCTCTTACACTCCAACGGAGTACAGTTATTACTTAAAGGCACTTTCTGAGTGTTTTATATTGAAGACCTATCCACAAAATTTACTCAGTGGGGGGTCCATATCCTGATCAGTTGTTTGAAGAGACTTTGGCGCTCCAGTGAGTGCCACATCTCCCTCTCAGCTTACATTGCAGCGAGCAGATAGTGTCTGTGCTTGATATCGCAGTAACTGGATAGGTCATTAGTATAAAACAGTCATAAAACCCCTTTAACTTTGATAGTAAGACTGACAGAAGAAAGAATCTGGAAGCTCTTTATTTTATTCACTCAGATGAAAAAACAAAGCAGACTATTTTATCCGATGTGCCTACACAGGATATGGGCCTTCTTTCCTCTGTTAGGAAATTTAACTATCCGTCCAACTCGATTTGGACAATGCAGTGTTTTTCAATTAAAAAAAAAAAAAAAAGCTTTTCTGCCAGACTGTCACAATGGATAATTTTATTGGCCTCTTGCCCTGCAGGAAGCATGGCAGAGCCCAATACGCTCAATATTTAATATGCCACAGCTGCCTTGCAATGTAATGTAGGGGAATACAAAATGCCAATGCTCATTAGGGTGAAGGATTTTATTTTATTACAAATTTTATTATTTCTTGACTGGGTGTTGGCTAAAAAAGGACATTCATTTTTAAGACATCTCAGAACTGCCACAAATATGAGCAATTATTGGGTGGAAGGGATGCACTAGATATTGAATTCTGCTTCATCTATTATGGAAGGTCAGCTTATCATTATGGATCACTACCGCTCACATTGATGAGGCTGACCAGGGCAGAGATTAAATCATTCCGACCAAATGATAATGTAAAGTTTTATTTATTTAGTGTTCACCATACTCAGATAAAATTTGTAAAGCAGACTTCTTTTCCTTGAAGTAATCACTTGCAATTGCAATGCCAGTTCCTTTGCAGAAATATATTAAATCTTAATCTAATCTGGCAGGGACCCAGGCAACCTCAATTTGTTTTACACATGATTGTGATGGCATTACAGGCCAAACATATCAAGATCTTCAATTTCAATATAAAACTTGAGTTACATGGACGGTTAAGTGGGAGGAAACATTTTCAGGACTGGATAGAGTATTATGTACTAGGGAAAGATTATAGAACTTGGCCAAGGCAATTTATTGCTTTTACCATATCATTACACAGCACATTTAGACATTTTGCTCACTTTATCTCTACGAATAAGAAATTTGCTTTTTAATTCTGGTTTTAAACTTGTTGAAAATGTCATATAGTACAGGTACTTGTATACATTTTTATGATTTACAATATTCAAACACACTGAGGGCATAACTACTTTAAGAGGTCACAATGAGGGCAAAGCTACTGTACAGAGGACACAATGAAGGGATAAGTACTCTGAGGGGGCACAGTATGGATATAACTACTGTGAGGGGGCACAATGTGGGCTTAACTACCATGAGGGGCACAATGTGGGCATAACTACTGTGAGGGGCACAATGTGGGCATAACTACAGTGAGGGGCACAATGTGGACATAACTACCATGAGGAGGTACAGTGTGAGCATAACTACCATGAGGGAGCACAATGAAGGCATGACTACTGTGAGAATGAAAAGTGTTTTAAAGTATGGGGGATGGATGCCAGAGAAAGGACCTGCCCTGGTTTCCAAACACCTTAGGCACGCCACTGCACAGCCCAGCTAAATAGGGAGGATGATCAGCATTAAGCAACTGGCAGGGGGAAAAAAGGGAAGGATTAAATCTATCAGTGCTACTTCATGGTTTGTCATGTGACCGCTGTCCCATCATGCCTTGTTCTTACCAATGAGGCTTCCTACATCGTACAGGGCTCCAATGCAGGACTTCAAACAGGGTTCAAACAGTAGGTCATTTTCTGATGACACATTTACTTGAAACATGTTAAAATGGCTAGCAAACATATGCAATGGATACACTATGTTACAAGCCAGTGTATGTAATACTGTTATGGCATGCAAATAAAATGGAAGTGCCACATAATTTCCTTTATACTGTTGCCTGGTACAATTTGCAATGTAGTCTCAACTTTAAAGGAATTGTAGCATAAAAATACAAAAAATTATATTCTCCTCCAACAATACTTGCTGTTCCATGTTTTGATGCTTGCTAGGTCTCCAGTGGTCTCTGCTTCCTGGTACATCTTGACACACAGGAAATGTGTGCTCTATCAATCACAGGCCACTGCCGTGACCTTCCTTAGCCAATCACTGGGTAGGCATTTCCTGTGTATCAAAAAGCACCAGGAAGCAGAGACAAATAGTTAATCAGGAGATTGGTCGAGTGATTGACTTTTTTATGAGTCTTTTAAACTAAAGCAAAAGCCCTTCAGGTGATAAATTGCTCACATAACAGTACAGAAGGATGTGTGCTGTTCTTATAAAACAAGTATTGATCACATAAAATCCCAGATGATTACAGAGAACCTACAGCTTGGACAAATCTTGTTAAATAAGGGCACCCTAGTCAATATCTACAAACTTGAAGGCACTGCAATGCCAATTAGGGGACTAGAAAAGAACTGAGAATCAGTGCCCTCTGCTGCAAGCCTAACCACTCAGAACAGTTGGGATATATGCGACAGTGTCTTGTAGCCCCGATTGCCTAAATTCTAAGAAGTGAAAAGGAAGGTGGCAGGGGTGATTTCTTCAAGCTCCCAGATTGGCACTTGGGGGAGTATTAGTGTATGCAATAATACCCAGCAGTTTAGAGTGGATAGGATCTGGTATATATCATGCTGACTGGTTCCCTTTAATAGATCTTTCATGGGTGGATAGGAAGCTTAAAGTGACCCTGGAAAAAAAAAACTAAAAGTAGCCCCATGTTGTAGGCGGGTCCACCCTGATAGAAGATAGGGCAACACTAGTAGACAGGACCAACACAAGTAGGCAGGGTCTGCAATATCATGGTACATAGTGATATCAGCACAAAATGCCACCCCAGCAGAATCAAATACCACAGTGCAGCACAAAATACTGCCGCCCTTGCCACAGTATTCAACTGTACGCCGCTGAGCATCAGATCTTTATGTATATGACCTGCAGCCATCAAGAGGGCTTGGGTGCCCCCCCCCCCCCGGGCATCGACCCACCGGGAACTCTCCCTGTAGAGTCTATGGCTAATCCGCCCCTGAGATCTTTCATTTATTAGTTTTAACTAAAAGGAACTTAGGCTACAATGTATCATCTGCTAGGGCATACCATGCAGGCCTGAACTTAAGAACAATTTTGTTTCCTGCTAAAAAAAAAAAAAGGAAAGAAAGTTTCTTCCACGTTATTCTTAAGCAAATCTTTAAGCTTTTCCAGCATGAAGCAATAATGCATGTAGTTCATATTAGCTTCGCGACCAAGTGCGGCTTTTAGCTCTGACTCCAATCGATAGACTAGGTAGCTTGTTGGCCTTGGGATCAATATTAAGTGCATGCATGGCTTTGTCCTTGATTACAGAAAAGAAAAGCAATTCATGTTATGGCACTTAATGACAACAAAACAAGCTACGTAATTCACCTGTGACACAGGTCCTTTCCTATAGAACCGCCCGCAGCTCTGTTAAATCAGGGATTACAACTCCTCATTGTGCTCCTTTCACCAAGTCTGAAACCTGGGAGAGTCAGCTTACAATAAGCAGATAGGAAATTTCTTACAAGAGTCTAGAAATAAAAAGCCACAAGTGAATCTGGAAATAATTCCCCATTATTCTTAGCTGCAGATCATTAATAATGAATATTACGCCATGTACCAGTAAGAGAGCTCAGTGCTAAAGCTCTTCTAATTTCTCTTATTGCATAAGCCTGTTTATCGACAGTATATGAAATGTCTGTATTACCATTCGCACTGTTCCTATAGCAACACGAAGGAACGATATTAAAATGATACGTATATACCTCTTTCTGTTACCAGAAGATAACTTTATATATAGGAATATAATGCAGTGCTGTGATTCAGTGGAGTCAGAATACATCCATGCAGAGGTAGCTTTCTCTTAATAGTTTACCACATAGGATTGGGATATGTTCTTCAGCCAAAAAAGGAATTATCCAAAACGTATTAAAAATTATTCAGGGAGGGGGCAGTATAATATGTGAAAAAGAAAACCTTACTCAACTTTAAAATGTCGCATGCTGCCTCTTCATTACCACTGCTCCGATCCTCCCTGTGTCTGCAGCTGTCACCTGCTGTTTATTGGTCACATGACGCTGCAGTCAAACACTGATCGCTTGGTGATTGGCTGTTGCAGAAACTGGGCATCATCAGTAATGGTCAAGAAGAGACGGGAGCGGTGAGCACTGGAGCAGCAGTGCGGGACTGAAGGTACATTTTAAAGGTGATCAAGGTTTTTTTATTTATATTCCACACTGCCCTGCTTGCTGCATAATTGTAAAAAACTTGGATAAGCACATTAGTCAAATGATGGCTGAACCTAATAACAATTTGTCAAGCTGGCTGACTAGCTGATGTGTATAGAGGTGACTCGACTTTCTCCTGGTGGGGAAAAAAGGATCAGACAGCTGGATTTCACTATGCCCCATCCTGAGAACCAGGCATGCATGCTTGGCTGGACTAGGAGGAAAAACTTTTGGCCAAATAAGCATTTAGCCAACATCTATCGAATGAGTATGGTGAGCCTGCAGCGTAAAAGCTTCATGCTTCCTGTATTCACCATCATTGGTTTCCACATATGTGGTTTGCCACTTTCAGGAGACTGGGGGGGGGGGGGGAATTTATTATGAGGGGAACATTTGAAGTCAGTTTTGCTTAAAGGGAATCTATCACAAAAACCTGTTCTATATTTTATTTATGCTAAAAAAATCTATTATATATTTGTAAGAAATAATAAATAAATAAATAAAAATTCCAATGTGTGAAATATTATAAATAAATATTAGATTTTACCATATTTACCATCTTTGGTCACCAGGGGGAGCTCTGCTGGCCAAATGAGGCTTTGAGCAACCTGTAAGTAGGCATGCTGCAAAAAAGTGGGTGGTACCAATGACATCCCCAATTCACACCTTCAGCGGTGACATCACTGCTTCAGCAAGATAAGATGAGACAATGGCTTTGTTACAAAAACACAGATCTCTGCTCCTCAGGCTCCTCCCCCACTGGTCACATGGCCGATTACATCACTAAGGTCCTACAGCCCCAAGAACCTCCATCTACTCTGTTTCTGAGTCCTGGGCCGCTCACCCCAGCAGTACACTCAGCAAAAATTGTATGCACTGCTGGGGTGAGCTGCCATAGAATTTAGAACAGGTAGCCTAATGAAGACAAGGACGCTGCTGCAGGAGTGAGGAGCAGGCACAGTGGGCTTCCCCCAGCAGCAAGGAGGGAGGACCTGGCTGTGTGTTACTGGTGTCATCACAGGGGCGGGCTCACGTCTTCCATTCATTCTCTATAGGGTCGGCAGCGACTGAGGAAACCTATGTACATGCCTGCCATAAGTGAGGTGCCATTGGGTTTTAAACCCAGACTGTCACACTTTACTTCCAACATGGCAGCCCCCATGTAAGGCAAGAAAACTGAATAAAAAAAAAAACATTTACACAATTTGAAAAATACATTATGTTAAAACCTGCTTTTGTTATGTTGTAAAACATATCAAAAATTTTTTCTTCGCGATAGTGTCCCTTTAAGTCTGTGTTGGTGTACTGTATGCCATATTTATCAATATAATATGTATCATGTTACTTGATAAATTTGTCTTATGCTTAAACCTAACACTTTTGTCTAGAAAAGCGTTTCCAATTTTCCTACTCCTCTCTCCTTGAGTGAGATTGTAACTTAAAAAAAAAAAGTCTCAATGATAAATCTGGAGTGAAACTCATTAACATAGCATCCACTTTTCCACTCATATTCTAAAACCGGAGTGAGTGGTATAAAACATGCAAAAAGTCGCATAACTTTATGCATCTGAGTGCAAAAAAGTAATAACATTTAGCACAATTTTTTACATTTTGCACAAGCGAGTGCAAAAAGTGGCAAAAGTCCTATTTTTGTGACTTTTTGATGCCAGAATTCTGGAGTGAAGATATGATAAATCAGGGCCATTGTTCTCTGCATCAAGAAAAGTGTATGTTAGTTCCCATTCTTTACACTACACTGTCACCATGAAATGCGTCAACATTTTTTTCTAACAGTTAAAACCAGATAGCAAAACATATCTTTTTTTCTAAACTATGTTTATTTTCTAGTTACAGAATTTTTTATTCTGTTTGTTGAACATGATTATGGAGGCAGCCATCTTGCCTGAGCAGTTCTTCGTAGCATTTAAAGAATCATTTAAGAACAGCTACATGGGTCGTAAGACACAATGGTCAGGAGGGGACCTTATTGACTTCTATGGGAGAGTTTTCTAGGCATGCTCTGTGACCTGTCATTGTACATGAAAGGAATGGATAAGCTTTGACAATCACCTATTGTGAATGGTGGATCTTGTCTTATCTATACACAGAGGTGATATCTGTCAATCTAAACCTGCCTGCAACGATGGGGAGATAACTGCAGTAAAATTATCTGTACACACCAAGAAGCTGTCATGGCCAAAATTGCCTTGCAGATGTACCATTAACGTCAAATCCTCCTGGGTGGTATTCAGGGATTTCACCAAGGTAATATTACTGTATGTCATGAGTTGTGGTTCTGCTGTAATGAAGCATGGCTCAGGGTACAGGTGGGTAGTAACGTGCTTACTTTTGTAGTCATCATGTCAGATGGCACCACTTCAAACTACAGGCCAATGCATAGAGTGGAAAGGTACTGAGAACATAGCTATTGGGGAACCAAGAGCTGAGGGGCCACTTTCTTCGGACGAGCCACAAAGGTAACAGATAGGAGGTATAGAAATTTTATGGGGGAGGTTTATTAAACTGGTATAAAGGAAAAGTGGCTTAGTTGCCCATAGTAACCAATCAGATTCCACCTTTCATTTTCCAAAGGAGCTCTGAAAAATGAAAGGTGGAATTTGATTGGTTGCTATGGGCAACTAAGCCACTCATGGGCAACTAAAGCCTCATTCACACATCAGTGTTTTAGTCAGTGATTTCCATCAGTGATTGTGAGCCAAAACCAGGTTTGGAGCCTCCATAGACCTAAGGTATAAGGGAAAGATCTACACCTGTTCTGTGTTTAGAGCCACATCTGGTTTTGTCTCTGATCACTGATGGAAATCACTGACCAAACACTGACGTGTGAATTAGGCATAAAGCAGATCTCTAATATGAGAGATTGTCATTCCCCTTCTGCACCTGCAGTGCTTTGGAAATCCACAAACAAAGTAGTGCTATGTTTCAATAAGTTATACCAAATGACAAACTCAGCTTTGCTATATATGCAAATCACACAACAACAAACCAGTGCATTTTCCTTTTCTTCCTCCGTATTGCTAGTTTTAATTATATAAGTAATTTATGAAGATTGATTATGATCATCCAACAAATAATGTTATATTGCATTTAGTTCCAGCAGAGCATAAATACATTGATTATAAGTTTCACATTTCATAAAATTATGCACAGAACTTTAGCTTCCCAGACGGGAGAAACCTGTATTTTACAAGGTGACGTTTGATGGAATTACATTCATTCCTTGTGCAAATCCATGACAAGTGTAAAAGCTTGATGATCTTTAATTATGAGAGAAGTGTATATATTCAGCAATCAAACTCCAAAGGTTGATACACTCGAGAGAAAAACTATTTTTATTCCTTTGACATTTGAACACATATTTAATTAAGTAAAATAGAAGCTCCTTATTTTAAGATAGCAGGAGAGAGATTCGAAATCGCTCCCATGAGAGCTGAAGGGAGGCATGCCAGTGACAATGAGATAGGCTGCCGGCACCATCCCTGCAGCACAAGGGATCCGTTTACGAGCAGGATATCTCCTTGTCGTAGGGTTATTTATCAGCAGCAATAACTAGGTTCAAATATGTTTACGTTCATTGTTAATTATTTCTACTTTATCTGCAGGCGGAAGGAAGCTATAAAAATATTTATGGGCAGTGAGAAATTAGAATTTCTGGAGAAAATGCCTCAATAGCATTCGGTGGAAGCCAAGTTCTCTTTCATTATAATGTGGATGTGAAAACAGGGAATGTTCTGTACTTATTAAAAAGATTATTTCTGGTAAAAAGCAGTAGACATACAGCGGAGCTTAGTCCACATTGTTTTTGCAGTAGGTATGCATACAGATTTTGTTCACCGTCATTTTTTTAGTAAATTTAGTTAAGGACTGCCATTTTTCATGCTGCAAATTTGATATATTATTATAAAATGTCAGGAAAAATCTTGACATGCTGAAAATCACAACAAATGGGTGGCCGCATATAGACACATATAGCACAACTCCTGACAGAGTATCACCAAATTGTGCTTTTTCTTTTTTTTGGTCATCTCACATCCCTTATCTTGGGATGCATGAGGATAGGTAAGGAAGGATATATCTGTATACTTAACAACAGGTACGATACTATATGTATGTCATGCCTGGGTGTATCAATGCAGTTTTAAGAAGGGAAGATAATCAGATTATATGTATCATACAGATAGCAAGGGCTTCCTTTGCAACAAGAACCTTAGGTTAGCTCCTTCCTCTCCCTAATGAGAAATTTGAATCTGCTCCACAAAGGCTAGAGAGAGCTATGAGAACTTTCTATCCCATGGAGTTGACCCTATTCTACACCCTAGGTTCTCTACTTGTGGCACGTGCACCTCAGGAGATACAAGTACATTCCATGTTTATAGGGGTGCAGTTACATGGCTCTTAAGTATATCATCATAGATTTGGGGCTACATGGACCTGTTTAAGTAGGTATTTAACATTAAGTCCGAGAAACTTAATTGTTCAAAATGTTATTTCAGAGAATAGAAGTACAAAACAGAAGAAGGTTTCTACGCTCAAACATTGTTTTATGCTTCTCTGCTATAAAATAAAAAATTCATTTTGGTGGTAACTTGGACTGTTGTGTATTGGACTTTCCATGCACTGGTGCATGACTTAGCTCTGCTCAATACACTATTTAAGTAGCTAGAAACTTGAAATTTTTGTATATTTTAACAGTGCTGCCTACTTACCTTGCATCATACATGACACTGGTGTCTTCTTATGGGCTTCCAACGCCTCTCAGACACAAGGCATTGATGAAAACACTGCAATCCATTAGCTACACCCTTAGATAAAGGTATATTATATATCATTAGTAGTGTTGAGCGAGCATGCTCGGCCGAACTAGCTGTTCGGCCGAGCATGCCAACGCTCGGGTCCGTTCGTGGTTCGGCCGAACACCGAGTGTACTCGAGTGCAATGCTTGAGTCTCTTCCCCGCACGTTTGTTCGCTGCTATGCAGCGAATAAACGTGCGGGAGAGTACTGGCATTCACTGTATTGTTGATTTGTACGCTAATGCTACACATTGTATGCTAATGCGTACAAATTTGTATGCTAATGCTATGCATTGTGTGCTAATGCGTACAAATTCAGTTAATTAGCATACTTTTACAAGTGAAAGGAGTAAAAGAGGAGAAGTCGCGATTCTGACCTTTCCGAGCGGGGGGTGCCTGGTTTACTCCCATTGACTAACATTATGCTCGGGTGCTCGGCCGAGCACTCGAGCAACCCCTAGTGCTTGGCCAGAGCATCCTAGCATACGAGCACAGAGGTGCTCGCTCAACACTAATCATTAGTATAACTAGATTAATGCCCCAAATACTGCTTTCCAGTGTAATTTTTATGCTTTTTTCTCTGTTTACTTACATATCTAGAGGACTTGTCTCTTCACTTTCTGTGGGTGTGCAGCACTTGTCCCATGTGACAGTCAAGCACCTGCATCATCCAGGAGTGCTTTGCAGTTATTTCTGGTTAAGCCCTTTCTCCCCTCATAAAAATAGCCCCTCACACAACAACCACAACAATTCCACTAATGACCCTCCCATTGCCTTCTTTACTGTCATAACTATATGTTTCTAGAGATTGAGAAGTAGAGATGAACAAATGAAAGGTGTCTTCACCTTTTTCTCTATGAGATCATTACAGTGGCATTGAATGGAGAGGGACAGAGCAAGGAAGCTACTGAGCATTTTAGCCTAAGGGCCCATTCAGACGGCCATAGTGCTTTGCGGATCCGCAAATTGCAGATCTGCAAAACACGGATATTGATCGTGTGTGTTCCGCAATTTGCGATTGCACATGGCCACAACCATAATAGAAAATGTCTATTCTTGTCCGCAAATAGAATAGGACAAGCTCCATCTTTTCCGTGAAGCTGCGGAACGGAACCACAGATGCGGACAGCACACGGTGTGCTGTCCGCATCTTTTGCAGCCTCATTGAAATTAATGGGTCCGCACCCATTTCACAAAATTGCTGAATGCAGGAGAAGGTGGACCAGAATTTTGCCCAAGGGAGAAATAGCAGGGGGCACTACCAGAGATGAAAATGTAATGTACATAAAAACCTAACAATATTTTTATTGCATGTATTTTTTAATAATTGGAAATGTCCTATGATTTGTATAATAATACTTTCATAGGATAACCACTTTAAAAATGTGCACACTGCTCCAAACCACTATATACACTGCTATAAATGTGTTTAATCCTTTGAAATTTTGAGCTCCATTTTCATTCATCCACCACCATACTATGTGTTATAGGTTGGTCTACTGCGATTTCCTTTCCTTCTGTGTAAGCCATGCTGAATGTTGAGTTTGTTCTCTGAATAACAATCTGGGGTATCTCTTTCCACAAACTTCTACAACCATGTCATTTACAAAGCCCAATACAGATGCTTGTTTGATGCTAATTTTGTTGAGCTTGCTAAGAGAAATTGCTATTGACTGCTTCCATTAGGAAACTATTGACCCTTTTCAAGGAAGGGGAAAACCAGCAGATGCATACATATTTCATCTTTTCAACGTCAAGCTGTAAAAGGCAAAGGGAAGGATACGGTTTATTTAGATTGAAATTAAAATATTGCAGGCTACATTACCTAAAGTTAATTGCTTAATCAATTTAAGAGAACAACTGCTCTCGAGTTTGGGAACTGTGGTTTGATGCCCAGATGACACTAACATATTCACCTGAGGATTGTAACTGCACTGCATATGATTATCTTGATTAAATACCCCGTCAAATGTGCAGTTTTTACTCCCTGTGAATCTTATTGCTCTTTGCCAAATGAGCCTAAATGTATGCAGTATTAATGTAGATAAAGGCATATGGAATATAAAGGGAGAGTTATCAAAACTGGTGTAAAGTAGATCTGGCTTAGTTGCCCATAGCAACCAATCAGATTCTACCTTCCATTTACAAAAGGAGCTCTGAAAATGAAATCTGGAATCTGATTGGTTGCTATGCCATGCTAAGCCAGTTTTTCTATACTAACTTGAATAAATTTCTCCCAAAGTTTGTGAAATCTTTATATTTCTATTAATTTCCTCTGCATATGTATAGCATGAACATATTCATCAGCGCTGATAAGAGAAAATCATAAATGGGGTTCAAAATGTTCCCTATCTGAAACACACACTAGGAACAATTTCTAGGGATGGGCAAATTTGTGTTTTCAAGTTCAGCGTACAAGGTTCGAGTTATCTTCGAATTCCGTTATGGATTCCGCTACCACAGACCATAACTTATGGCCCATGGTAGCAGAATTAATAACGGAATTTGAAGGTAACCCGAACCTAGTACGCCGAGCTTGAAAACACAAGTTCACTCAACAATAACAATTTCATAGAAAGCCAATTAACCTGTTATATTAGTATATTCTGTTAGATCTGCTTGTGACAAACCAGTTCAAATATATAAAGTGTAAAGTTTACTTTTTTTTATACTAGTTGATTATGCCCTTAAAGAGAACCAGTCAATTATAGTTTACTGGCTTGTTTCCCCAAAAACTATATATCAATATGCTCAACACCTCCTGCCCAGGGTTGCCAACCATCCGGAAATTCCAGAACATTCTATAAAAATATGGAATTTTCTTTCCAATGTCTGTAAAAAAAAAAAAAAAGTTGTGCCTGTGATGTTTTGTGAGGCTGTGGTACTTAATCTGGTCATCGTGAATGTAATTATCACCATTTTATGGCTCACACTAAAGACTGCTGATTAATTCATATAGGAAATTGAGCTGCAGACATACATTACTTATAATCTTTATCATTCAATGTCGTTTTCCAATTTGTTCATAAAAAAAATGTTGGCTGTCTGTGAGTTTTAAATAAATTGGTCAGAAAAAAGAAAAATTCAGCTCGGCAACCCTGCTCACACCTGCACTGAATTTTATGGAGAAATTGTAATCCTCCCCTTCAAACAATCAGTCTCCCATTCACTTATCAAGCAGTGCCAACGTTATCTGTGAAACTGCTCGGTACAAGAAGCCGCCAGGCTCCAACGGACTGCACATAAATGCTGTCCTCTCCAGTCACTGCCCACACACCCACAGAGCCCGAAATTAAAAAATGACCTTGTTGCTCTTGCTAGTAATAAATTAAACAATTACTGTGAGGATAGCGATGTATTCATGCTTGAATGGACCAATATTTCCAAACTGGCTAAGTATTGCCATCCACCAAAATCTAATAGCGTAAGAAATACTAAAACAAAATAAAATGCTTCCATAGTACAATAACACAACACTACTGTGCAGAATGAAGACGTTAACACCTCCTAATGTCTACTGTCTGACATTTAATTATCCATTTAAATAGAGTTTAAACATTATTATCAAAAGATTGCATCCAGAATTGGCGGTTGATAATAAGCGGCAGGCATCTGCATATAATGAATCGCGTGATGAACAGTTAGAACAACACAAGGAACTCGGAGTTTACCTTTTAAACAATGGGTATAATAACATAAATGGCACCGCATTTGTATCTCACTGCGGCTTCCATTAAGTATCAGCTAATATATTACACTGCACACTTACGGTGCTACTAATACAGCCGTCTTGTTATTTATCACAGGCTGGGAGAAGGTTTAATGAGCAAAAGACCTTTTCAGCACTTGTTATGTATATTAACCAAATTACAGCACAGAGAACATGACATAACATTCACAGCATTATTTCATTTAAGGGCATGTAGTTCACGCACATTGGGAATGGTATTTTACAAGAAATTGGAACAAGATATTAAACTAATGGTATTGGCTTATAGGTCAGTATACATTTAGAGAACTTAGCCTTGGTCCCTACTGATTGTTCTTACAACTCTGTATTCTGTGTTACGCCACTTTTTAGTATGTCTTATTAAGACCTTGGCTTAGGACCCATGCTGGAGGCCCCCAAACACATTGTATTGTCAGCTGAAATAGCCAATAACAGAGAGTTTGGCCAACAATCAAATATGTGTGGGGAGATCCTGACTCTCCTCTGACAAATGATATCAGGTGACAGAAGGATTAGGTAAACTGAATTTTTTTTTGCCAGATTCACGTGTCCCCCCCCCCCCCCCCCCCCCAAAAGATAAGCTGCCTCCAGAGTTTTCTGGCAATGGCTGTTTCTTTTGTAAGTTGTAATACCACGCTTGAATCTACTGTCCAATGTGCAACATGTGACCCCGGAAGTGACAGCAGCATTGGATTGTGGAGCATCTCAAGTAACCCCTTTAAAGGAGTTTTCTGAGATTTTTGAAGCTGTTTGAGAAGACACCAGGTCTCGCAGTCATGGCCGTCTCACAGCTTTCCCTAGGCCAGTGACGTTACACTCATTGGTCACAAAGCCTAGGCGCATAGAAGTGAATGGGGCTAAGCCACAATACCAAGCACTGCTTGGTGAGCTGAGAGAAGGCCGATGGGCTACTGTGAGTATCAGTGCATTCTCAAACAGCTGATCAGCGGGGGTCCTGGGTGTCGAAACATCACTGATCAGATACTGATGACCTATCCTTAAGGTCCTTTTACACGGGCCGATTATCGGCCGAAAAATCGTTCCTAGGAACGCTAGTGCCGATAATCGGCCCGTGTAAAAGTGGCCCTAATCAGCCGACGAACGAGCAAAATGCTCGTTCGTCGGCTGATTGGATCTTTTGTAGAAACCAAAAGATCCAATCTGTCGGGCGCACATCGCCCTGTGTAAACAGGCGATGTGCGCCTGACAGTATGGAGCTTCCCGGCCGCACGAGCGATACAGCGATCACTCGTGCGGCCGGGCGCTCGATTCGTCGGGCCGTGTAAAGGCTCCCTGCCCGAGCGCCGATATCGCTGATCGGCGCTCGGGCAGGGAGAAGAATCGGCCCGTCTAAAAGGGCCTTTAGGATAGGTCATCAGTTAAAATATCTCAGAAAACCCCTTAAGGATTAACAATCCCAATCACAATTCAACCAGTCTGCAGATCTTGGACATTTGATCCTATCATTTCCGAGTACACAGTTTAGAAGGAACACTGATTGGGACCAAACAGCTTCAAGTTACATCTATGCCCTTCATAAAATTTCTTTTAGGTACATTAAATTTATTGCATATGCTTCTGTAAATGAAAATCAGTTCCATACATCAGGATGGTTGCTTAGATGACAAGCACATGGATTTCTTCAAGTCCCAATCAAATACATGGGACAGTAGCAGAAATTTCTGACACAAATCTGCCATATGTGACTATATCCTAATAGGTTATAATGGAGCTAATTAGTAAGAATCACAAAGTAGTACATACGTACACAGGATTAGTAGGAAACATTGTAGGTAATGTTATAAGAGGACTACAGAATTTACTATATTTGTAGACGTCATATGAATGTGTTGACTACACTTATACCTCTCCTCTTTCTCCTATAACTCCTGTAGCTGTATTATATCTCTAATGCAAGCTTGAGGTAAGGCTACTTTCACACTAGCGTTTCTTTATTCCGGTATTGAGCTCCGTCATAGGGGCTCAATACCAGAAAAAAACGCTTCAGTTTTGTCCCCATTCATTGTCAATGGGGACAAAACTGAACTGAAGACAACGGAATGCTCCTGAAAGCATTCCGTTCCGTCTTCAGACCGGAGAACAAACCGCAGCATGCTGCGGTTTTCTCTCCGGTCCAGGCATCCGCACCAAGCCGGATCCGGAATGACCCCCAATGCAAGTCAATGGGGACGGATCCGTTTGGTGTGACACACCAGTAATCCGGATCTGTCCTCCATTGACTTGCAATGGGGGGTCATTCCGGATCCAGCTACATAGAAATACATACATACATACAGACATACATACATACAGACATACATACATACATACTCACATACTCCAGGCTGGGACGCCGGCAGCATGTCTTCACGCGCCTCCTGCGCGCAGCTATGACGTTTCCCCACTGCGCCCAGCAGAGGGCGCTGTGGGGAATCGTCATCACTGCGCGCAGGAGGCGCGTGAAGACGTGCTGCCGGCGTCCCGGCCTGGAGTATGTGAGTATGTATGTGTATGTATGTGTTTGTGTGTGTATGTCTGTATGTATTTCTGTCAACATGTGTGGGGCCGGAGCGCTACTCCGGCTCCGTATATGTATCAGCGTTAGCACGGATCCGTTGGCACCCTTTAGGTGCAGGATCCGTGCTAACGCTAGTGTGAAAGAGGCCTAAGCTAAGATACATATGCACAGCAAAGATAGTGGAGATACAGTTCTGGTTTAAGATCAGTTGTATCAACTGGCAAAAGCAATCTCAGCAGAGCAAATGTGTACATATAAACTCTCTCTTTTGGGGCATCAACTCCTATTAACTACACTTAGTAAGGGAAAGTCTATACTGACTGCTCTGAAAGCAGAGTCTCCTCTGGGATGCTAAGTTCAAGTTCATTTAAGCCTTAACAAACTTTACATTTGAAAGAATATCTAACAGGACACAAAAGAGGTTTACATTTCCCAGTCCATTGTCATTGATTTTGTCTTGGTCGCCAGTAAATAGCATACACCACTTGAAGGCATTAAGGTCATGAAAATGACTAAAATAGAATAGAGGAAAATGGATCCAAGATGCTGGTGTAAGCGATCTCTCTGCTCAGGATGTTGGATTCACAGATTTTACAAGCACTTGGGGGTAATCATTATCTTAGAACAATGCATGTGAGAAAAATGGAATAGTAAACTTTATTAATAACTATAAAAGGGATAAGTGAATAAAAAAAGAATAGAATCAATCTACCAGTGCCTATCTCCAGCATCAGCTGCTTTTGCTGAAAGGTACATCATAGATCTGGCCAACAAGACTTATGACTACCACAAATCTTAATATATAGCAGTTTTATTTAAATATTACATAGTGCTATTTTATATAGTATTATTATTCAGTCACTGCATGTTGCATGTTTGATCACTATATGGTGGGTATGACATTGGGTTTTTTTTTTTTTTGGGGGGGGGGGGGGTGTTATGGAAGTGCTGTTTAGCCAACACATTACACCGTTTTTTGTTGCTTTAAATAGGGCCCTGTATGATGCGATTATTCATCCACCATATTACTGAACATCATATGAGGGGTGGAATGCCAAAAGAAGATACTGCACAGAACATCATCCAATGTAAGGTCAGCCCAGTGATAGTGCTATAGGGTTCAATTGCATCCACTAATCTCAAGGTCTATGGGAGCATATGGGAATTAAGGAGGAATTGGTTGGGCTACATATGTCAATAAACTGACATGGTGCCTTCAATTCCACTCAGCTAGTCTCCAATAACCAAGTAGGATCATTAGACACACCACGTCTAGGATGGTTTGATGCCATGTTTAAAAAACATTAAAAAAATATTTTAATTATAGCATATTCTATTTTGCATTACTTCCAAACGTATTATTAGCATTTTAGACTTGTCTAAGACAAAAAGAATTTCAAATTAATCTGTCTGCATATATTTAAATGGAACTGGCAGAAACTGTACTGTGCTTCTGTGGCACTGAAATAATACATACCTCCTGCTGAAACACTTAAGTGACTAATGAAATGAGAAATTATCGTATTCATCAGCACACCCAAGCTACTATGTATCAGATTCATTTCATTTGTAAGTGAGAAAAGGGAAGACAAAAATATCTGAACTAACATAGGTGAAGGCCATTTTCCATATGTATTACTCTATAGAGGCATATTATTTAGCTAAAAGTGAATACATTGAGGATACTGTGAAAATGGAATTCAATTTACAATGGTATATACAAATATAGTACATTTCCTCAATGTTTACAGTAGGATTATGTCATCTTCTTGTGGCCCTGATCACCAGCTGCTTAACGTATTGGAAGCCTATAACACCCAATGGCACATTTCCTGATGAAGCGAGGAAATTGTTACAATGAGAGTGTTATATGGTGATGTATTCTGCCATATATAATAGATTTGCTCTACAATGATTTTCATTGACAATAATGTGGCTTTATAAATAATCGTTTATCTTTACAAAGGCTTTTTTTTCTTTTATTCTTAAAGCAGAAACCCGATCCCTATGACTCATTAGAAAAATGAGTGTCAATAAAAGTTTTTAATGGATGGGTTTATTCATTCCAATTACACAATATGTGTCAATTTACAAAGGAAAAGATGACACTTTGTTATAAGGGTAAGGAGATAATTGGCGTGATGAATTTTATAATTTTGGTATCAAGCCAGTAAATGGGGAAAGTAAGAGAAAGGAAAATATTTCTTTATATCTATCTCATGTTTTTATGAAAAGTCAGTAAAAGTCTATTTTAAAACAGTTTTGGGTTTAGTTATGCTTCAACGTGGAACCCCAGAAATAACATATGAATTGGCAACATATAGTTTTTTGTTTTTTTGCTTTTTTTTACTTAAATGGACACTTCCATCTGAAAAGTTTTTTTTAAAGGGAACCTGTCATCAATGTTATGCTAAACTCATCAAAGACAGCATAAAGTAGTGACAGACACACTGATTTCAGTGGTATGCAGGGTCGTAGCTCTAGGGGGTGCAGAGGTAGCAGTCGCTACCGGGCCCAGGAGCCTGAGGGGGCCCAAAGACCCTTGTGCCTCATAAGAAGACACACAAAGCACTGAGGGAAGGGGGGCCCAAACTGAACTCTTGCACCAGGGCCCATGAGCCGTTAGCTACGCCCCTGGTGGTATGTCACTCATGAGCTAAAAGTAAGTGGTTGCCAAGAACCAGCATTGTAATCATTGAAGCACAGACCTTGAAAAGAGTCAAATCTAATGAAAAAAGTCAGAGTTATTCATAAGTCTCCTCACCCATTTGCTGATGATTGACAGTTCTTTTTTAAGGAGGTAGTAAGGAGGAGCTTGTGAATAACTCTGACTCTTTATCAGGTAGATTTGACTCTTTTCTTCAGTGAAGAACTGTTCTACTGCAAAATTGCATCATTTGCCTTTTCCACCGCTACAGAGGACCCTGCCTTGCACCTCACAATTTATCACCATCAAGAGCACCCAAATCAGCATCAGGCAGGAGTACCCCAAGACCAGAGTGTGCCCTGAAGGGAAGAAATATGTGCCTTTCCCATCACTGTACAGCCAGGAGAGCATCAGAGCGAGTACCAGCTACAACCATTCTTCTTGATACTATCACTGCTATCCTCTCTTATGCTTTCCTTTCCTAGGCACAATACAACTGTACTAACTGTACTAGCTCCAATGTTTCATTCTCTCAATACAGTGTCAGTTTAGGGCTTCATGGGCCCATCAGTGGTAATTGGGCCTACATTTCACAATACATCTATCTGTGCATGTCCACACAGGATATATCAACAGTAAGACCTAATCTATTCTAATGTATAAACATTTGTAAGTCACCTCATACAAAATAGACCCTAGTTTCAAGTGAAAGGATTCAAAGTTCTCTCCAAATAGGACTGTCTTCTGTTGGACCTTTAGGACCCATTATTTTTTCAGAGTCACAGACCACTGGATGATCCTCTGGTACTCTGG
The DNA here is from genome assembly GCA_900303285.1 of Rhinella marina. Taxonomy (NCBI): domain Eukaryota; kingdom Metazoa; phylum Chordata; class Amphibia; order Anura; family Bufonidae; genus Rhinella; species Rhinella marina. The sequence goes on from ONZH01010339.1 coordinate 210,822, forward strand.
TGAACCATTTGGTCTTTGTCTCCATAGCAAAATCATAGCTGTCCAGGAGATATGAGGCACTGTTTTGTGGAGTCCTCACAATGTGAAGTTGCTATATCTGTCCCTCTGACATGGGAACACAAATTATTTTCCTTCCCTGACTACTCTTATAGTGATTAATTTTGGTTTTTAATAAGTCCCACAAAAAGTTTAAGGTTTTGAGCTGAGTCAAGTTTTAAAGGTGTCTGCAAATGGCTATTAATGATTTAAACAATTGTGTTGAACGTTCTTACTATTATAACTGTTCATTTTATGCTGTGTACTGTGTATGCCACAAGGCCAACAGTTGTACATGGGTTTCACAGTTCATTCACAGTAGTTTATCATTAAAGATCACAATTTAAGTCACTTTATAAATGTAGCACTGTTTAATTCCAGACAGTTGAGCAATTTTTGCAAGCCATCCAAAAGCTATCATTGTATGCTGTGTTCCTGAAATGTTTGCTTATTCATTTTAAATGAAGGGCATTGACATGAGATTGTGGTATATTATTATGTATGTGGACAGCTGTTCATCCAAATTAACAAAGAATTTTATGGAGTATGAAAAGTGAATTCCAGGCAATCTGCTTTCATAATGTACTACTCAATGCAGATCCTTTCTCCAAGCCTCAAGGCCCGTATGCACAGTTTTGAATTTAAACAAGACTCAAATTATGATAATAGGGAACCATTATGATCTGTTCTTGCCTAGTTACACTGAGTAACAGGAATTTAACAATATGTTTTAAACTTGTGCTAATCACTGACTCATTAATAATTTTACTTTAAAGGTGCAGGTCTATTAAACCAGCTCTACGCTTGCATATATTAATTCCCAGTTTGAAGCTTTTGTAAAAGCAAGACTTTCAAATCAGACTATGTAGTTAAAAATACTGTCATTTGATTTAGAAAGACAGCATGTGCATTCTAATTTCTTACCAAAACTGTTTCAGATAGAAGGGAGGTGTGTTATAGTTATTTATCATTTTGCTCTTAATGGGGTATTCCGATTACTATCAATATAACTTATGTTTTAGACTAATTCATCATTAAAGGGGTTGGCCACTTTATTAACACTTATTAAAACTGTAAAGAAAGTAGGGAGACAATACACTTTGTAATATATCTTCTTAAGCAGATCTGCCTGGTTTCCTTACTATTGGAAGCCACGCCCCCTCTGTCCTGCTCTCACAGCTGCCTGTCTCGACCATCCTGCACGATCTCTAGTCCATGGCTGAAGGAGTGTGCTGCTCTCTGGGTCCTAAAGCCCCCTGCATGCATCAAATATGCTTTCCTTCTGCCTTCTGGCACTCCTGGCTATGCAGGGCTGAAGGGGCTTAGCAGGAAGACTCAAGCAAGAAATAAAGAAACTTTTGCAGGAGGAAGGGAGACTGAGGAGAAGCTGTGATGGCTGATCTGAATGCAGGCTCTGCCCCCTCTGTATCTCCTGTACTGAGAGGATCCTGCTGTATGTGAGGACATAGCAGAGCCAGGAAGGTGCTGAGGACCACAAACTGTGAGCAATCCTAGTGTCTGTCCTGTCTATGGCCACTCTGCAATGTAATCTTATCACAGACATGTTTATTACAGTCAGACTAACAGTTCAGGAGCTTTAACCCCTTCTGAGCTGTCAGTATGGCTGAGGTCAGTGATATCAGCAGCAGTCACTGGTTTCACCATCTGTGAATGTGTGCCCTCTCCTTCCTGCACTCTGTATATGGTGATATGTGACCCCCACCACTGTATATAGTGATTTGTTACCCCCCCACTGTACACTGTATATAGTGATATGTGACCCCCTGCATTATTATCATTATACACAGTGTACAGGAAAGGGGGGTGTCAGATATTTCTTTATACAGTGTAGAGGTAGGACATATACAACTATATACTGTTTATAAGGTGCCCTTGTACATAGTAATGTGTGACCCCCCCAGCACTGTATATAGAGATCTATAACCCCCTGTATACTGTATATACTGAAGTGTGATGCCCATCACTGTATATAGAGATGTGACCTCCCTTGTACATTGTATATAGAGATGTCTGACTACACTCATTTCCCCTTTTTCCCCAGATGAAGGTTAGTCATATATTCATAGATGATTTCTAGTCTGTCAGCTGGGAGTAAGTTGTGTGATGATAGACAGGAGGCTCCTCTCTATGTGAGAAGATCGATTTGTACAAATTTATTCATCAGAGTTCTTGTGCAACAAGGATCTTTCCCACGCTGTACAGCCCCCCCTCCTCTGGCAGTCAGTGCATCTGAACAGAAATCTCACACAGTTCAGAGCTGCCATAGATTTCTGGCTTCATTGGAGTCAGAAAACTGGCGAAAATAAACATAAATTTGTTGAGGCGACTGGTCACGCCCTTCCCTTCCATCGTCACGCCCTTTTTTTAAAAAAATATTTAAAAAAGGTGCAGTTAAAAAGATGCAAACACATAGTTTTCATTTTTTTTAACACCACTTAACAAGGGAAATGATAAATCTATTCATTCTGTTCATGGCTTATATCCAGTGGCACAACCAATGACTAAGCCCCACGGCAAATTTATGAACAGGGCACCCCCCTTCCTTCCCCAGTAACATATGTGTTATACATTAGCACATTCCTGTTTGGGACAGGTAATAACTTTCTTTACTGTTGGGACTGGGGTATTCTTTCTATTGCTATGTCTGTAAAGCAGTCTGAGGGGCTGTTGTCTCTATGGGAACACAGGTGTCATGTGAATGCTCCTCTAGACATGCTTGCTGCAGTGCATGCCAGGATTATTTACTTTCACTTTACAGCTGCTCCTCCCACACAGCCTGTCTGAGGGAGCTCCTCCAGGGAAGTGTTTAATGGTGAACAGGTTAGATAAATGATATATATCCAGTACATGTCACATGAGACAAATACTTCATGGTTTTGGCTATTGTCTGGGTCACTTTGGATTTTTTGATACTTAGGGCGGACAACCCCTTTAATAATTACCTACTATAATGTCAATTTCACATATTTACCGTTCTGTAGTTGTGAAAGTAGTTTTCTTCCTCTGCTACCCATTGTTTCCTCATAAATTACCATGACATCGACCTGTAGTTCTGAGCCTTTGTCAGGTTGAGCATGCTCAGTGTGTTCCTATAGTTCTCTAGCTAAGGGCATGTTAGTAAGCTGGTGATTACTGAGTAGAGGGGGTGTGACCGGACTGTATATCAGACAGTCAATCAGTAAACAGCAACACTCATGAACAAGCACATACTCACAGCAGGAAAGCTAGGGATTGTGGGGATTGTAGTTTTATGAGGGAAGATCAGGAGCCATGATACTGTCAGTGTGTTGCAGGCTCACACAGGAGCTAGACAAATGGATCACAAGGTAAATTGAAGCTCTGGTTATATGTATAGGTATGGGTTTTGGTTGGGTCACAGCTTGTAGCCTTAATGCAGTTTTAAAAAAATTAAGTTACTTAACCGGAATACCCCTTTAATATTTTATATTTTGTACTACAAGTTATTAAAAGATACATCTAATCAATAAATATTTTAAAAGGGTCAGAATGCTATATGAAATAAAATGTCATATTCACCTCATCAATCCCTCACCACACCCATTCCCGCACTTTCCAAATCCCCCACCACTCTCCACTTCCTGGTCTCTCTCCACACAGAAATAGTGACTGTTCAGCCAGTCACTGACTGAAGCAGGTTACTGACAAGGGACTAGGAAGTGCAGACTGATAGGAAACTTGGCAATCATCAGAACAAAAGTGGCAAGGGATTGGCGAGGTGAGTATGACTTTTCAAAAAAGGTTTTACAGTATTCTGAACCTTTTAAAATATTTTTTTATCATTCCATGGAAATATCCGAAGGGTTGCTAGGTAACAAAGAATGTTTGGGGGTCCAGTTTTGAATAGTTACATTGGGCTGTTGACATATTTGGCAAATAAATATCCTACTAGAATCGAACATTCAAAACACTGGAACTGTTGCTTGGACAACTTAACCTTTTTAGGCTAGGGCTAAGATTGTAATATTGCACTCCTAAATCAAAATTATGTGGTCACCTGCAAGCTACAGCGGTTATGATATGTTATGTTAGATTTTAAGATGACCACATTTGCTATCATTATTTGCAATTTTGACATATAATTCTCTGTTCTGCAGCCAAAGTTGCCATGTAGTCCTAGCCTTATGAGTCATCTTTCTCTATGGGGTGAGACTGTAGTTTCTTTGCTAACTTTGTCATTATGTGTGGAAAAAAAAACACATGAAAACACCATCACTTGACTTGACAGCGTTACAGCAGCAGCAACTACTCATATCAGCTGAATCACTCAAAATCAGATGAATCAGTCTAGTTGCTCCCTAAATTGAAAATGTTCCAATTTGCCTAAAATAATATGTGTGAAACTCTGAGGTCTCCTATGACTTTAGTTCTCTCTCTCTTTCTTTCTCTCTCTCTTTCTCACAATTTGGCCAAATCAATCACCAAAAATTTATATTGGGACACAACTTAAATTTTTACAAAATTTGGGTAAAACTCAATTCATTTAGAATTAATTAGCTCATCTCTAACGATGATACAGTTGGTTACAGTCCTTGGAGTAATGGTAAAATGTTCTCTGATTTTGCAGTAAAAATCCCTAATTGTCTCAAAACACATAAGGAGGTAATGATTCTTAGTAGAAAGCACTAATGAAAATGCCTTGTGGTTATGGTATCAGCAAAGACTTTCTTAAATATTGTAGACCTCTGTCTGGGGCCAAAATGTCACTCCAGTTATAGGAGGAAAACATTTTGTACTTGTTATAAACTCCAAATTACAAGTGAATGTGAATATTTATCTTCACAGGAAATAATGAAAGATACACTTTGCAAGGTTAATTACCTTGCTTTTGCATAATTGGTTTTGGCAAGGATTTGGTTGTTTAAAATTATGAAAATAACAAAATTCATGAGTCATAAATTCCATAATGAGAGGTGTTAGATATGTTCATTCTGTGCCAAAATTCAATTTACAGAGAGTGTACTTCATGTTCTAAGCACCTAACAAACACAAAGAATTGATACATGGATTGAAAACAAGCTGGCTTGGTCCATTAAAACAATTCTAGTAACATTTTGACTTCAAAGGCATACATCACTAATTTGATTAGAAATATGATAGATAGATAGATAGATAGATAGATAGATAGATAGACAGACAGACCAAATTTGCAAAGACGTATAGATCAAAGTTGGGCTATAAAAAATATTAAATCCATTAAAACAAAATGGAAAGAATATGGCACAACTACAAACCTGACAAGAAGGCCATCCACCAAAACTCATAGAAGGGGAAAGGAGGGCATATTATTCAGACTTAGCAAAAGACACAATGATAACACTGAAGGAGCTCAAAGATCCACAGAGCAAAAAAAGGATCTGTGCGTAGGAAACTATAAGCCGTACCGTATACACCCCAGAGTTGTGCTTTATAGAAGAGTGGTCATAAAAAATCCATTGCTTAAAGAACATAAAAAAACATGTTTGGAGTTCACCCAACAGCATGCAGTAGATTCCTAAAGACATGGAAAAAGGTTCTTTGGTCAGATAAGACAAAAAGTCAACATTTTGGCCATCATAGGAAATGCTATGTGTCTTGCAAAACCAACACTTCCCATCACCTCAAAAATACCATGATGAAGCATGGGGATAGGAGCATCAAGCATTGATTTAGGTTGCTTGTAATTGGTAGGGAGTGGGAAACTGATCAGGATTGAAGATAAGGAGGTGGTAAATACAGGACAATTCTTCAGGAAAACTTGTTTCAGTCTGTCAGAGATTTGAGAGTGGGGTGGAGGTTCACCTTTGAGCAGGACAATAGCTCTGCTAAAGCTACACTGGAATGGTTTAAAGGAATCATTTAAATATCTTGAATGGCATAGACAGAGCCCAATATGTGACATATCTTGAAGATTGCTATACACTAAGGCTACTTTCACACTAGCGGCAGGCCTTATCCGGCAGGTAAAGGGTGCTGCCGGATCAGGCCTGCCACAGTGACATGTGTGGAGCTGGAACCGCGCTCCGGCCCCACACATGTCACACAGTACATACATACACATAAACATAAACATACACACACATATACACAGACAAATACACATACATACCTACATGCTCCCCGGCAGGTCTTCAGAGCGTCGGAGGGACAGGACTGCTCGCACAGGTGACGATTTCCCACAGCGCCCTCTGCTGGGCGCCTGGTGGAATCGTCACCTGTGCACCCCGTCCTGTCCCTCCAACGCTCTGAAGACCTGCCGGGGTGCATGTAAGTATGTATATGTATTTGTATGTGTATATGTCTGTGTATGTTTATGTGTATGTCTATGTCTGTATGTGTGTATGTGTAGCCGGATCTGTCATGAACTCCATTGAAAGTCAATGGAGGGCGGATCCGGTTACCATTGTGGTCACACCAGACGGATCCACCCCCATTGACTTGCATTGGGGGTCATTCCGGATCCGTCTTGGTGCGGATGCCTGGACCGGAGAGCAAACCGCAGCATTCTGCGGTTTGTTCTCCGGTCTGAAGACGGAACGGAATGCTTTCAGGAGCATTCCATTGTCTTCAGTTCAGTTTTGTCCCCATTGACAATGAATGGGGACAAAACTGAAGCGTTTTATTCCGGTATTGAGCCCCTATGACGGAACTCAATACCGGAATTTTAAAACGCTAGTGTGAAAGTAGCCTAACACAACCAATCTAACTCTGGAAGAATGGGCAGAACTCCCATTGTCTAGATCTGTGAATTTATTAGAGACATACCACAAGAGACTTGCATCTGACTGCAACAAATAGTGTATTAACTTTCATAGGTGTAGTAATTATACACTTTAAAGTTCTCAGAATTTTGTCTTAATTATTCTTTGTGTCACACACACGCACAATAGATAAATTGTCAGACTGACAGACAAATAAATAGGGTTAAAGTCAGTTATTTTTTGTGCCTGTCGTATACCTTTAAGACTAAGTAAGAGGCTTGAATATCTAAAATGAAACATTTGATGGAATTTTCATGAAATAACAATATGTACGTGTTCAGCTAGAAACATCTCGAGAGCTGCATTAAAAGTGTTTCAGTCATTGAATAAGTAGGTCAAGCAGAACTAAATGAAAGGGCAAAGATTATGTGGGGCTACAACCAAAACCTCCAGACGTTTTCACATCATCACACCTCAGAGCACAGCAATAGCACAAGCCGGACATTGCTTCTAACAGGCCATGGTATTCCCCTGATAAAGGATTCCAGCATAAGCCTCATACTGTATATTCATATGTTGTGACTGTCTTCTTTCCCTTACTACATTCTTCACTACTTCCTGTGAAATTATCTCAGTTATTTCAGAAACTTTGGAGTCTTTGATAAACAAAAGATAGAAGTTAAAGTCAGTGATCCAGTGAATGAAACATTTGATAAATATATTAAATTAATGCACAGGTAAAATGTTAATTTGGTAATTTAAAATTAACTCTTGGGTAATGCTTTCTGCAGATGTATCAGGGCTGAGATCATCTTTTGGGACATCTTAAAACATTATACTGGGACATACAGTATTTATTAATGTTTTACACCAACTTATTGATGTGATGTGCTTCTAAAATGGGGCTACGTACATGTATTAAATATACCACTTTTTCACCAGTGTGACACAGTTTAAATCTCTGGCCCATTACAAAGGTACATTATGTAAAGTGAAGGTAATCTTTTTACTGGTGGATGCATTTGTTAGTTATTCACTCCTTTCTAGTCCTTGGCTGTGTCATGTGACCAACAGTCTCCAACTGACACAGCATCTTATGTGTGGACAGGAAATCAGTTTCTTTATTCATTCTATTAGAATTGACTTTTTGTCCTCACATAACACGCTGTATCAGAGAGTCAGTGTCAGTCACATGACACAGAAAAGAACCAGAAGGAAGTCGATAACTCACATATACATTCACTGGTTTAAAGAAAAAAAAATACATCACATACATTTCTGAAGGGGCCAGAGAATAAAAGTTTTTGTGGGAGTGATACTTTAATCTGGTGTAGAAGATGCATAGGGTTGATATACATTTTTGGTGCACCAAGGTGTATAAGTCAACACCATGCAGGAGCTGGTGTTCATTAACGAAATATCATTTGATGCCATGTGAAGCATTTGCAATTGAACACTTAAGGCCCTTTTACACTGGATGACAATTATGGCAATTATAGTATCGGGAACTAGCATTCCAAGAACTCACTTTCCTATCTTCTACAGTTCCATACAGAATGATTGGAGGGCATGGTGCATGCTAGTCCAGTCGTTCAATTTATTTATAGGTGCAGTGCCTCCATTCTTATGATTGGTGGAGGTCCCAGCTATCGGACACCACTGATCTAATAGTTATCTCCTATACTTTGGATAGGGAATATCCTCTTCTAATTGGAATACTGAAATAATCCTATGAATTAAAATGTTTTAACTGCGTGCAGCCACCACTAGAGGGAGTGTGTGAATTTTTCAATGTGTAAACAGTATGCAATTTATAAGCTCCTGGTTGCAGTCAGTCTGAATATTATTATTTAATTCTATGTATATGTCCATAATTTGAAGCTTTATATCCGTTAAATGTAGTACTAACAGTAATGGAAGTATATTAAGAAATTGATCTGTACATAATTTTGGACCTAAAAACAACATGGTATTAAAAGGTGTTAATGTACTTTGACCAATTGTCCACCTAATTCAACAAGGAGTAGCACAATTCCTACGGAAGTCTATTCTTCCAGTTTATTAACAAGATACATAAGAATTAAGAATAATATTTGTACACAAATTTTATTGGAAGTGTAAACATTTTGTAGCCAAATAACATTAAAGGAAGCAGCGAATATATATCGCCAGACAGATTTTGCAGCAGTTTGAAACATTACATATGTAGTGTTTATATATTGCGGATACTTTATTAAGTTTCCTTCCAACTAAGTCAATGTAGGAATTTATTGTAGGAGCTAGAGTCTTAATATTTTTTCAACTATTGCTCCTCAGGGGGCCTGGCTGACAACAGCAAGCTATCTTACATAAGATTCTGCTTTGAAATTTACACCCTTTCCACTCTTTGAGCATTCTGTGTTTTGGTAAAAATCCTGCTTCTATCCGTTACCCACTGAAGTAAAATATCAAGATGGGTTAATCTATTATATAAAATGTGTATATTTTATATCTTTTTTTGTGTTTTAATATATGTATGTACATTAATATTAATACATACTGTATAAAGCATGGGACGTAAAATAGAGTTTACTTTTCCCTACATTGTAATGATATACAGTAGCTATTTATATCTAAGCCAATGTTGATTATTTGTAAAACTGACCATACATAATAAATAAATGTCATCTGAACCCTCCACTTTCTGCAAGCTGGCTGACCATCTAATATATGGGGTACTCCTGATGTTCCCTGATGATAGATGTTTCTTGGGGAGATAAACTGTCATGAGAAATGTCTGCCTGTGACTGAACTGAGTGTGCATGTGTACAAGGCATCATGTGAGATAGCTGTTGACTGAACAAGAGTTTATAACAAATATGGTCAACTTAAGAAGGTGAAGAAACTATAACTTTGCTTCTTAGCAAAACTTTGGTGAAAATATGTTAGATTTGTATTCCCTGCAGACAACGAAAAGGTCATCCTTTGGAGCTGAAAGAAAAGAGGTTTCTTTTTTAAAGTGCAAAAGGATTTTTACTGTTTCTGCCATTGAATGTGCTCCAATATGAACTGCTGACAGTAGAAATGGTTGGTAAATGTAATACAATAGTTTGATGTCTTTTTTTCCGTTATAGGGTATTTGGGGTTATTGGCAGCAGTAAAACCATATAATTAGTGATCTTTTTTATTGACTAGAGGGGTCAGAATATGATTTTTACCTTCTCAGACCTCATGCACATTGCAAATCTATGGTTAGTGTGCCGGTTTGGTGCACTCATCCATATTGTTCCATATTGCTAAGCCATAAGCACTCTGTGTGCTGCTTTATGGTGCCCTTGTAAGGCAACATATCCTTCCTTAATTTCTCCATAATATAGCATGTAATTCAATGTAAAACATTTTTTCTCATAGATTTTGTATCAATTTGTGAAATAAAATATTGATGTGCATTTATATTAACTCGGGAGCTCAACCATATGCATAAGCCCTTAAGTTGGATTTGTTACATATTGCAAATAATTTTGCCCTAGATCAACTGTAAGCAATTTTTACCCTGGACCAACTGGGGTTTATCTATATTGGACAAAGCCATCAATTTTGGTGGATTTGGTCAACCATCTAATGTTGACCAAATCCTGGGCTCACTGGAGCCCAGGCTGCAGCCTACCAACACACTTTGAACAACGGTGGCTTGGACCTCTGCAGCTGGATGCAGCAGACAGGACCCGACCCGACCACAACAACAAGGTGGCTGGCTGAGTAAGTAGTGCAGCACCTGCACACAAAGAGGAGGAGGGCAACGGTGAGCACAGAACGGTAGCGCAAGAGAGAGATAGCTGTTTGCCAAAGAAGCATTTACCCAACAGTTCTCTTTTGTGCATGGCAGCTTTAGAATGTTTCTGTAAAAAGAATTTACCTGTAGACTTCAGATGTAGTTTTGATTACAATATTCTAATATGCAAAGTGTCTAAAAGGCAGTACCTCATAGACTGGAATTTGTACTATTCCACCTTATTGTTTCCATGAGCATAAGAAGCTTGTGGTGGCTAGTGGTCAATCACCCCTACTCTGAGCTAATGCTCATGGTCAAGCTGAGGGTGAAAGCCGATTGATGACAGATTTATGAATGGATGTTTTTTTTTAAATTTAAAGAGTTCATTTGACAAATTTAGCCATTTATACTTTTTTGTCTGAGATAATATATTAAATAGCAAATTAAGACAAACAAAAAAAGCTTGGCAACCCAATAGGGCACAGTATGGATAATGGTAACCTTTAAACCTAAAGAAGGAACATTACAATGGCAGATATCTCAATATTAAGAAAGGATCATTCAAATTTTATGGTTAAATAAAATGATGTTTTCAAGTAAACATATATGCAATGTCACAAAGAAATAGAAAGTCTTAAACTACTAATAAAAACTTTGCATTGTTATATGTATAAAAGTATTTGTTACATTGTTTTCTTAATATATCAGTGGCAGCAATTGAAACTGCCTTTTGTTACATCGGTGCCCACAATTGATTTACACATTAGTAGAAATTACTGTATAAGATAATGTAGATCTTGATCATTCTATCAAAAAAGCAAACATGTTTAGTCCTTAGAATACCCACAGGGGTGAAAAAATCGAGGCAAAAATCTCAAACCTTGACTTGACTAGTTGTTATTAGCAAATCTACCCCACTGTGATTAATTATACCACTTTCAAAGCTAAGCCCTGCCAAAGATCTGTATCATTGTGCAATTTCTTTGAAATAGAGGCTCAGGTCACGTTTATACATGTCACTATGGGAAAGTGGGTGATCAATACATTTGTGCCTAAGCTGTATTTTCCTACTTAGAGCTAAAAGTTACAGATTGAGTAGATAAAAGGTGAAGAAAATGTATAAATAGATTAAATTAAAGATGCTTAAAATAGCTCTTCAGAATGTACATTATAATTACAATGTAAGGTAGAATACCAATTTAACTGCGTGTTGTTGGTGCACCGTGAATATACATATGGTATGGGCCCACAAGCTGAGCCTGTTTGTTACAGACCATGCCAACCAATAGATTTGACTTAAGTTGTTCCTGAGGGAGTTATCTTGGCAGCTTCCTGGTTTTCACCCTTTAATCCCTACAACAGGATCTGGTCTTCACTGCAGGGTAGTAACCAGGCTGCAAACTCTTGGAATATTATCATAATATTTATATTTTGATATAAAAATTATTTTCATACACAGTGAACACTGTAACAAAAATAAATAAATAAAAAATGACTAAGTTGCTGTGTTCCTGGTCACCACAAACAGCAATTGCCATATTAACAAAACCCCAAAAAACAATAGCAGAAATGTGTTATTTTCCAATTTCACCCCTAAAAGATTCTTTTCTCATTTTCCTGTACAAGATATGGCTATGTGAACAGAAAAACAAAAAAAAAAGTATGGCTCTTGAAAGATAGACATGAAAAACCAATGCCAAAAAATAGGCTATGTCCTAAAAGTGTAATAAGACCTGAAATTCTACCTTTTGTACAGCTGTCAATGCGCAACCATTGTAGGCTTGGTCTATAGGCTCCATCAATTACATTCAATAAAGAAAGGCTAGATTACTTCTCCATGATCACTGCTTCAAACCCAGCTCTGAGAACTTACAGAATTCACATTTATTTTGCTTTATGTTTAGCACTCTTTTCAAACTTCTGACACTTCAATGATTATGAGTATGAGGTGAGCATAACATGATTTATATTAGGCCATTGGCAGGGGGGAGGATTGTGTGAAATTTTTAATTTTCTCAGACAACCCCTTTAATACAACGTTATAAACTCTTCAGATACTATCAACCAGGTTACAGTGGAAAACCATTCATAGCTCAATCACAAATCCTCCTGTATTAAACAGTACATTACATCGACAAATACTCTGGTGCCAAGGAAAATCACAGTAAGGAAAAACATACCCAGATGGCTCTCAGCTTGGTCAACATAGCGAGAAATGATACAGAACAGCTCTTGCATTTGTCACATGCACTGTTCTAGACACAAAATGAGTGCATGTAAAGATGTTTAGGAATTCACAATAGAATTAAAAAAGCTTCTAGCAATAAAATATGTTGTAACATTGGTAACACATTCATTTTATGCTCTAGAATGTATTCATTTAGATACATTTTTGCATGGCTTACCTTATTTGGGGTAAAACTAGACTAGGATTGTGGAATAAAAGAGTTCCTAACACAGTTCAAATAAGAGGGCAATTCTAAAAGATGACTGTTTAACCTTAGGCTAGTTTCAGACTAGTGTTAGCATGGATCCGGCGGGTGAAGGGGCCCGCCAGATCCGTGCTGATAATACAACCATGTGGATCCGTAATGAACGGATCCAGTTGTATTATCTCTAACATCTCTTAAACAGATCCGGCATGAACTCCATTGAAAGTCAATGGAGGACGGATCCGTTTACTAGTGTGTCACACCAAACGGATCCGTCCCTATTGACTTGCATTGGGGTCATTCCGGATCTTTCTTGGTGCGGAGCCCCAGACCGGAGAGCAAACCGCAGCATGTTGCGGTTTGCTCTCCGGTCTGGAGATGGAACGGAATGCTTTTAGGAATGCTCTTCAGTTCACTTTTGTCCCCATTGACAATGAATGGGGACAAAACTGAAGCCTTTTATTCCGGTATTGAGCTCCTATGACGGAGCTCAATACCGGAATAAAACAACGCTGATGTGAAAGTACCCTTACACCTTTAAACTACAATGAGTCTGTTCAGCTTATATTTCACAAAATAGTTATCTTTATGGCTCCCTTAGGCTCTCATTTAAAAAGAAGAAAAAAAAAAAGAAAGAAAGAAAAAGTGCTTTTACCAGAATGTGTTTTACTACACAGTGTCCATTTACCTGCTGGGTTTATGCCCTAGAATAAAAAAATATGGGATTACACAAGAGCAATCTTGAAAAAATATTTTTATAGAAAAATATTTTTATAATAATATATTTATTTTCCATGGAATATTCCATGGTGTTCTTTGCTTAAATGACTCCATTGTTATTTTACATTGGTGTTTTCCATAAACTGACCTTAGTTTAATGTCTGGTAGTGTACGATTTGGTAAATTTATTAGGAGGCATCTGCCTCTTTGGTGCATCATGGGAGGTCTAGGCACAAAAAGCTGAAAGCAGTGTATAGTTCAGTTTCAATTTATAGCATAACTTATCTTGAGTACTTTGTAAAAACCCCTTTTTTCTTTTAGGTCTTAGGGCAGGCAAAACAATTTTTCCCCCATTTCTTGTTCCCCTTTAATAGGGATTTAATAGGACTTGGTAACAGGGGTAGGTTCCGGACGGGGCCGCTCTTGTCAGGACAATGACTCCATATTTAAGAGGACATTAGAGCCGAATAGAACTGTCAGGGCAAGAGAGGGAAAGTGGTTAAGATATTTATCACCTCCATCTCCCCTACCAGCCCATTAACCCGCCATACAAGTGTTCATCAATATTATCTACATACTAGTCTATCAAAATTATCTACACACTGGTAAGATCATTGCATTTTTTATTATTTAGCGTAGTTGTCTGTTTTTTAGATACTCTTTGATTAAAGGTTACATTTTATTTAATTATCTTCTATTACCACTACCCTACTCTTGGTGGTATTGTTGGAATCCTAGGGAGTGTCGTATGAGCACATTTTCAGTAGCTTGACATAATTTTCACACAACTTTAAGAATTCATGTCATTTTGGGGTCATAGTTTGCTGGCATATGGGGTAATTATCATTATGACACCATTTATAAAGTACAATATTTGGAGGCAGGTATGGTAATAGTGACAGATGGTGCAGCAACAGGCACAGAATTGGCGGTATCAGGAGGGTGAGTTTGTGTAGTTTGGGGAAAAGTAGGGAGAATGTTGGAAAAGTGAGTAGTCAAGATGTCTGTAATGCAAGTTAGGGCTGGAAGAAGTTGTCATTGTGGCTGGGGTCAGATGAGAAAGATGAAAAAAGTGAACAATTCGAATTGGAGAAGTCGATTGAGATGTCTCTGTTTCAAACCCTTTAGACACAATTCGTGGCTGGAAAAGTTGTGTTGATCCAGGCCAAATGGAAGAGGGGGGAAAAGTGACTTTAATCAGAGAAAACATGCATCAGCTGTAAGTCATTGGGTTTTACTTTACTGTACAGTTTACAGTAACATCTTTTTAAACCTAATACCTACCACTATATTGTCACTGTAAAGGGGTAATACTGGTCAGTTTGTTCAGTGATGGCATGATATTATTCGATTCCTATTTAATGGTATTTGTATTGGTGGTGCTCATGGTTTGGCATTAGCTTGGTTGGTGGTCCACTCAGATGTGTTTTAAACCTTCATGCTGAACCCTCTGGTCTTTCTGCTTAATAATAGTGCCTGTCATTTCCTTGAATGTCTGGTATTATTTCTCCACCCTACTGACTTGTAAATAAGCAAATAGAATATAAATTTAAAACCTTCACACTTTATCTATCTTCTGATTTACTAATATAATTAATACAATTTTATATTGGGGGTAATTTACTGAAACCTCCAGTATTTTTGTACATATGTTATTTTAATAGGGAATTGCTGCAGGTTCTGATTTACAGCCAGTACGAAAACAAGCAATTATCCAAAACAACTAACTATCAGAAAAAACGGTTAAATCATCTATTGGGAAATCAAACTCCTTGTAGATGTACTTTTCAAAAACTATAGACCCTAAAATATAGTTGACTATTATATGTTTAATGACATTTTGCAGGAAAGCTGGGAATTAAATTTTACCTTTTGCAGAATGTCCAAATCCTGCTAGAGAATTGCAAAGGATGCCATCATATATATTAGTCTATGGACCTACAAACTGAAGACACTCTTTAGAGAATCTGAGACAGTATGATAGATAGGTGCTATTCTTTAAGCTCAGTGAGTATACATGAAAAAAAAAATTCTGACTTCACTAAAAAAAAAATCACAATTTATTTTTCTTCCTAGTGTCATGTTTGACAGATTAGTTATTCTTTCCAGCAATCAATATAACTAACTTGGTTTCCCAGCACAGATTGCATTTTCACTAAGTCAAAACAAGAAATGAGAACATTATAATGTTATGCTTTTGTAAAGGTCTCTGTGGAACCACTGTTTTACCCTCAGCCACTGATAAAGAAATGAACTTTTGAAGATGACACAGGTTGTATGAAATATCAGATTAACCTTAAGCAGAAGAAAATGTCTTTGGGTTTTCAGTATATTCAGAACAAGCTTAGGGAGAAGGAGAATCTTTATGCTTCAGATACACTGTCAAGACTGCACACTGCAAGCACTGACCCATATGTGTTTGAGTTGGTAGACCGTGTAAAGAAATACTCGCTGTTGTCCTTTGTACCTATGCATGTTGAAGCTGTAGTGACAGGAAAGAAGAAAATGACATTTCATTCTTTTCTGTAGAGAAACAAATCACATGGATTTCAAGAAGTCCCAGTGTGGCCAACATGATAAGCATAATATTGAGTTAGTAAAAAAAACCTAGGAAATTTGGCTGTAAGTGAAAACTGTCTTCAGCAGGTATAGCAAAGTTACCATACTATATAACTGCCCTGTCTTGGATTAAAGGGTATTGTGTCATCATAGGTAACACCTTTCAGAAAGTAATATCATGGATTAACTGAGTTCCGCAGTTCCAATTCTCTAAATCCTCAGCAATAAACAGATTTAGCCAAGGGAAGCCTCGTCGTGACAGACATATTCACTTGAGGCAGATGAATGGTCACTCCTAAATTGCACGGACAACGTAAGTTGACAAAATGGGTGATAATCATGCAAAGCAATGCCATGTTCTGTCTCAGTGGCTCCTAAGCAGGGGATCCCTACTATAATGTTCATATATCTTAAAAGTGTATATGGACAGGGATTGTCTACCTGAGACAAACCCTTCAATCAATGTCAGACTGAAGTTCCTAGGGGCAACCAGAGGAAATTATTCTGGAGTCCAGGCCCTACATCATGAATAAACTTTAATTGGTTTCAAACAACAGAAATAGACTCTGGTGGCGAGTGATTGGCTCCAAAGGCAACCTAATAGTTTTTTTTTAATCTTTGAGCCCCAATATGGTGTCACAGCCTGGACTCTGGTATCCTCTGGTACTCTGGTCAGCAAGTCCAACCATGCCTTCAATCAAATTTTATTTCACTGGATGTCTGACTCGCCTGACCTTAACTTTTTCATATTAAACTTCCTCATACATACCATGGAGCCTACCCAATCGACCAAAATTTTGGTGCACTTGATCGATGCCTATATTGCAACCTGCCCAATTTAGTACTGCTTAGCTAGTTTGTGTCCCGCAAGCAGATCAAGATTGAAATAGAAAATAGCAATTAATCCTGTTTTCATTTACTAAGCCGGGCTCTTTTCCACTGAAATAACACAAAGCTATGAATGATGAAGTAAGCGTGTCCTCTGATTTTACTGATATGGTTTAAGTTTAATATCTGGAAAAGACTGTTGGGTTTGTTCATTCAATATGACACATAAATTCTTAAATTCTTGCTGGTATTAAACAACTTTTCCTGCAATGCATAAGGTGTAAACAAGGTTGCAGAATCTCAGCTGCTGATTCATCTTTAGTATTATTTTAGATTATATGTAAATGACTAAGAGTCAGCCAAAAATATCTCAAATTATGAGAATACAGCTACATAGCAATGATAGAAGTGACTTAATAAGCCATAAAAAGCTTCATACCTCCCTAATGCATCATTTGATATCAAGAAGTTAGTATATTTTTCAGATTCATATTGAATTCAACATAAAAAAATGCATGCATGGATATAAAATTAGAGGCATACAGAGAAGCAGTAGGGTCACCATAGGTGTTCTGAGTGTAGTATTTCTGCTTTATACTATTTATTTTAGCATGCTCGATCCTTTGTTCTCACCAGTGGCGGTGGTTCCTCTGCCCATTCAGACCACATGCATGCTCGGGAGAGCTACCTGCCTGCCAAATAAGCATTCTACAGTCAGCTATTAAAGTTATATGGGCATCTTTATATAATTGAGTGCATTACTCCTTTTGATTTTTACTACAAGTTACAATTTTAGTATTTTACAATCCACGTTGAAAGTGATATTTTGATTCCACTCAATACTTATTACTTATTAATACATAATCTGTGACCATGAACCTAACAAACATTCTATTAAAATAATTATAGAATTTGCTAGTTTAGATGATCTATCTTCTCTACACCAACTCTCCAATGAGACCTTCTGCCTTCCTAATGATTATATTCTAAAAGATGGAGCTATTCGTATTTTCTTATTAAAGCAAAGCTACTACACTGTCTTTAAATTCAACCCTCTGAGCGTTCTGAGACGTGACTTGAAAAGATCTTGTTGAGGAAAAATAAAGTTTGCCCAAGTGCTCCTTGCTACGCTAGAGATGCTCCAAGTCTCTGGGCACATATCTACATATTTGGTGAGAATGCGAGAAAATTAGTCCTTTTAGGTCTTGCATAGAGTTATGTCACGTATCTGTGGAGCTCAGATCCAACTCTTTCAACCACCATTATATTTTTGAACATAATACCTCTGAACTTCCCCCAAATCATTATGGTTGTACCTCCTCACAATGGCTAAATATCTCATCCCACTATATTTGGATTCCACAACAACATTTCAGATGAGTCATTGGTTGAGGAAAATAGCTAGACTGGCGGAATGATCTCATTCAGAACTTCACACCCACTCTAAATTTAAGCTTACATGAGCCTTTGGATTAGGTTTTGCTATGGCCTCTAGTTTGCCGATTTGTGGCTTTGTTCACAATCTAATTAGCATCCATGGCTGTCCTGATGGTCCTGTTCATTCATTCACATGAGACTTGTACTGTAAATACTTTTGATGTGACACTTTGGTTCGTGTTTAAAGTGTTAAAAGTGTTAATTTTTTGTTAAAAAGATACTTAAAAAGAAAATAATTCTAGAAATCAATACCACAGAAGAACAAAAACAAAGAAATTGTATAAGGTGAAAATATGCACAATACCATTCAAGACAGTCTTGCATGCTATCTTATGCAAAAAGAATGTCAAAAGTCGAAAATAGGCTATTCTTTGAACATACCCAAGGGCATCAGAAGATCATAACGAATATAATATTTAGTCATAGGCTGCCCACAAAGTGTATTCATTCTTTCCACACATTGTTTGGAGAAAGCCAGTGTGTAAGCCTCTTTTTATACCTTTGGCTAAGGAAGATACAAGATGATTAACCACTCATTATCTCACCTGACTCCCTGGAAACCAGCTAATGGGATTAGATAACAAGAGCCAATTTATTTGTCAAGGGGGAAACAAATGGCGTAATAACACGTCTGATTCAACATGTTCTAATTTATGTTTCCCTTATATGTTTTCACAAGAGTGTCGTAGTAACAGGTGACTTATTGACAGTGCCAGGGAATGAAAATACAAGTTCCTCTTGGATTTCTGACCTTTTAACTTCTTCATAAAATTTCAGCGAGGGATATCCAGTATTCCTGTCACAAGATAAATACTGTAGTTCCAACTTTAATTCTTCTAATAAATACGTTAATAAATAATAACATTCCCAAAATGAAACAGCAAACATGAATTGACGTATGTAGAATGAATAATACCGAGCATGAGTTTTCTTAACCTTCATTCAGGACAAACAAGATTTCCATTTGTCGTAGATTAGACGAGGACAAAAAGTGGCTTTGCCTTGAAAGGTCATTGAAATTGGATCAAGCGGTACAAAA
Source organism: Rhinella marina (assembly GCA_900303285.1). Lineage (NCBI taxonomy): Eukaryota > Metazoa > Chordata > Amphibia > Anura > Bufonidae > Rhinella > Rhinella marina. The sequence goes on from ONZH01010339.1 coordinate 230,343, forward strand.
TGTCTGATTGTTATGGCTCAAGGGCACACACATTCTTTGCAATGCCAGCATTTAGTACAGGAATGAAGGAGCAGAAGTGAATTCACAGGAAAGTGCATTGATAGTTTGTTATTAATTTCCTTCAGATTAGTGTTCCAGATCAATACTTCATTACGCAGCCTATTAGAGAGCATAAGTACCTGAAGTCGTACAATTACAATGGGTTAATTGTTTTACATTGACACATGAATCGTCTACAGTCATAAGGAGGGCGCTATACATTTTGTAACTTCTTGAACTTGCTTGGTAGGTGGATAAATATCCTGCTGATCATTTTCATTCCTTTTATTAAATGTTTTTGTATTTCTTTTTTCTCTGAAAAATCAACTAGTGGGCTTGTACAAATGTGAAAATGAATTTCAGGAGAAAAGATTTGATCTAAGCACTGACTCAATCAAGAGCAATTCCTCCTGCCTCCCCCATACATATGCATGTTCATTTTACCCAAGTGTGAATGTGTTATCAGTGGGGACTTTGGAGTAAAGGGCCCTTTACATGGGCCAAGAATCACATAAATCATCACTAACAAGCATTCACAATAACACTCGTTAGCGATGATCTGACGTTGTAACACTGCTGCCGATTACCTGATAAATGAACAAAATGCTAATTTATCAGGTTATTGGATCGTTTGTGAAAGCACAAAAATCCTCACTTCCCGACAGCAGATCGTGCTGTGTAAACATGATCTGCTGCCAGGAAACAATGTGTCATTATGGGGAAGAGCGATGGCCTTAGTGACTGCTACTCCCCATCTCTGGAGGAGATTGCTGCATGTAAATACACTGGTCTCCTCCGCTTGTGATCGGCAGATTGTCGGGTAGAAATGCTTCCTTCCCGACAATCTACTGCAATATTGTCCCATGTAAAGGGACCTTTAGCCACTGCCCGACACTCCTGGCAATGGCTTATCTCATTTGAGAACAAAAGGATAGGGCTTTGAAATTCAGTATGGTTGACATACCCTATCTTTATTGGTCACCATTTGCCAGTGATTCACCCAAGACAATAATATGAAACCAACTGTGCATAGAAATAAGCATTTCTGATACTCACAACTAGGCATATGCATTTCAAATGGAGGGCCCCAGAGAAAAATCAAAATAAGGCAGCTTCCCCATGCAAGCCATTAATGTTCTATGTACAGTATATGTAAATGCTGCATAGTTCATCTACTGTGGTGATGTGTACAGTATAAGTGCTGAAAGGCGTGTATATCCCGCCCAGATACCTCACCTGGGTGAAATAACTGAAATTCAGAAAGCTGAAGTGGTTTCAGCAAAGTGTAGTTTGCTGAGATAGTTTTATCTAGATGTTGTTCTGGTCTGGATTTCATTTGGACTGGGGGAAAGGTTGGTAGTGGGAGTCTTCCAGTCCACACCCTTCCACTACAGGTATTGCGGTTAGCTGAGGAGATTGCAGGTGAGGCCTGCTATTGTAATCATGGGGGTATAAAACGACCCACTGTGTATGAGAGAGAGGGCCACAGGGAACAGACCTGGAGAGGGCCTGTGTAGTCCCAGCCAAGATGGTTGGGGGGCCACAAGGCTGAAGAAGCCTGTGAGAGAGAAATGGCTGAGGAAGAGGTTGGAGCCTGTAGAGGCTCTGTGTGGTCTCATCCAGGAGGGCTGAGGGGCCACAAGGCTTTGTATAGCCTGAAGTTTGGGGGGCCCAGCGACGCCTATGGATAGAGAAAGCCGGATCGAATACCATGTGTGAACGGCGCTCTATAGGTGAGATAGAGACATCACCTGTATTAGTTAGAGTCCAGACGGACAGGTGTTTATTTGCATGTTTTTCATGTGGGTCAGTGCTAAAGAGTGAAAATAAAGCACCACTTGGACGTTAAGACCCCCTGTGTGGAAGATTTTGTGGTTGCGACCCCCTTAGAGAGAGCGATCTCTTACTATGTCTTTACAGCTAAATACCCCTACCTACATGAACTGCATAACATTAGAATGGTCTGGATGTATTGACAAGAGAGGGCACTTAGGGCCCCAATGTACCTACGATATATATATACAATGACCTGGGCTCAATATTATTAGCATGGTCAACACATGTTATTATTATATAAGCAGAACGGATGTGATAAATATAAAAAAAATAACTGAAAGTGAAATGTTGAATTGTATGCCTCCAACATTTTTAAGCTGCAAGTTGGCCTATTTTGGTAGGTGGGTAAAATGAATATATCTATTCAACACTAATAGCAAGTTCGTTCTACCTGCTACAGAACACATGCAGAACACAAAAGACAATCTCCAGGTTTGATAGCAACAAAATTTCGGATGACACAGAACAGAACATTACTGTGCTGCTGTCACAATGCATTTCCATTCCATTTAACCGAAGTGTCACAATGCATAGCAAACACTGCATATAGCAAAGCAAATCCACACCTCTTTTTTTTTTCACAGAACCAAGTAGGTCAGATACAAAAGATGTTTCTATTGACGTAGGGCTAGGTGAAACCTCAAATCGCTGAAATAAAAGTGTAAGTATTAACTTCCTCTGCTATGGCTTTTACACTTAGTCACTTCTGAGACACAGTATCTTGATCTAACAGAGAAATAAGGCTCCCTTTACTTCACAATGTATATCACTGGCAGAATATGCCAGGAAAACTAGTGGCATATATAGAGAACCTACCCATAGGTCGCCAATCTCCCAGTATATTCCAAAACAGTTATTTTGCTATGCCAAACCTATATACCTAGAACCCTATTAAGAAGGTATCCTGCTGTGTGATCAGAGTCTAATAGATACTGGATGAAAACTAACAGTACTTTTTGGAATGTCTATCTGCTCTTCTTCTTTCCCTGGGTAGGTGTCAAAATAATCCAGGACAGTGTTCTAGGTTCCTCACAGGTGGAGTTTTCCGAAAGCTTATTGAAGGAGACGGCAAAAGGAAACTTTAAATAGTGTAAATGATGCAGACAGACTCCATTAATGATGCTCCCTAAATAAATATATATCATTAATTCCTACATGATGTAAGATCACATATTACACCACACAAACATACGGCATAATTTATGCAAATTCTTGCGCTCAGTGCAATGTAATAAATTTTACTTGAAAGGGTTATTCAGATTAGGCTATGAGCACTAATTATGTAAAGTAATCAGAGAGAGGGTTGTCTTTGCAATATTGTGGGACATCTATTGCTTCCATTTGATTCTTGTGTGTCCTAACGCCAGTCTTGGACATGGCTCTGTGCTATTGCTAATAGCTAGTAGGATGCTTATCTTGGAACCCTTTATATTACTTCTCCTTGCCTTACCAGAGAATGTAATAAGCAGACAAAAGTTTTAATATTATGCCGACTCAAACTTTTTTCAACTAGAGTGATTATGATACTGCATGAGTTGACCACACGATCACGTGGCCTCTTATAAGGCTACAATCACATGTGATGGCTGCTTTCAGAACAATGATAGTCTGTGGGTGTATTCACAGGTCCATTTTTTTAAAGGCCATCAAACAATAGGACATGTCTATTTTGTCCATTTTCACGGGTTGACAGGCTTTACACAATTGAAGGTGACCAGTTTTGATAGTCGGCATGAACGAACAAACGGCCATGAAAACCTGACATTTAAGCAGTTTTTAACTGCCTTTTTATCAATGTGAATGTAGCCAAAATCTACATGTAGTTGCCTAAAGCAATAAAAGTAGAGTATCTAATATTTTTTAATGGACCGGTAGGTTTATTGGCAAGTAAGTGGCCTGTTTAATCAGTTAAGACAATATCTAAATGTTCTAGGTGACTATTAATGTAATGCTGAATGATTACCACACTATAAAGAAAATGGAAAAACAAATTGTAGGGTTGTAAAAATTTGCCCTGTAGTATCTCTTTACACTCGATGAAGAGTTTCCCTCTACGTGAAGACATTTGTTTTATTGACTCATTTCACAGAGATCTAATAAAATGGTTGTGAGGATAAATTGAAGCAACAGATTAAAAGTATACAGTTTACCTTGTGAATATTAATAGAGCCAGAATCACCAAGATAGCCATGGGATCTGTTATATCCAATGTAATATGTATGCCTTGTGATGTCTTCTAGCCAGAGGCTCCAGCGCAAAAGCAATACTTAGACCTTCCACCAAACCACCACTGATTTCTTGAGCATTGATAAAAATCACATTATACAGAATCAGTCTTTATTTGTAAATGTATATACATGCAATACGCCTGGTTATTAAAAGGGTTGTCTCACCAAAAATATTCTACCTTTTTCAAAACAAGAACTTGGATCTGAATACTTTTGTAATTGTATGTAATTAAAAATGTATTCTAGCTACAGAGTTATTCAGTGAAATCCATCTGTATTGCACTAAATGCTGTTTGTTCTTTTCTTAACTTCTCTGTCCACCCTGGTGAGGTGGATGGACATGCTCAGTTCTATCCTTCAACTTCCACCAGCTACAGCTGGTTGCTATCTATGGGCTTTGAAAATAGTATACAGCTAAGGCCCTTGCTTCTGTAGGAACAGGACGGTGGCAGTCACATGATTTACCCAAATGGCCACTTTCTCAGCTGTCCTCTTCTGAATACTCTTCTCGGTGGGCTTTGGAAAGAAGATAAGCTTGTCCAGTGCCTGTACAGAAGAGGGTGCAGCAGAGAAAGTGATCACATGGTTAAATACTGACTGGTACCATCTTTTTTCCCATGGATACAGGTCTTGACGCTACACTGTTTACATAACCCATAGAGTAGCTGGAGTTTGAGGAACTTTACAATGGTTCAGAGATGTTTAGAAAATATTGTTATGTCTTGGCCGTCCTCATTAAAGGAGTTGTCTAAGATTGAAAAATCATGGTTGTCCACAGTTTTTGTCTGACAGCGCAGTTTAGCTCCATTGAAGTGAATAGAGGTGGTTTGCACTTCTGAAGACAGATGTGGTATTGTTTTTTGGAGGAGAAGAGATTTTTTTTTTTATTCTGTAAACCTTTATTAACACCTATTATCTCCAGGGGTCTCTGGTAGGCCTCCCATGAACTGACACATACTATTGATTTATGATATTTTAAATTCTAATATATGTCTCCTAACCATAGCAGCAAAATGAATAGAAAGCGATGCATGAAATTGGCTTACATCAAGGAGTATATCAAACAATGGCGCAGTAAATACCGGCGACTGGACATGCTGCTATTAGACTTGCATAAACTCTTATGGGCTAATTGTTAATGTCATTTGAACTTGACTTTTATTATACTTAGTTTAAGTGATTTTTCTACTAATTCAATATAAAGTTATGTTTACCCATGGAATGCAAATGGTTCTTGGCACGCTTTGTGCACATCTCAATATGCTCATTTCACGGTCTTGGTTATATAGCTCTAAGCCCTGACAACTAACATTTCATAGCACAGGTCCCCAGGTAGCAGATATATTATAGCAGATATAATGTTCAAAAAAAAAAAAAAGAGATTCAAAACCTTACATAAGACATCAACCTTTTAAACCAACATTGGGGTTAACTGCCGAAGATTCCACAATGTTAGACCTCACTACAGAGATGGAGGATGATACTTACTTGCCTTCATTTGCATACTAATAAAACATAGCGTCCTTGTGCCCTGCACTGGCCTCAATTAACAATTCTATCTTAGAACACCAGGTTTCCAGGGGACGTAAAACAGGGTGGAACACTATGGAAATTCCCCCTCCGGAAACAGAAACGTTAATGGAGCTTATCACTTCCATCATTAATTTAATCAAAAAAGCTTGAGGCACTTTTCTGCAGCAATCTGTTAAGAAAACATTTCCATGTATGTGAACACTTCTCATTTCAATTACACCCTCGCCACTTTTGTTCATTTATTTAATTTTTTTTTCATAAACAAATATATTATAATTTAATATCTCAACCAGCCGTGCACACTGTTACTGGATACGAGGTTGACTGCATTTTGTGAAGTGGAAATATTTTTTGGAGTATTTTACCGACTGTGACAATTATATATTAGCATCCCTTTAACTCAGATTAATAGAAGTTATTTCAGCATATAATGAGGATTTTAGAACTGCTGACTTCATCAGAGAAAAGAACATTACAATGCGAACAAATTAGTGACCTGTTAACCCTTTAATTACGGAAATGCGATAGTTCCAAGGATATTTTAGGTTCTTACAATGTTCAGCTATGCAGCCGATCAAAAGATATCATATTTTTATGTGATGTAGAGCAGTATAGATTTCCATTGAAGCCTTTGTAGGAGAATTTCCTACTACAGTTCCTGTAGAGGGTGTTTCCAGAGAATTAAATATTGCTGAAACGGGTCAGCTTGTTTGCTATAATAAAAAAGGCATATTTATTACTCACCTAACTGTCCTCCTCTCGACTATCTTTTTTATGATGCCTGGTTTACTGCTAATTTCTCCTTTCTGCTGCAGCAGTAACATGTCCTTGTTTCGGGACATCATTGCTGCAGCAAAACGTAGAGAATAATGGAAGATCAGCATCTACAGAATGGGTGTGGCAGATAATTATTCAGGTAAGTAAGTCTTTTTTACTAATTTTCAACATCATAACCTGTTTTAACAATATATTTTTTTCTTGAAAAAACCCTTTAAATGGGTTTTCATAATGGCTAGTTCTTCTTGATGCCCATTTAGGGCAAATGGATAGCAAGGGCTTCCCTTATTATTAATTCCATCTATATATTTCAATAAGCAAGAGCAGAGAACCCCCCTCTCTTGCCCTGGTGGAATCGGCCCATCTATGTAACACATCACTGACCATTCGTTTTTTAAAGAAGTACTCGCACAAAAATGTTTATTCTCTGACCTGTTAGAGAGGTGCCTGATGTAAACTGTAGTGAAAGTAATCTTCTCACCAGTCACTATATTTCTGAGTTATAACCTGATCCTCAGCTGTTTCATGGCACCAGCACTCTGATTTTCCAAATAGCACAGCATCTTATGTGTGGACAGGAAACCAGTTTCTCTGTGTATTCCTATTGCATCCTCACTGTCAGTCTAATAGGAATGAATAAAGAAGTAACTGTCTTCCAGTCCTGTGTCAGTTGGAGGTCAGAGAGTTGGTCACATGACACAGCTGAGGATCAGAAAAGAGATTATAACTCACAAATACAGTCACTAGTAACAAAAAAAAAGAATACTTTCACTACAGCTTACATCAAGGACCTTTCTAACAGGTCAGAGAATAAAAATGTTGTGGGAGTGCTTCTTTCATGCTAAATTTCCCTAGCAGTTTGAACCCATATTACCCCATTTAAAGGGGTTGTTCAGGAATACTCTCCTGCCAATTTCACATTGGGCATGGAGAGCTGTCAATGCATGTTGCATAAAACAATTGCTGAGGCAACTGTCCAATGCCAAAAAAGTATGAATGGGTCCCATTAATTAGTATCGGATTCCTGAATGATACATGTTGGACACATGATGGTTGCCTTATTATCTCATCATCCCAGTATGCAGAGGGCCTCTTGGCAGATTTGTTGTGTGGGTTTTTGTGAATGAAGAAGAGATGTCTTCAACTGATGGCTTGTTTTGGTGGAAAGCACATGGATCTCTGCAAGCCCCATTCAAATGAATTGAGAAAGTCACAGAAACTTCAGCAATAAAGTGTATTGTGGGGTTAAACCAAATAAGATTAGGAAAGAAAAACTGAGAAAGGGCGTTAAGTCTATAAAATAAGTTTGGGTGGGCTGGCTTCAGAAACTGCATGTGTCATTACAGTTACATGGCCTCATTTGAACACTGAAACACCGAGCTGTTTTATATATCCCAATCAATGCTGTAAAAGGAACATTACTTAAACATTAATTTTCTGAGCCTTCTGAATAGCGGTGTATTTTTACTCCTACAGTTTTTGTAAGACGGCAGCTGTTGTATTGTCTTATTATGGAAATAAGCAGGAATGCATGATGCACACTTTAAGTCAATACTGCATTATTCCTAGGAAATCACTCTCTGTGTGTAATAAAATCTCTGTTAAATGTTTAGTATAATTTGTGCCCATATTCTCTGTTTTTCTATTGATCTTCATAAATTATGCAGCTGTAATTGTTGCATTTGCATAACTGTAGCACGCTGATGACTAAAATAAGTTTATTGTATTTTATTAAACAAGCCAATTAAAAATTCTGACTCCCAGCGCTGATTGCTTGATAGTAAAATGTTCTTATTATCATAGCTCTTTTGTGTATATACTTTACAGTTCCCAAAAGACTAAATGGTTCATCATATAATATTTAATATGCCTACTTATCAATCTTTTTGTCTAAGAAAAAAGTAAGAATTAGCACAGTGCATAATTCGTCTTGTGGTGTGCCCCAATCTAAACCATTGTACTGGCTGTAAAAGGTTAATCAGACATTCTTCTATATGAGAACTACTAAAGGTCCTCTTACTCAACCTGATCTTATATGAATGTTCATATGACTACTCACTGGTCCATCTAAAAAACTAGCGAGCAGCCGAGAAACGTGAAAACGCTCATATCTATTATCAATCTATCTATCTATCTATCTATCTATCTATCTATCTATCTATCTATCATCAATCTATCTGTTATTTATCTAATCTATCTATCTATCTAATATCTATCTACCTACCTATTATCTATCTATCTATCTATCTATCTATCTATCTATCTATCTATCTGTCCCATATCTACCTGTTTCATACATATCTAATATATATATATATATATATATATATATATATATATATATATACACTCACTGGCCACTTTATTAGGTACACCTGTCCAACTGCTCGTTAACACTTAATTTCTAATCAGCCAATCACATGGCGGCAACTCAGTGCATTTAGGCATGTAGACATGGTCAAGACAATCTCCTGCAGTTCAAACCGAGCATCAGTATGGGGAAGAAAGGTGATTTGAGTGCCTTTGAACGTGGCATGGTTGTTGGTGCCAGAAGGGCAGGTCTGAGTATTTCAGAAACTGCTGATCTACTGGGATTTTCACGCACAACCATCTCTAGGGTTTACAGAGAATGGTCCGAAAAAGAAAAAACATCCAGTGAGCGGCAGTTCTGTGGGCGGAAATGCCTTGTTGATGCCAGAGGTCAGAGGAGAATGGGCAGACTGGTTTGAGCTGATAGAAAGGCAACAGTGACTCAAATTGCCACCCGTTACAACCAAGGTAGGCAGAAGAGCATCTCTGAACGCACAGTACGTCGAACTTTGAGGCAGATGGGCTACAGCAGCAGAAGACCACACCGGGTGCCACTCCTTTCAGCTAAGAACAGGAAACTGAGGCTACAATTTGCACAAGCTCATCGAAATTGGACAGTAGAAGATTGGAAAAACGTTGCCTGGTCTGATGAGTCTCGATTTCTGCTGCGACATTCGGATGGTAGGGTCAGAATTTGGCGTCAACAACATGAAAGCATGGATCCATCCTGCCTTGTATCAACGGTTCAAGCTGGTGGTGGTGGTGTCATGGTGTGGGGAATATTTTCTTGGCACTCTTTGGGCCCCTTCGTACCAATTGAGCATCGTTGCAACGCCACAGCCTACCTGAGTATTGTTGCTGACCATGTCCATCCCTTTATGACCACAATGTACCCAACATCTGATGGCTACTTTCAGCAGGATAATGCGCCACAGTCACCAGATCTCAATCCAATAGAGCATCTTTGGGATGTGGTGGAACGGGAGATTTGCATCATGGATGTGCAGCCAACAAATCTGCGCCAACCTGTTACTAGCATGGTGTACCTAATAAAGTGGCCGGTGAGTGTATATATATATATCTATGTCATATCTATCACTAACGTCCCCCTATTAGTGTATTGTTGGCTGAACCCGCTGCTCTTGAGTTTCTCGCCTACCCCCTTAGGATACACATACATGATGGGCCGAGACAAACATGTATGTGTATGGGGGAGCCAGGAGAGATACCTGTCGGCTGAATGATTGCTTGGCAAACAGCTTATTGAATGTGCATGACCAGCTTTTGACCAAGGAATCAATCACTAAGGGTAAGTTATACAAGGTGTCACATAGGCATTGTGCTAATCAGTTCCCATCCTAGAGGTAGAAACTTGATGGTCTATCATAAGCATAAAGTCACTTTTACACGGGTTGATGATCAGGGCAATTTTCAGGAAGGAGAGTCCCTAAAAATGCTCATTCACAATAATTGCTCTGCAAAGGTACCACCAATCACCCCATGAATCAGCAAATGCTTATTCATTTAGGAAAGCATTGCTGATGCAAACACCAACATTTATCTTTCCGGTGAACAGATTGTGATGTGTGCACTGCAATCTGCTTCCCAGAAACATTGTAAATGCAGCTCCTCTGACAAGCAGGAAATTATCTGCTGAGTCGGCACATGTAAAGAAAATCGCTGTAGCAATATTGGACTACCCTACTGTAAAATATAACTTTTATTGATACCAGTTAAAAACAACCCACTGCAAAATGATACATAACCGATAAATATTAGCAATGTAAGGTAGATAAATCAATAAGTGAAGCTAAGAGAACAGCGGGGCCCCTAATTTCAATAGTCTTGTCTGCAAATGTAAAGGGGCCGTAAGCCAGCAATTTTTCACTCCTGGAGAACTCCTATAAGTTGCTTTTAGCTAAGCCTCAAAAAGTAGGCCAGAATTCAAATCTGTTTCAAATGAACATATGGTAATCACAAAGAAAATATGCTTAGAAACCAATCTTTAATAACTCATTTAATCATGAAAAAAGATTTTTTTGTAATTTTTATTCTGTATAAAATTGTATAATTGCATTTGTAGCCAACCTTGACCTTTAAAAAACAGTATAAAAGACGTAACCTAGACTTTTGGTTGTGTCAGGAAAAGAGTAGAACAATAAGTCCTCGAACATTAGTTTATTTATTTGGCAGAGAGAAGCTCTGAACTGAAGATATCTATTATGAAGAGGAGCTCATAGTTCTGCACATAGAAAGTCGTTTAAAATTGTATTAGAGCCAGCAGTATAATGTACAGAAATGGATAATGCACAGGAAACATGTGATATGTCCAGAGATTACATTAGTGCAGCTCATTGTGTGTCATCCTTTGGGCCACTGGGATCAGCTTTGTCTGTCTGCTTCCAACCTACTCAGCCCTCAAAGTTATTGTCTTTCAGAAGTGATTGCCAACAGTTTTCAGTAGAGAAATCAAGTTAAGGATGAGAGTTTGACAGATAGCAAAAAGGCAGCACTCAGAAAGAAAATAAAATGCAAAAAGTTTATTCACCCATGTGTGTATCCACATGGGTTAAAAAACTTTTTGCATTTTATTTTCTTTTTGAGTGCTATCTTTTTGCTATTTTGTATGTTGGGCAATTGTCTAGTACCTTCAGGCATCCACCTGTTTGTTGACTCATACTGGACATTAGTGCTGCCATATATTTGCTTTTTAGATAGATAAGATAGAAAGAAAGAAAGAAAGAAAGAAAGAAAGAAAGAAAGAAAGAAAGAAAGAAAGAAAGATAGATAATATGTACTGTAGTTAAGCATCTTTCTTTTAAGTGCTAGTGTCATAGCAAGTGTCTCATTCTTGTAGTGCCATATACTTGCTGCCGCTTCTCCCTTTACAGCCAACAAGCCGATGCAAAGTATCAGAAAGGCTAGCATGTGACTAGTGCAGTCATTATTCAGTTATCTACTTGTGTGTGTTTTAATAGTTATATTGGCTTCTCTAAAAGCACAATTGCTAGACTAGAAAAGGGCCTTTTGGGTTTATGTTTACAGTCCAGTAGAGACCAAACAGAAATGCCAAAGAGAAAACGGCAGCATGCATTGTATGCTATCAGCTAGAATACTTAATCACTTTGGTAACCCTTGAAATGACAGTTCTGATCTTGTCATCAGCAAAAAGGCATATTTCTCCTAGAGATCAAAAAAGGATTAGGTACTTGGCCTAGTTTTGTGTGCAGCAGCATTAATCAGTTAGTAGTACTTTATCTCATTTACTGTTCCTCTTACAGTTTTGTGTTTTTATACTGTCACATTATGTATAAAATGTAATACAATGCTATCAATCTCTTACTGAAAGCCGAGTACAGCTTCATTCCCTCTGTATATTAGTGGATGTGTTCAAATAAAATCACAATAACGGTATCAGAGCTCATCCTAAAAATAGGTAGCAACACATTTCTCACAAAAGTTTAAAATAATTACTAGGGAAGCAAGAGTAGATCTTCCAGCACTGTTAAGGAGATGAAGGACTCTCAGCATAAAATTACATGCCTGAAAGTCGTACTGAATAATATTTGACAACTCACTGTCATTTTTTTTACTGTGAGTTTTACGAAAACACTGGGTCGAAAATATATTTTGACGCCTTTCCTGATCATTGAAGGGATTACAATCTAAATCATTTTAGCAGATGACTGTATTTTAAGAATGTGATAGAATTAAGCTAACATTGTTTGTTTCTCGACATTTTTCTTCATGTTTGAATATATTCATTTACATATTGTAATTCAATAATTACACCTACATATGTCTCCAAGATGATTTAAGGTGTTTATTCTAAAAATGTTGACAGTATTTTTTTCTCATTAAGTGGAATACATCATAAGCCTTATAAAACCCACCTATGTTGTAACATTTTACTGTCCTCATCCTGACTTATGTTTCTAGGAATAATACTCCCACCCTATACACATTTTGTAACATTAAAGGGGTTGTCCCACAAAAAATATTCTGCAGTTTTCAAACCAGCACTCGGGTCTGAATACTTTTGTAATTGCATGTAATTAAAAATTTTGTATAGCTACTGAGTTATTCAGTAAAATGTATCTGTACAGGGACACTTCATTTCTTATTTCTTTGACCTGCTCATTGAGATGGCTGCACATGCTCAGTTTCATCTTTCAACTGTCTCCTGAGCTGTGATAGGGAGAGCACAGACACGCCCCCTTAGCTGCAGTGGAAAAGACACTCTCCTTAAGCTGTCAGCTTGATATAAATCTAGCAGACCAATGAATGGGGATATCTCTGGATCCATCTGAGGTACAGGGCTGGTTCTAGCTGGTTCATCTAAAAATCGAAGCCTCAAAGTTTAATCGGGTATCGTAGATTTCTTAGAGACATTACAGGTATGTCAACTGAACCTAGCAATCATCTACAGGAGTGTAACTAAGGACTACAATGTCATTCATGTTTGCTAGACTAGAGAATAAGTAGCCATTTTGAAAAAAATAGAATGGAGAAGCTCATTAACAAACATAAAAATGGGCCTCCAGATGATGTGTTTTTTTTTTTAAATGGCCACTTACTGTAGTCCCTAGTTGTTGACATGTCAATGTTTATAGAGAAGGTATTCGCAGGTTCACGCTACTCTTAAAGCAGAAAAAATATTCTACAGATTTCAAACCAGCACCTGCATGTGAATACTTTTGTAATTGCATGTAATTAAAAGTTTTGTATAGTCACTGAGTTATTCAATAAAATGTATCTGTATAGCGCCACCTGCTGTTTGTTTTTCTCTTATTTCTTTGACCTGCTTACTGAGAAGGCCGCACATGCTCAGTTTCATCCTTCAACTGCCTCCTGAGCTGTGATAGGGAGAGATGAGACACGCCCCCTTAGCTGCAGCACAAAAGACACTCCCCTTGAGCTGTCAGCTTGAAATAAATCTAGCAGAGCAATGAATGTGGACATCTCTGGATCCATGTGAGGTACAGGGCTGGTTCTAACTTTGTTTGTCATGAGAGTTTGTCATGTACTATATGATGTCTGATTTTCATTTTTTAAATCTATTGTGGGATAACCCCTTTAAGGAAAGGGGTGAATCAAAGTTGGGACCCATGGGCTGCCTTTATAGTACTCCCGTGGTAATTCAATATTGTTATCCCAAGGGTATAAGGAGCGACAATTGTAGACCTATCATTTATCTAGCTGAAAGTGAATGTTTCTGTCAGTTCTGTGTGATTTCTGATTAAATGGAATGGTATAGTAAGGATCATTAAGCATACTGTACTCCTATGTCATTTTCAAAGCTCAGATCAATCCAAGAGCAAAGAGGATTGTAGTATTATATTCAAAGGAATACTGGAGCAAATCTTTAGAATGACAGTGACAATGATGATTTATAGAAAAGTAGACTCCCTGCATGGCTAACTGAGTTTCCCCAGATTATCAGTCATTGTCCTCCACATACAGTAGTTCTGAATTGTCATTATATATTGGACATGGACGGGCAAAGCCTTAATACAATATTACAGCTTTTGTCAAATTAATTTCTAACTGACTGCTTTGCTTAATAAAACATTTATCTTCAATATATGTTGAAAAAATACAGAAACCGTCAGAATACTATGGGTATCTACTGAAATTCTCCACAAGTGTATCTCACTGTTGTAAAGAAAGATAATGAGGGACAAAAAATACCAAGTTAAGCTGGTCATACGAACTAGAGGTGTATTGACTGAAATCACCAATTTTGGCAGGTTGGGCTGGCCATCTAATGCCTTGTGTCCTCCTGTCATTCCCCCAACGGCCAATGTTGGGGGTCATAAGGATCGAGCAGGTTGGATTCAATTGCCTGATCATTTTGTCAGGGAGATCAAGCAGCATCTGTGGTTTTCTCCTCTCTCTCCATTCACCACATACAATGCATTCAGAAAGTCTTCAGACCCTTTCACTTTTTTCACATTTTGTTATTTTGCAGCTTTGTTCTAAAATAAAAAAATATATCAAGTTCTCCCCCATCAATCTACATTCGTTACCACATTGATTCATTACAAAGAAGCACAAGGAACTTCGGCTTTGCGGCAAATTAAGTCCATCTCATATACTTTGATTCGCTCAACACTAGTGCTTAGAGGTATTAGATGTACGTCAACTGAACCCACCTATTATCTAATATATACAGGTGTTGCATGGCTCTCCCTGACAGTAGATACCTAAGGAGATACCAACTGCTGTTCCTTTTGTTCTGTTGGGAAAGTAAGACTTCTCTGGCAGAAGCTTTCTCTTTCCACTGAGAACACTTGTCAGGCAGGCATGCATATGAGAAGATCAGAAGTCATAGCCTTCGGTCGAAAGAGCATTCTCCTGTGTATATCTGTCAACAAATTAACTGATTTACTCTATATACAGTGAGTACCAAAAGTGGGCACCATGACAAAGCTGAAAACAGGCTTGCATTATGGTGCTGGTCTTGCAACCCAGACAGACAAGTCTGATGTTTGTACCTCCTTTATCTTCCCACCCTTTGATTGCTAGAAATGAAGTTCTTCTCTAGAGAAGTCCCACATCACCCAACAACAAAAGGGATCGGTTGAAACAGGGCTTTGCCTTGTCTTTCTAGGGGCCCCATAGCACTTTTAAATCTCATAAACCACAACAACATAATGATGATTTGCTAGTAAGCCTCAAAGCTTCTATATGGAACTCACATTTAAGGGTCTACTGCAGACAGTATCCATATTTTAAAATACCACCTGAAACTGCTGAAAAACTGAATTGAAACAACATATTTCTCTTTGCTTTCAAGGCATAGAAATGATGGAGATCCCAGAAAGCCTTGCCATGTGGCAGCATTCATAAAAGTGAATGGCCTATCACTCACGGCAAAACGTTTATATGTCAAACAAGGTGCTCTGCAGATCATTGGAAGAAATCTCAGCAAAGGCAAGCTGTACTGAAGGGCTTTAAAAAGTGCCATAAAGGTTCACTAAAAGAAATAACATGAAATCTGATATTTATGGAAATAACAAAGCATGATGGAACAGAAAGTCATAAAGAGCAAAACTACAGGACCAAGAATGAGCCAGCCGGCAAGAGACCGATTTCTTTCTTCTTAATTATCTCCTTACTGTTTGCTAAACTTCACAGAAACTATACATTACTTATATACATTTACATTATTGCATTTAATTTTCTTTTACAAAGTGCAATAGAAAACCTATGAAAAAAGATAAGACCTGTGTAAAAAAACCAAATAGCATTGCACTGCCTGGATACTGTTCAAATATTTGAAAGTGTCTGATTCAATTCTCTAAATATAAAGGTTAGCCGCATTACAGCATCATCTATGATTTCTTCCCATTTACATATTTTAGCTGGACACTAATCATCCATGGCAGCTCAACAGCAGCAGGTGGGATTCTGGGTAATAAAGCTGGAAAACTAAGCCAGGAGTTCATAAATTAGTTGCAACATTTTCCTAAACTTTATGAAATCTTTTAAAGGTGCCTCATTACAACACCTAATCCTTCAACCAAAGGATA
Source organism: Rhinella marina (assembly GCA_900303285.1). Lineage (NCBI taxonomy): Eukaryota > Metazoa > Chordata > Amphibia > Anura > Bufonidae > Rhinella > Rhinella marina. The sequence continues at coordinate 246,601 of ONZH01010339.1, forward strand.
GGTCCAACTGCTGGGCCTCCCACCGATCACGAGAAAGGTGGGCTGTATTCTCCCATTTGAATGGCGTGGTAGACATGTATGGGTGTCCACTGCACCATTACACTGTATGGGACTACCAGAGAATATAAGTGCTGGACTATCTTCAGGAGCCGCACAGAGTTCAATGGAGTGGCAGCAAACATGCATGTATGCCACCAGGGCCGGTTTTAGACAAAATGTGGCCCTGGGAAAAATCAAGTGGGGCCTCAAATTTTGTAATAATGTGCTAGCAACACAGTTACTGTATTTTTCACTTTAAAAGGCGCACCACAGATTTTAGAGTAGGAAAATAAGAAAAAAATATTTTTGATCAGACCTCATATCAGACCCCCATATCAGCCCTCCATTTCAGACCTCTATCAGACCACAGATCACCCTTTCCAACCCCATCAGACCTCAGATCAACCCACTCAGCCCCCATCAGCCCACTCAGCCCTCATATGCAGCGTCAGGTCATAGTGCACGCACTACATCCTGACACTATACGGAGTCAGGACAGTGCAGCGCCGGCAGGAGAAGACAAGAGAGCGCTGGACCTGGAGTGAAGCTGCAGTGCAGGAGGGTGAGTATGTTTCCCCGCTCCCGACACCTAATACATACTAATACACCTAATACATACTAGTGAGCACTTCCATAATGGAAGTGTTCACTAGTATTCGCTTTTTAAGACGCACAGCAATTTTCACCCTACATTTGGGGGAAAAAAGTGCATCTTATAAAGTGAAAAATATGGTACATTCTGTTGATTCCAGACCTTCCTCACAGATTTACACCCCATAAAGTTCTTCACCCTCATGGCCCCAGAATACACCACCCTCCCCCATCACAGCAATGAGTTCCCCTCACTGACGGCATCTGAGAGTGTTAAAAACCAGAAGCGCGGGATTCCTCTCCAGGCGCGCTTTGCCCCAGCGAAGATTGGTTAAAGCACCCTGTTCTATAAATAAGCCGCAGCCTGTACTAGGCTTCCAGGCTTATTGTTAGTATATTCCAGTTCAGGCCACTAGGTGGCAGCACTGAACTGTGATACAGTGATTTCTATACAGACTAATGGAGCAATTTACACCTGATGATTTTAAGTTGTGGTCCACTTAGGGGACTTAAGAAAAAGTAAAAAAAAAATAAAAAAGTTTTGAAAATATAAAAAAAAATTAAAAATCATCCCCATTCCCCCTAAAAAAGAACAAAATGGCATTATAGGCATTGCTGCATGCAAAAACGCCCATACTATTAAAATATTAAAACAAAGTTAGCCCATATGGTGAATGGTGTAACAGAAAAGAATTTAAAAAAGGCAGATTTGCGCTTTTGTATCACTTTATCTCCCAAGAAAATTGAATAAAAAGTAATGAACACACCCCAAAATGACAAGCTGAGTATTTAAGTTTTATTTAGCCTTTATTTTTAAAAACTTCCTATGGGGGTTTGAACTCAGAATCTTCTACATTAAAGGCAAGAACCTTACCCACTGGGCTATGGAGCTCAGTGTCATGTCAGTGGTGAAAAACCTCATATGCCGGTCCTGTATGCCACACCATTAACATGAGGGTACTTGAGTTACTGTTCTCGGGATGGGCCTGGGCCTTAGTGGTTGTTATAATGGGACAAGCCCTTTAAGACCTGGTCATTTCTGGGAATCTATCTATCTATCTATCTATCTATCTATCTATCTATCTATCTATCTATCTATCTATCTATCTATCATCTATCATCAGCTATTGAATGTATATGGTTGTCGTTGCAGCATTATGTACAATGTTCTATATTCCATAGATTTTTGGACACATCAGGCACATTAGTATTATTACTATGATTATTATCTACATTAGTTATGCATCCTGAAACTGCAAGAAAATCCATTTGATTTCCCTGCTGTGTTGTGTAAAATTATGCAAAGAAAACAATATGCTACATACAGATGTTGTACAGTTGGACTCATATTTATTTTGAAATTAAAACAATGGAAAGCACATCAGGATATAATAATGCTGATAATTTATACTGATTAAACCTGACAGTATTAGCTCTGCTACATGTAGATGGGTAATAGATAGATAGGTGATAGATATTTAGATAAAAAGCGGTCACATGACCCGCAATAGAAAAATAGTTTTTCTATTGCGGATCATGTGACCGCTTTTTACGATCACATGTGCGTACCAATGTGGAACGCATTTCCTGTTACATCTTACACAGCCGCAATGGACTCTCCACAACGCTGAACAGCATGGACGATATACATAGGCTGGTATGTTGATTTTAAACTATGGATTTATATTGATTGATTTCACATGTAATTCACAGATAATAGAGTTATACTCATGATGAATAATTGTCACTTGTTATGTTATTTTTTTATTGTTTTTGACACTTATATATGTGTTTTGATTCACTTTTTGTTATCATTATGGGAAACGTATGAGAAAGTACACAGAGATTAATGCACTGAATTTATGGTTATATTATAACACAATTTTATACCCAATGATGATATAATTAATGTAATGATTACAATTTAATGATGTTGCCTTTAAATACTTGTAACATTGATGTATCTTACATGGATGCTTGAGAAAAGTCCCAGTGTGAGGACTGAAATGTCGCTCCTGGTGAAATAAATCACTTTTTGCTTTAGCTTTAGCTGCGGATTTCTTTTATTGTTTAAGAAGGATTTGACCACATCCGGAGCTGCTGGAACACCATTACTCCTTTTTACATTGCGGTGCTGCTTTCATTTATTTTTGATAGATAGATAGATAGATAGATAGATAGATAGATAGATAGATAGATAGAATAAATAATTCCACAGCACCACCATAAATTGTGCCAAAAAAGGTGTTTATTACACCAGAGCGACGTTTCAGTCCTTCTCAATGGGACTTTTCTCAAGCAGTAGTGTTAGCACTACTGCTTGAGAAAAGTCCCATTGAGAAGGACTGAAACGTCGCTCTGGTGTAATAAACACCTTTTTTGGCACAATTTATGGTGGTGCTGTGGAATTATTTATTCTATATTCTTGAACTGGACCAAGTTCTAGCCGCGGGCACACCATTACCTTTACTACTACGCAGTGCTGCTTTCATTACTTTTTAGATAGATAGATAGATAGATAGATAATAGATATAGACAGACAGATGATGGATACAAAGAGATGATAAATAGATACAAATAGATATAAGATAGATAGATAGATAGATAGATAGATAGATAGATAGATAGATATAGATACCGTAGATGGATAGATAGATAGATGAAAATTTGCTTACTGAAATTTTTCTTTCCTTTAGTCCAAAGGCAGCACAACACAATGGGTTAATGTTTCCCTCCTCCCGTCTAGGACAGAAGAAAATGATTAGTAAATCAGACTAATTAACCCCCTATAAAGGAGTGCACACCCACAGGATAGATGTGTTTTTTATCAAGCAATAACTTTTACAGGGAGGGATACTTGTGCTGCCTTTGGACTAAAGGAAAGAAAAATTTTGGTAAGCAAATTTTCATCTTTCCTTATCGTCCAAAGGCAGCACAACACAATGGGAATTGACAAGCAGTAATAAGCCAGGGGGGGGGTCCAAAATGCAGCCTAATAATCACTTGCTTGCCAAAGGCTGAATTGCAACTACCCGATACCTCAACTTAATTATTTTGTAAAAATGCATGGAGACGACCATGTAGAGGCTCTTCATATTAGATTTTTTTTTTTTTATCTCTCTGCCCAAGCGACTAAATGGACAGCGTTGAGTGTGTTGTAACTCCATCCGGTAACTGGAGTAACTTCTAGAAGCAGTATTCTTAACCTAAGCAGAGTAGGCTTGCTATGTTTTTATGCTTCTCTATAAGCTGTTGGTCACCTGACCTGAAGGACCCTGGATCTCCAATGATCAGTAGATGACGCTTGTCTTGATCAGCTGAATGAGGAATCTGAAAGATGAATTTATTAACGTACATTCATGTTAGATGAGAGATCTAGAAGGATCTAGAGCAAAAACCTTAAAGGAGAGTCTTCTTGATGAACCTTGATATATGGATATTGTATTTCCACCATCTTCTTGGCTGATGAAATTGCCCAGAGAAATAAACCTCCCAAATACAAACCTTAGAGAAGCTTCTACAAGAGGTTTAACCAGGGTGTAAAGAACAACCTGATTCCAGACTGGAATTGGAGGCTTAACAATTAATTTAAATTGAAGAAAAAGCATGAATGCACAAATGCATAAGTGGCAGCCCTGAAATGCAACCTAAAGTGGAAAAAGAAAGCAAAGTTTTCCACCACCACCTGAGTCCTGAACCCAAAATTCTAGGCTGTGAACTGAGCACGTTTGGTGTGGAAGCTGTAGGCCTGCTTGATCGAGAAGAACAGGCTGGACTGTATGTTCAATAATTTCCTCTGGCAAATTGTACCAGTGAGGGATCATGCCCTCCAGGCTAGATGAGCACCATGGCTATGGCCACCCATCCCACTTCCCTGAAACTCAGGATATGAGGGTAATAGAAGAAAATTTGATTGAACAATTCCTGTCATCTATTCTTTTGATGGATCCACCTGATTCAGCAGCAGAAATATTGAGCTTAGTATTGGAGACTGACCCCATTGCCTCTAAATGGGATACCCCGTCTACATATGATGTGATAAAGATACCGTTGCTGAGACTTTAACTGAGACCTACTTAACCGCTTCTCCTGAACCCTCAGAATACCTTGAACGGGGAAGAGTACTTCCCGACCAGTGCTATTGGAACAGCCAGAAACAACAAACTTGTTCAGTATACTTCGGACAAAGCCATCCAACAGGATTTCTCAAGATTCTGGCTTGACTACCACAAGATGACCCAGGCATGATAAACCTTGGTTCTTCCTGAAACAAAGCTGTTTAGCAATGTAGAATAATGGCCAGAGCTTCTATCGAAGAGGTCAGGGAATTTTACATTTGTGGACAGATAGACTTCTGGGCTGCTCTGATGGCAATCTTGACCAGCAAAGGAGTGGCGGATGTACAGGAAATGCTGGGGGAGCCCTATTAAAATATTGCTGTGGGCGATAGGCTGCCTGGCCTGTTCCCGTTATTCCCAGTTACTCCACTGGCCCTTGGTGATGGGACCTTAAGCATCACATACACCTCTATTTCTGGATATGCTCCACTGAGAGCTAAGTAACCAGTTCCTAGAGTCTACCTGGAATCTAAGGGTCAGTGAATTGAAGATAAGAAAAATCTGGTGAGAGCCGGCACTGAGAACCTGAGATGGGTAGCAGTAATGTGATATAAGTGAATATGGAATCTAGGCCATAAAAACGACCTGCTGGTGCATATTGACAAGAAACAGCAAATCAATCAAACTTCTTCCGAGAAGGTAAATGATTAGACATGTCAGGTCTAACCTCCATCATACCATTGGTCCGGTGGAGCAAACCCTCTTGAAAATACCCAGAATTCCCTGGGATAGAGGTCAAGATCTTACTAATAAGACATTAAAGGTCTAATTATTTGCCTTGGGGGGCAATATCCACTAAAGATAGTAACCTGGATACAAGATTCTATCCAGGAGACTGACAAAATACTAAAATTATGATGTCTCTGTTCCATTCTAGTGCTTGGAGAGCCTTGTTAGAAATACTCTTCTATCCATCCCTCAGAGCCGCTCTAGGAGGTCTTGGAATGAAAAATTGACAATATGAAAACTAGCCTAAGAGGAGTATTGTGGAAAAAAGCCCCCTGTAACAACATTAGAAATGATTTAACGAGGAAAAAAATAGCGCTAACAGAATGTCCGTATGCACAGAGTGTCCAAGGGACCCACATAAGTAGGAGGTACAATAGGGCCCATACACACAAATTTTTTTTTTTTTTTTACCAAACGTCACGTAATTGTAGATTAAAGCGGACACATTAATAAATGGAACCGAGACACTGAAAGACAGGTGATGACCACCTCTGTACCTAATCCACGGAAGAATGTAGTCCCACCATTCCATATTGCGGACAAACTGGGCATTACCATATAGGGCAGGACTTAAACCCTAGACTCCACTGACCGCAGCAGCATGCACACTAGCGGCAGCGCCAGTAGTAGACCACAGAGTGGCTGGCGGCAGCATATGAAGTAGCAGACCACAGAGTGGCTGGCGGCAGCATATGGAGTAGCAGACCACAGAGTGGCTGGCGGCAGCATATGAAGTAGCAGACCACAGAGTGGCTGGCGGCAACATATGAAGTAGCAGATCACAGAGTGGCTGGCGGCAGCATATGAAGTAGCAGACCACAGAGTGGCTGGCGGCAGCACGCATGGTAGGCCGCAGAGTGGCCGGCGGCAGCGCGCATGGTAGGCCGCAGAGTGGCCGGCGGCAGCGTGCATGGTAGGCCGCAGAGTGGCCGGCGGCGGCACGCATGGTAGGCCGCAGAGTGGCCGGCGGCGGCACGCATAGTAGGCCGCAGAGTGGCTGGCGGCGGTACGCATGGTAGGCCACAGAGGGGGCGGCGGCGGTACGCATGGTAGGCCGCAGAGTGGCCGGCGCCAGCACGTCTGAGCAAAAGCTTCTGACCGCTGAGAAGTAAATCGTTCCACAACCTCTGCACCACACAATTGGTGCAGACATCACCTATATTGTCCACAGTTGGTGCAGACATCTTCAAGATTCATGGATTACTCTGCAGAGTTCTGTATTTGTAACATATCATTCCGCTCACACATACAGTCAAAAAAGAGCCGCTCCAGGACACAAGATCCTTAAGCTGCTGTGATCACGCCATTCTAGTGCTTGGAGAGCCAGGACACTCCAGGATAGATCTCAGCTCAATCATCCCATGGAACACCCGATGGGGAAATTAAATCTGGAAACCACTTCCAGAATGGTATAAATGCAGTTAATTCCTGGAGACCCCCTCCAGCTCTATAACCTGCATATAACTCTGGATACACACTTCCAGATCAGACATGTTAAGCAGTTAGTCAGGAGACACCTCCAGCTCTATAACCTGCATATAACTCTGGATACACACTTCCAGATCAGACATGTCAGCCGTTAGTCCAGGAGCCACCACACCGGACATTCTTATGGCACTTCATGGTATAGTCTGGAGACACTTCCAGCTATATAATATCAGGCTTGACAACCATACTGTCCTTCACAGCAGCAGGAGCCTCTGTATGTGTGAGCTTCCTTGTCCTAGACAAAAGAAAAAAACACATATATCCTGTGGGTGTGCACTCCTTTATAGGGGCTTAATTAGTCTGATTTACTAATCATTTTCTTCTGTCCTAGACGGGAGGAGGGAAACATTAACCCATTGTGTTGTGCTGCCTTTGGACGATAAGGAAAGATAGAGAGATAGATAGATAGATAGATAGATAGATAGATAGATAGATAGGAGGATAGATAGATAGATAGATAGATAGATAGATAGATAGATAGATGTGAGATAGATAGATATAGATAGATAGATGATAGATAATGAATGCCACCACTATGTTTCAGTGTTTACTCTCCTCCAATAACTATTAATCTCTACATGCCTTAGAATCTCCAGTCCGTGATCTTACATTTTTTCATAGCTATTTGGGTTTTGTTTGACTTTTCTAATTGCTATGCAGATCCCTAAAGCTTTCTACAACATGGAATTTTCTTTCCTACTTTCTTTTTTTTTTTTAAAGAAGTTTATTTGTCTCCAGGTTATGAAATGTTAGAGAACTCCTTATGTACTAGAATTGTACTGTAGATACGGTAAATATATTAATTTTTAATATAAGGCATTGTTGCTTCTGCTAGTCTCCATTTGCATATAGTGTGGCAGGCAATCCAACTTTTCTTCAGTGTATCATGCTGTTCTTTTGCATATTACCTAACATGTCAGGAATGCTCTGGCCCTTCCTACAGGCTGAATGAGTGTAAGCAATGGAAAGCCACATATGCACATGGACTTCATTTCCCTGCAGAGCAGTGTGAGGTTTGCAATCCACAGCCTTAACACATGAAATATTAAGAACCAATTTTCAGCTGCACCTCTGTCACTTCCATTATCATTCTACACATCCAGAGGTGATAATGGACTCTGGAAGTTGTAGCTTCCATCCATCTCGCACCACTTGGGGGTTTGACTTGAGGATACGTCTGCACAGATGGGTGGCCCTTATATAGCAAGAGGAAGCCCCCAGAATGTCATCTATGATAGAGGAGCTTTATTTTCGAGATATACAAAAAATCTATTTGCCATTGTATTTTACTGTGAATGTCATGTTTGATTTTCACTTAATGGTAATGGAACGGAGTAGCTAAATATAACAACTACAAGTAGCATGTATGGAAAATGATATTGCGGAAAGTATTTATGAAGAATCATTATACATTTATACTTTCCATTCTTTCAGGATGAAAAACTATTGTTAGAGAATGGACAGTGATCATATGGTCATGTGACCTGGAACATAGATCAATAATGCTAGAAAAAAAATTCCGACTATTGATTTCTCAGTTACCAAATACTCAACCAACATATGGAAGTGTGCTATGTGGAGCCTGGCTGGAAACTATTTGGGTGATTACAGTTCTTCTGTGACCAAGTTGTATATAGATTGGGTTCTGTGAAATCATAATTGTCCACTGCTATGGTCATAGTAGCATTATGACTTCAGTCAAAGCCATGACAGCTATGTCATATCCACTTTCTAACAGATACTGACAAACTTCAACCAACCGAATTCATTTTAATGCAGTCCATGATCACCACGGTTCTGGATTATTTGCAGTATTGCATGACTAATAGTGCACATAAGGAGTCCACTAGTCTACTGCTCCACTGAAATATACAGTCCGGACTGCTGTGCCATGCTTACATAATGGAGAGTGCTCAAGCGCTTACACAACAGTCCTGACAATGTATTTCAAGGCAGCTCTGAGCGTCAACGGCAGGGGAATGGTGATCTCCTTATCTGCATTAATATCCATGGATTACTGCAGATAATAGTCCAAGATCAAGGTGACCAATTCCCTTTAAGGACTATGGTAAGAATAATGTGCTATTCCTGTCTTCAAGGATGCTAGAAAGTTTGTCAGTACAAATGTGACCATAACCTTAACTAGGGCCATCATAAAAAAGGTATCGATTACAATTCTTACCAACCTATGGCAAATTTGAAATTACATAATAGATATGATGTCCAGTGTGTCTTTAATATCATATGCATGATCTTACCCATTTTTGCCAATAATTCCACATCCTAGAACTTTCTGTCGTGTTTATGACTTAGCGTTGTTATATGACAATAGGCTTCTTCTAATGTGCAATCTTTCCAAAACAGATAGACCATATTTATAAGGTACTGTAGAACTTAAAGGGGTTGTCCAGGTTCAGAGCTGAACCCGGACATACCCATATTTTCACCCAGGCAGCCTTCCTGATGTTAGCATCGGAGCATTTCACTCTCCGATGCTCTCCTTTGCCCTGCACTGAATCGCGCAGGGAAAAGGCTTTTTTTTTTAGATCCAGTGATATACTGCGCTCTCCATAGAGCTGCCAGGCGAAGACTTCCACCCAGCAGTGAGCCCCGTGATATCACCAGCACTGATGGGCGGCTTTAGTGCTGCCCTAGCCTGTAAAATGGCTAGGGCAGCGCTAAAGCCAGCCCACCAGAGCCAGTGACGTCATCGAACACACTGCTGGGCGGAAATAAAAGAGCCCTTTCCCTGCACTATCCTACTCGGATGCTAACATTACGGGGCTGCTTGGGTGAAATACTGGGTATGTCAGGGTTAAGCTCTAAACCTGGACAACCCCTTTAAAATTAATCACAGGAAATCTGGTCTGCATGGGGGTGAAATTTCACCATTGAAATTAAAGTGAATAAATCTAGGGAATCTTACATGTTGCCTTTCTGTGTGTGAATTAGGGTTTATTCATTGTACCTCACAGAATTCTATGACACTGTAGGTGATTAGCCCTGCAATATATACTGTATTGTGTGTAACACCTATTGTCTGTGCAATGGGTTTCAATAGATCTGCCAGGTCACTCTGGTCTGCTTCACTCTATAAAAGAGCTAAATCTGTTTGTCTCTGACCAAGTCTGTATGTCATCTGACCTTTCTTGTGCCTGTTGCTCTGATCTGTTCATCGGTCCTGATGTGTGCCTATTACCATGATTTGTTTGTCTGCATGTGATCCGTCTTCTGCCTGTTGCCTGGATTGTGATCCTATGCTTTGGGATTGTTTGTAGGATTTTCATGTACTATGTTTGCTTGACTTCATCCTGGTTCTGTATATACAACTATACTGTGTCTATTCCAAGAGGTGGCGGCCTTATGACTCCCATGCAACAAAGACCAGATACCTATATAGGGGGCTATAGGGTAAAATCCAGGGGACTGCCAGGATAACACCCGCAAAGCCCAAAGTCAAACCTGGTTAGTTGGCACAGTGGTTCCAGAACCATTGTCTGTAATAGGTAAATATGGAAGTAAAATCAATCTCCTTTGTGTAACCTTCAAGTATAATACATAGAGAATATGAAAATGAAGGGGGTGTTGTATTTGAATAAATGATGGACATATTTACATGTCACTTCCTATCTTTGTTATTTGAATGAAAGAAACTTGATTACCAAGATATTAAATAGAAATTCATCTGTTAAAATATTAATATTATAATGTGCATATTTATAATGCCAAACCATGTTGAATGACCCCTACATGCCCTTCTTCACTTGGAAAAATCCCCTTGGAATGAATCTCTTATTTATTTAGATTATATTTATTGAAAATATTCATTTATGCTCATATTCTAAAGACAAATACAATGTTTCATGAAATATCTAAAAAAGGGTGATCCGTGTTTAGAGGAATTACAATATCTTTAGTTCAAAAGGTTTTCTGACTCTTGCCACATTTCAACAAGTACTAATTTTGCATGTGCCGGTCTCCTCGCAAAATTTCATTTCTATGAATTTTTAATGACACAAAGTAATTTTTCAAGGTCACTGGCAGAGCAAGTAGTTATTCAGACATTAAATTTGTTCACAGTTTCTTGGCAGCTGGGCTGGAAAGCAAGCAAGAGGGGGTAAAACTCCAGTGATGAGTGCGGGAAATCAAAAGAGAATTAAGAGGAACAGAAAGGAAAAAAGAAAAGATTTCTTATACAAATGACTTTGTGAAAAATTGTTAAAAGAAAATCCCAGTGGTCGACCAATAGGCAGTTCATAGCATGGAATTTTAAATTCAGCTTTGTTCTCTGAGTTTTCTTGTAGTCGACCAGAGCGAACCCCCCCCCCCCCCCTTTGAATGCATTTGTCTATATGCAAAATACAGTTTTAAACAAAAGACCTTCACACATTTGTGTCAATCAATTAATTTGAAGAAAGTAACTCTAAAAAATTATGCAAAAAAAGTCAATATTCTGTTTATCTACCAATATAAGATATCCAAATGATGGAAAACTACCGCATTGTTGATATTATGTGTGTAAGATGTTTTACTGGTAGTACAGAATTAATGGCAGGGGTGTAACTATAGGGGGTGAGGAAGCAGTCGCTACCGGACCCAGGAGCCTGAGGGGGTCCAAAGACCTGTGTGACGCATAAGAAGACACCAATATTATAGAAAGTGCATGCTGGTCTATTTACACCTCTGGCTGGAGGGAAGGGGTTAGGTCAAGAATTTGGCATGGGGAGGGAGGGGGGTGCCATTTCAATTTTTGCCTCAGGCAGCACGAAGACTATGTGTTTCCCTGCCCCTAGCCACAAAGCACTGAGTGAAAGGGGGCCCAAGCTGAACTTTTGCACCAGGGCCCATGAGCCTTTAGCCACACCCCTGATTAATGGCCTATTTCTTTCATGTCCCATCTCCCAACCTTGCTTTGCCATTGCCTGGTCCTGTCAATTAAAGCAGGGAGGGATGGAGTGGAGATTGAGTGCCACAAGAGCAATTCTAACAACCTTGTTGCATCAAAGGCCTAATATGCATTTAAAGAAAAAGTATCAGGACTTGGGAAAAGAACCTCGGATCAGCAAAAGAAAAGCAATCAGGTGAACCACAGCTATGTGTCTATGCAAGCAGTTGGATAGGAAGGACACTGGTGACAGATTTCCTTTAAATTACATGCCTAATTAAAAATACTGTAAACTAAAATGAAATGAAATGCATACAAGTCTGCCTACTTGTGTCTACAAAGCTGATTGGTGTGAATTTATTCATGAATATATTAAAAAAGGATTAAAAGTTAAAATAAAAATGTATGAAAAACATACGCATGAAATTCCACAGAGGTAAGTGTAGTGTCTTGTCAAGGTTGTCATCTCCTGAGCTATGAGCGATATAACAATCAGCTTTCTTATTTACCTTTTATTCCTTCTTTACTTCTGTTATGTATAGCATGATAAAATATGATTTGAGAAACCTTATGACTACAACATTGCAAATCCCTCTGCTTCACTAAAAAAACTGTCGTTACCACAAAATGTGTGGCAATGCTTAACGGGCACAAAATCCCTAATATTATTTATTAAGATACAGAAGGGAAACTGAAGTAGAGTGCAAAATAGATGTACTGTATTCAACATGGCCCTTCCAGGTTATGGGATCTCCTCATTCAACTTTGGCATAAAAATATTTGTTGCCTTCTCCTAATGTAGAAGGCTGTTTCAATGTAGATGTAGAAGTCCATTCCTGTTTAATCTTGACCCCATTTTGGCGAGAACAACTTCTTTGTCTCCATATGTGTGTGATGTTAGGAATCGTGGAAATGAAAATGTTTTTGAGTAATGCAAATGGGTGGAGGCTCCTGAACGTGGTGGTTAGGAGTACGGTGATGTCAAGTAGCATCTGAAAATTGCCTAATTATTATCATTACTTTGAGGTTCTTTACCCTCTTTGTAGCCACTACCTCAGTATACTTACAACTATCTATGCCCCAAATAGCAAAAATTTAGAATTAAAAGTGCTGTCTCATGTCAGCAAATGGCATTTATCATGTAGATAAAGTTAATACAAGATACTTACTAATGTATTGTGGTTTTCCATATTGTCTCCTTTGTTGGCTTCATTAATTTTTCCATCACATTTTACACTGCTTATTTCCATAGTTATGACCACCCTGCAATCCATCAGCGGTGGATGTGTTTGCACAATATAGGAAAAAGCACCGGCCTCTCTGGTGGCAGGGACCATGGGAGCTCACATAGGCTAGTGCTTTTTCCAATAGTATCCAAGCACAGCCGCCACTGATGGATTTCAGGGTAGTCATAACCATGGAAAATAGTAGTGTATAATGTGATGGAAAAATGAATCCAGCCAGCAAAGGAAGCAATATGCATAATAACAATACATTAGTAAGTGGCTTGTATTAACTTTCTCTACATGATAAATGCCATTTTCTGACGTGAGACAACCCCTTTAAACTGCAAAGGACTCCTCTATTAAATCAATATACTTTTACAGATATATGGATAGAGTTTGTTCAAAGTGGAAAACCTGCCTCATTTTAAGGATATTAAATGTTAAATTGAACATCAGTCAAAATTGATATTGGTGTATTGGCATGAAAAACTTATTCTTTACAGAACAGTGCCTCCAAGAACCTTTGGCCTGTTTCTCGATATTTCATTTCACCTGCTTTTCATTGTCTTTATATTTGAGCAGCTTTAGTACCAGGGTTAAGCTACAACTTTGTTCAATCAGTTTCACACTGAAATGTCAGCCGTTCTGCATTGTTGTCTTTTTTGACTTTTTTGTCAAGAGTGAGAAAAGAAAAGGTCACTGTCCTTTCATTTATAGACTGTAACTTCCATGATGTTCACCAGAGATGTTCTTTTATTAACACTTTCAGTACATTTGTGGGCACGTAATAAGGAGACTATATCATGGAAATATTAAGTAAATACTGTTTGACATTTTCATTCAGTATATCAGTCTAGCAAGTCAATTTTAACAAATTAGCAAGAGTTCTTCACCTGTGAGGGGCACAACAGGCAGGTGGGCGCTTCTTCACCTCTCAGGTAAAGCCCTTCTGATGAAACAAATCGATCGCATCGCTTCGCTCATCCCCACTGCAAAGCTTAGTCCAACTATGATTCTTTCTACATGAAATCAAAACCCTAAAATGGCACTTAGTGAACACACACGACACATGTGCTTCTTTCAAAATAGTCCCAAATTATAAAGGCAGGCGTTCTCATAACTAATGTTCAGAACCTCATGAAGAATCAGTTGTCTCTTGGTTATTATGCTTAACCCTTTCACGACCGGAGCTTTTTTCGGTTCTGCATTTTCGTTTTGTGCTCCCTGCCTTCAAACAGCCATAACTCTTTTATTTTTCTGTTCACATAGCTGTATGAGGGCTTGTTGTTTGCGGGACAAGTTGTACTTTCCAACGCCACCATTTAATATTGCATACGGTGTAGTGGGAAGCGGGAAAAAAATTCCAAACCGGGTGAAATTGCAAAGAAAACGCTATTCCGCTACAGTTCTACGGGTTTCTTATTTACAGCATTCGATGTGCATTAAAACTGATCCGTTATTTTCATTCTACTGGTCAGTACGAATCCGGCAATACCTAATATGTATAGTTTTTCCTGCGTTTAGATGGTGATAAAATAATTAGAAAGTTGCCCTTTTTTTTTTCCTTGTCATATATTGACCCCTATAACTTTTTGGTATTTATGTGTACAGAGCTGTATGGGGGCTCATTTTTTGCGGGGCGGTCTGAAGTTTTTATTGATACCATTCTGGGTGTGGTGTATGACTTTTTGATCACTTTTTATTTAATTTTTTTTAGAAAAAAAAAGGGACAAAAAACTGCGAATCGCCATTTGGACGCTTTTTTCCGCCACACAATTCGCCGTATTGAAATTTTTTTTATATTTTAAAAGTACGGGCATTTTCGGTCACGGTGATACCCATGATGTCTATATTTATTGTTATTTAGGTATTTATTTTTTACTTATACGGAAAGGGGGGTGATTTGAACTTTTATATCTTTTTTATTTTTTATATATTTTTTAACATTTTTTTTTAATTTTTCTGTGATTATTTTAAAGCTCAAATATCATCTGATCTATTGTGTTTTGTTTTTTTTCTTTATGAGCAATCATGGATTTACTAGATGCAGTTAAAACCATGAATTGCTCATTTCTTATCCTGGCCTGCCATCTAGTGGCCAGAATAAGAATTGCAGTTTGAAAACTGTAATCCTCACCAGCGAGGATTACAGTTTTCATATGGTGTACAGACACCCCGATTGGCCAATCGGGGCGTCTGTACACCACCCGGAAGCGTGGGCTTCCGGGTTCAGACGCTTCCTGATGCCGTGATCACGTGTGATCACGGCATCAGAAGGCCCTGGAAGTCTCCGAAGACGGAGGTAAGATGCAGCAAGTCTCTGCTGTTAGAAACAGCAGAGACTTGCCGGCCATGACGCCCGCCGCACCCGCGAGCGGGCGTCATGTCCCCGCACCGCCCGCGCGCCGTACATGTACGGCGGCGGTCGGGAAGGGGTTAAATATCATTCCCTCTACAAGTGGAGCAATTTAGTCATCTGCACAGCTCCTGGGGTAGTCAAACTAAAGGTGTGCTGAGGTTTCCCTGCCACCTATTAGCAAAAATCAGCAGTTTATTTTTCCAGTTTACAGACGTCACAAAAGATGTGAATTTCTACCAAAGACTGGTGAAGAAATGCCAACATAAGTGTAAGAAAAATTCTGTTTGAGCAGCATCCTAATGTATTAAAAAAATTAACCTCTAATATGAGGCTACATTTCTATGAACTTACTTTGTATACAATACATATAGAACAGCAAAATTAATGTAATATTAATAGAGATGAGCGAAGTCTTGGAAAATTCGATCGGCAGCTTCACCAAATTTTACAAAAAAGTTTACAAATTAATTTGTCACAAAGCACATTTTTTTGGTAATTAGCAGGTGCAATGACAGGGAGCTGTGATAGCGGCGCTCCCCATCATTGTTCCCCTCAGATGCCGATTGCAGCATCTGAGAGTAATAATACAATGTAAAATTAACAGGAAAAAAAAAATCATACTTGTCACCTCCATTTGCTTGAGACATCTTGCTTGAAGATCTTGCACAAGATCTTGTGCGGCTCGAGAAGATGTTGTCATCATGCGTCACCGCGCACAGGATTTTGGTCGAGACCTTCAATCGGGATGGCGGCGCCCAGCACTTTGCAAGCAAATGAAGGAGGTAAATATGATTTTTTTTTTGTTTTTTGCACTATTTCAGGTTAAATCGATTTGCTACCACAAAGCACGAGGAAATTTGGCTTCACAGCGAATCCAATTTATCCTGAAATTCAGATCAAATTTCACTTAGTTGGATTTGATTCTCTCATCTCTAAATATGACCTTTTACAGTTCCCATGTTTCCATGCAAGATAGATAGATATATAGATAGATAGATAGATAGATAGATAGACACAAATAGATACATAAATGAAAGAAAGAAAGAAAGAAAGAAAGAAAGAAAGAAAGAAAGAAAGAAAGAAAGAAAGAAAGAAAGAAAGAAAGAAAGAAAGAAAGATGGACAGACAGTGCATCTTTAAAATTTCTGTTATGCTGTACATTAATTCTCCAAAATTCACTATTTTTCTATATGATCGTCGGCCCTGGTGAACGGACTATAGTGGTTCTTTGCAGGTTCATTTCCGGTTTCCCTATATAGCTTGTTGATCAAGCCATATAAAAGCATTGACAGTGAAAACCATTATTATTATTTTGTGTTTTTAATGTTCTCTGAAAGTATGTATTCTTTAAGCAAAGTTATTAACAGAAGCTGTTTTCTAAGCTTTGTACTATGCTTTCTTTTAAAGCAGCAAAACTTTCCTCCATGCAGTTCCAGATAATATCTTTGCTTTGATTTGAAAGCCTGAAATGAAGTAGATTATTTGTGTGGGTTGATTAAAAGTGCAATCTGTAATATCCAATTAAAGAACAAAACACTGCTTGTTGCTGCTGCCTTCTCCCAAGGTTTATTATGCTCGACTTAAGATATACTTGTTATACTGTGACTTTTCATTCTTCTGTTATTTTATGCTATATTTCATACAAATAATACATTTTGCCATGCCAAATCATTCAATCTGTCGATTTCATATAAAATATCAGATAAAGCAGAAAGGAGAAAAACAAGGCAATCACTGGTCGTGAATATGTTAAGCAGTTTCCTAAGCAGTTTTAATTGCCTTCTATGAAAGCTTGCCGTGTCTGTACTAATTTAGTGAAATCATAGCTTTCGGTAATGCTTAAATACCAGTATTAACAACAAATTAATTAACAGTGGCAGTTGGTCCTACTTCTAATCCATACTAATTTCCAGGATATGTTTCAAAGAATATCGAGTAATTATTTAAAGTTATACTAGAAATTAGTAGGAATTAGTTTGTATTTTGCATTATTAACATTGACTGCATAGTGCGGCTGCCTATTAGGCTTTCTTTAGACCCACACACAGACATGTAGAGTACAAAAGTCATGGGACACATATCTTAATCATTGAATTCCAGTTGTTTGAGTAATTTCAATTGCCACAAGTGTGTAAAATCCAGCCCCTAGCCATGCAGTATGCAGTTACAAACGTGTGTGAAAGAATGGCTCATTGTAAAGAGCTCACTGAATTCCAACATGGTTCTGTAATAGAATGCCAGTGTTGTACCCAGTCAGTTTGTGAAACTTCTTCCCTCCTAGATGTTACACCATCAACTGTGAGAGGTATTATTACAAAACAGAATTGTTACACAAAGACTGCGTGAAGTTACAGAGAGCATTAGAGTGCATGGTGCACGCTTCTCTATCTGGCAGTCTGATGGACAAGTTTAGTTTTGGCGAAGGCCAGGAGAACATTACCTGCCTGACTATATTGTACTAACTGTAAAGTTTGGTGGAGGACGGATCATGTTATGGGGGTGTTTTTCTTGGGGTTGGCCTAGACTCCTTCATTCCAGTGAAGTGATATCTCAGTGCTTCAGCATACCAAGACATTTTGGAAAATTGTATGCTTCGAACTTTGTGGGACAAGTTTGGGGAAAGCCCTTTTTTTGTTCCAGCCATTTTCTGTTCCAGCCCTTTTCTGTTCATACTCACCTCATCTATTTGAGCGTGAAGAGGCCGCTGTGGCCATCTTGTTTGAAGATCTTGTGCAAAATCTCATGCGCATTGACGTATGATGTCACCATGTCGGTAATTCACCACAAAGTTACTTTTATTTTAACCCCTTTCCGACCTCCGCTATACATGTGCAGTCTATGGGAGCAAAGATTTGACGATTGCATTTTAAAGTCCCCTACGGTAACTTAAAATACGTGAAAAGAAATGAAAACAGTTTTTAAAAGTATAAAGAAATAAACATTTATAAAAATTCAAGTTAGCCCCTTTCCCCATATTAACAAAAAATAACAATAAAAAACAAAGGTCATTGTTGCACACAAAATGCCTGTACTATTAAAATATAAATGTATTTATTCTGTATGGTGAACTCCATAATGGGAAAATAAATAAAAACTGAAGATTTCCCATTCTTTCTTGTTTTATCTTCCAAAAAACTAAATAGAAAATGATCAAAAAGGCATATTCCAAAATGGTATCAATTAAAAATACAGATTGCCCTGCCCGCCTACTTGGCTTGGCCACACCTTCTGCCAGTTTGACTCCACCTATAACATGGAGCTTAACATGGAGCCTATAACATTAAGTTTCCAATCCACCCCTGATGCTGGTAGCAGAAGATAAGGAATAAAATATTGTAGGGTAGAAGATCTTAAGGACATCGAAGTGACAAAGGTAGTGGTCACACTACTAGCCTACAATTAATGATAGATTTAGAGATTAATTCTGACCTCAACGTATCTAACCTGCATTATTGCCAATGATAGCTGCCATGATAAGTGAAATTAATATGAGAGGTTAAAAACTGATGTCGGCAGACAAGTTGACTTGGTTAGGAATGAATGGGCTCTCAGACTAAAAACACTTTTTCTAAATTAATTGTTTCCATTGTTTGAAAAATTACTGTACCAAAAAAATTCTTAAACAATCATTATCAATTAAAATTGACAGCGGGTCAGATCTTTCTAAATGATGGTCTGTAAAGCTTAAAGCCATATATAAAATAATGGTGTGATAAACAATTTGTCAAGGATTATGCTTGTAAAATACTGTTTAATTAGCATTGCCTATCTGGGTGGGTTTATGAAAAGTCGTTGCCAAAGTTGTTCATTGATGTTAAAGTAATGTCTGTATGTAAAACCTCACAAAAAAAATAGAAAAAAAACAGAAATGTATGTCTTAAAGCCAGGCATGAATGCTAAGATTTTCCACAGATAACAGGTCATTGAATATTGTCTGCTATAAAATGCTTCACCTTAACGTGAATGGATGACATCCAATCCACATCTTAAGATAAAAGTTGGGACAGAAATAATCAGGTCAGGATAGAAAATCCTTGTCTTTGAAGATTTTGTAAAGACTTTCAGAAAGCCCCCGCAAAACATAAATCAGTTTCCACTCTGAGCAAGGGTCAACTTGGAGGGGTAAAGCCATGGATTGCTTTGATAGTTATACAATTATAATCTCTTCAGAGAACTGTCCTTCTCAGATCTTTTGCCCGTCAAACATGTACGGCCAGCTTTATTGGCATAAGTAATGTCTAAAAATGTCAACTGGTGTGGTTGAGGCTTGGACATTCCAGACAAAGTTCACATTATTTTTCACAATTAATATCATTAGCTACTTCTTTTTTTCAGTCATGCAAGCCTCCTTCCACAACAAACATAGTAAATGACTTTAAATAGCCTCAAATACCAACCTCCAAGTGTAATAAAAAAGCATCAAAATAATGAGAAAACATTACCTCCTGTGTTTTTTTAAAGATATTTCTAGATATAAAATGCTAAGTTTAATTACACTGATGATTATCTTTTTTGCTTAAAATAATTTTACCAGTTCTGTGACTTTTTTTCTTCACAGTCCCTTTATAGAACTAAGGATCTGTTAAATCTGCTAGCCTGGTGATATTTATTAATGAGGATGTGAAGCCGCTTTTTGCTCCTCGCTAAGGGATATCGCTGTTAGAGCTGACGTTGAAGACACCAGGCTGACAGTATGACTTCTTCACAGTATCAGAAAATGCATTACTATAAACTGGCACAGTGTCAAATGAAATCAGTATGGGTCAGCTGCAGGTTAAGCTAAGAAAACAATAAAAAATTAAAAAGCAACAAAAGCACTCAACAGGAAGGTTTAAGGGAATTCAGGCGAAAAGAAGTCCAGCCCACTGAAGAGCAACCTGTCAAGTTCTTCCTAACTTCAGCAAGTGTTGTATGTCGGCTTAGTGCAGCTGTTTTCCACTTAGCACAAAACAGAGAAAGTAGGCAGCATACGTCTTTCACAATGTGCAAGAATTCTCTTTTCACCAATCTGTACATTACAATGTATGTAATAAGTATGTATTTTTGCTATCATAATACCAAGCTATGACTAATGCATTAAAAAAATGTAATACTCGCACAACAAAAAATTCTATTACCAGAGTAAAATTCAAAGCAAACAAATATATATTGTAGGTTTAGAAAGTAATTTATGGAGATTCTCCTGGAGATCTTAAGAAATTGACCAGAGATATGTAAATAAAGCAGAGGTCATGAGTAAGTTTTTTTTTTTTTTTTTTTTAAATAGATGTGCTTAGACTCTATTCTTTATTAAGGCCTTGAAAATGGCATCCTCACCATTGAAATATGCTGAAGATGTATTTTTAAAGGCCTTAATAAAGAAATGGATTTTATTCATCACATTGGATCCTCTCTTTACATTGTGGATTACTTCAAGAAGGAAGTGGCCTTGGATCCGTGCTGTGGACTTAATCATTGCATGTGAGTGTACTGGGTTTACTCTACATCTTTTTATACACTTAGCCTCTCCATGCACATTTTATGCAATATATATATATATATATATATATATATATATATATATATATATATAAAATCAATTACACCACTCTTAAAAACCTTTTAGAGCTATGCCTTTACCTTTAGGCTACCTATTCTTTTAATGAAACCAGAAAGAAAATATACATATGTATATCCTATTATTTTTGTTTTTTCTCATAAGACTAATCCTATTTTTTAAGTATGCAAAAAAGTATCCCATATCATCGAAATATTAAACGTTTCACAGTAAAGCAAAACAAATCTGAATACTAAAATAGCTTCATCTTGATTATATTGTAGATCAAATAATAGTCAAAGAAAAGTAATTAAGAATAAGTGAATTTTTATCCAACCATTCCTTGATTTGTAAATGCTAAAATAGGGAAAGAAATCATAATATTAATATTGAGACAAAAACAATTTCTGCAAAAAATGAGTTTCTTTCATTTATATTAAAAATTAATATCCCAAATATATAACTGCTTAACGTTAATCTTTTGCTAAATTACTTTCTACAAGTCTTTATTTGGTCTTCGTTGACTTTAACACCAAGGATTTGGAGAGACACTTAGAATGCCATTCAAAATGCAAAGTTTCAGAGTTCCTTAATAACATAAAATGATAAAAATATAATTGTGATCATCATGTGGAAGGTGACAAGTTAAGTTTCTCGATAACCTAAAAGTTTGTGAACACATAAATGTTATGTAAGCAATATAAGACCTCATATATGGCCTGATGTTTTAACAATTTATGATCCTTGTTAAAACATCAGGCCATATATGAGGTCTTATGGATCATAAACATAATCAATATAGAAATTAATTAAAAAGTTGAGGGTTTCTTAGTAGCAACAATTAAAAATGTATTGGAGGGAAAATTACAAATAGAACATTTATGATAAGTTTAGTCACTCTTCTAGTCTGATTCTGATCATGATAATAATTGACCAGTCAAAATTCAAAAACTATTGTTCATCTTGATTGATTGTGTGGCTATAAAAATCAGAGAGCTATTACTAGGATACTAGCATCCTCACCGCCAGCAGTAAGGATTTTCCTGATGAAAATGACCATCAGATTTGTGCCAGAGACCTTACAAATCACCAATCATTAGTCAATATATAAAGAAAAAAATATGTTGAGTACTCATGACAAATTTGAGTTATGTTCACATGCATTCTATATTTAAAGTTTTGCTTGCTCATTGGTGTCATGCATTATGTGAGGTAAGATGACACACTTAAAGCTAAATTCCTAGTTGTCTCAAGGTCAACAGCTTTCTATTTTAATAGCTGCCAGCACAATTAAAAAAAAGAAAAAAACATCAGTAGTTGAAATGAAAGATATGGGACAATGTACAAACATGTAATAATACTGAAATGCGACAAGCACAAATGTGTTTACCTCACAAAACATTTAGCTATCAGGTAGGTCATTCTCCAACTATGCTCTAACTAGGATCTTCAAGGATGTAATGTGCTATCTAGTTTGGTCTCTTCATTGAACAGGTCTTTACAGACTACTTGATTGGGGTAATAGAGGGGGGAGGATCTTACTTTTGGTTCATCAGGTCTGTGATTACAAGCAAAGTGACACTGTTATGCTGACCAGGTCACTCGCTCTTCTGCCTGGCAGGAGGGGAATGAGAAGCTGGTCTGGCCATCGGCATCTCACATGCACCTCTTGCAGGCTGCAGGCTGTAGCCTGCTCCTGTAGCCAAGGTTCCTCTGTCTCTAGGGCGTATGCGTGCTCCTACAGAGCCTTTAAGGGGCCAGTAAGAGCCTTGATCTGTTCCAGCCTGTGGCTGGCCACTTGTATGTATTTAAGGTAGGTACCTTCTACATTTGCCAGGTAGAAGGTTCCTGAGCTGTAGGTATTCTAGCTTTCTAGTCCAAGTGAACATGTGCTTTTCTGTTTGTCTGCTCCTATACAGAACTGAGCCTGTTTACAGTCTCTGGCCATTTGATATCTGCCCAGTCTTTTGCCTGTATACTATATTCATTCTTAGCTGCCTACCCTGACTTTGAACTTGTTTTATAGATATGCACAAATTCTGCCTGCCCTGACCTTGGCCTGTTTCCTGACTACAAGTATTGCCTGTTCCCTCAGTGTTTCACACTGATGTCTCTGTACTGCCAAGTACACCGGGACTATTCCAAGAGGTAGCTGCCTGGTGACTCTCCTGCAGTGAAGGCCAGATCCCTGAATAGGGGTTAAAGGATGAAAAATAGGGGACCACCAAGATAAGCCCCTTAAGTCTTAGGTTACACCTTTTTTATTTATGATAGCTTCTTTGTTATCAATACACTTTTCTGCTTTTAGCTAGCACAGCAGTACAGTGATTAGAATTGCTGTGCTTTACAGTATTGTTTATATTCACCAACCCTCTTATTCATAAAGACTTATTTAAAGTTGACACTGGTTCTCCAACAGTAAGATTTCTTCCATCGTTTGGGTATACCTTCCAATCATTTGCATGGGTTAATAACATTGACTAATAGCACATTAGCAAACTGCTGTTGCAGGCATCACTCAGGCTTGACAAATAGATTATCTGCAAATCGCTTGAGAATCATTTTCCACCAAGAGAAATGCTGCAGGGTTTATTATCAGATGAATCTGCATACAGAGCAGCGTGCATCAGATAGCTGTCCCCAGCAGAAGCAATCTATCTCATTAATAAGAATTTATATGGATATTTGGACGTTATGATTGTTGTAAAATTAAAAATAATATGACTTTGTTCAGTGATGCTCTGCTTTATTTGTACTAATGATTTATGTCTAAAGTTGTCATTCACGGTTCTTATCTGTTTCCTTTGATCTTGAATATGCTTTGTGAAACGGACTACACACACTTGATGAAACGTTGTCAAAATTTGTCTGGATAATGTTTACAGATGAGGAAATAGGCTCTGTACAACCAATCTAGTCTATGCCTTAGAATTTTGCCTTTCAATCTAATTTATTCATATAATTTTTAATAAAGCAGAAAGTCAATTAATTTTTGAGGTGGAAAATCTAAGATTTATATTGCATTATTATAGTATTGTATTATATCTGATCAATACTAAATCACTGACCTCACTAAGTATGTATATATATATATATATATATATATATGCTAAAAATGCTGAAAGTAAGAATGTTTTTAAAAATAGAAGTGTTAATTTATTTTTTATTGAATAACAGAATGCAAAGTGAATTAACAAAAGAGAAATGTAAATTAAATCAATATTTTGTGTGACCACCTTTTGCCTTCAAAACAACATCAATACTTCTACTCTTTTACTTAGTTTGGAATAAACTTGGCAGGAAGGTTGTTTTAAACATCTCAGAGAACTAACCACAGATCCAGTGGCGTACATAAAAATGTAAGGGCTACACAGCAAGGATCGAACCAGGCCCCCCACACAGGACAGAAGGGTTTCCGCCTAAACCCCTTTTAATGACCCTTGGGCCATTTTTCCACTGCCTCATTTGCTAAAAGTTGTTCCTTTAAAGGGTAGAGTCCTGACCAAGTTTTCACCTCCAGTAGAAGAGGAGATAATCCCAACTAAAGGTCCTTTTACACTGGCCGATTATCGGCCGAAAAATCGTTCCTAGGAACGCTAGTGCCGATAATCGGCCCGTGTAAAAGTGGCCCTAATCAGCCGACGAACGAGCAAAACGCTTGTTCGTCGGCTGATTGGATCTTTTGTAGAAACCAAAAGATCCAATCTGTCGGGCGCACATCGCCCTGTGTAAACAGGCGATGTGCGCCTGACAGTATGGAGCTTCCCGGCCGCACGAGCGATACAGCGATCACTCGTGCGGCCCGGCGCTCGATTCGTCGGGCTGTGTAAAGGCTCCCTGCCCGAGCGCCGATATCGCTGATCGGCGCTCGGGCAGGGAGAATAATCGGCCCGTCTAAAAGGGCCTTTAGACTGGGCCCCCTCTTGCCCTAGGCCCAATAGCAGTCGCATGGTCTGCCGCTATGGTAGTTACACCTCTGATCTTTTCTGCATGTAAGTTTGCTTAAATTCTTCTGTGTCTTTATGTATTCCCAGGCAGATTTGATGATGTTAAGATCAAGGCTCTCTGGAAGCCATATCATTTCCATATCACTTCCAGGACTCCTTGGTCTTCTTTACATAGAAGATATTTCTTAATGACATAGACTGCATTTTTGGGGTTGGGATCTTGCTACAGAATACATTTGGACAATCAAACACTTCCCTGATGGATAAGTATCTATCTATATTTCACAGCATTGAGGACACCTTTAATCCTGACCAAATTCCAAATCTCTATTTACTGAAATGCAGACCTAAAATTGCAAGGAACCTCCACCACACTTCACTCTTGCCTGCAGACACTTATTATTGTACTGCTTTTCAGCTCTTCGTCAAACAAACTGCCTTTTGCAACAGGCAAATAAGTCAAACTTTGACTCAGAAGAGTCCAGAGCACCCAGTGCCATTTTTCTGTGGCCCATTTCCTATGTTTTCATACATAGTTGAGTTGCTTGGCCTTGTTTTGTCATCAAAGATATGGCATTCTGGCCTCAATGTTTGCATGAAGACCACTTCTGACAAGATTTCTACAAACAGTAGATGGGTGTACCTAGGTCCCACTGGTTACCTCCAGATCTGAGCTGATGGCACTGTCGGATATCTTCCAATTTCAAAGGGAAGTAAGCATGATGTGTATTTCATCTGCTGCACTAAGTTTCCTTGGACAACCACTGCATCTATGGTCCTCGATTTGGGCAGGATTAATGCTGAGAAATGTAAGTATATAATTATCCATCATTCAATACCATCGGGGAGGTGTCTGAGGTGGCTCCTAATTTATTCTTTCTGCAGCAGGACAATGATCGCAAACATACAGCCAATGTTATTAGGAACTATCTTAAGCAGAAAGAAGAACAAGGAGTACCTGTTTAAAGGTGCAGCGCGACCATTAACAATGAAGGACTATCCAGTGCGGTTTTCATTATTACATGAATGGAAACTGCAGGCTAATTGGCTGCATGGTTCTTCATCGCAGTATAACGCAACTAGAGATGAGCGAACTTTTCAAAAGTTCGATTCGGCTGATTTGCAGAATTTTACAACAAAAATTGCTTTGTGACGAATTACTTTGCCACGAAGCGCTGCCCCCATTATTGTACCTCTCAGATGCCGCGTTCATACATGATTGTGGAATCTGAGTGCAAAAAAAGTGTAAAATTAACATTAAAAATAAAATTATACTTACCTCCTCCATTTGCTCGCGACGGGCCAGCCGCCTCTATCTTGCTTGAAGATCTGGCGCGAAATCTTGAGCGGCACGTGCGTCATATGTCACTACGCACGGGATTTCGGCCGATATCTTCAATCAAGACGGCGGACGGCGACTGGCGGCCCATCGCGAGCAAATGGAGGAGGTAAGTATGGATTTTTTTGTTTTTTTACACTATTTTAGGTTAAATTGATTAGCTGACACGAAGCATGAGGAAATTTGGCTTCTAGGCGAACCGAATTTTCCTGAAATTCAGATCGAATTCCACTTTTTGTCAAACTAAGGCAAAGTTGCTGTATAGAATTTTTGAAAAATTTGCATATCTCTATTTACCATCACAGTTTGTCTTTAGCCTGGTAAGTGGCAGTTTTAGTGACCAGGGTCACCATTTGAGATATTGGTTTTACTGAACTGCTTGGATGCTGAAGTTGGTGTGCACTGATCTAGGTCATGCATCTGGGTGCGGAAGTCTGGGCTGCCAGTAAATGACAATTTCAGTAGTTTTTGAAGTGTTGCTTACATTAAGGGGTGCAGTATATGTCTTAAAAATGTGTATAGTTTACCATGCTTAATGCATCATCACAATTTCTAGATATTTTTCAAAGGCAGGTGACTATAGGTTTTAGACAATATATTATGCAGTCTAGTGGCTGGCTGATATATATCCATTGACTTGTAGATGTTGGATGTACACCTGGCAAGGCAAAGCACAAGCATAAATGCACATAGTATAATTGGCTAGTAATTATAATAAGGTATCAATTAACCCAGCTGTATAGGATGGAAACTTCTCCTTGTACTATTAAACAAGCAGACCACTGTTCTGTTCTCCCGATGAGTAATTTAAATGGCAGACTATGTTACTTAAAGCATACGACTATTGTAACTTAATAGAGCTTTTTCCATTTTAAAGATTTCCCTCCATGTTCTCTTTATTCATTTCCGAGTCATTATACTTTCCATCTACTAAAATTATAGACAAAGTAGAAGGATTAATATGGGCAGAAAGCCATAAACAGCTATTGTCTGGATGTCAGTTGGGGTTTGTTGGTACTTCAGGCTCTTGTGGCTTTCATGAACTACAAGTACAAGCACATCTACTATTTATTGGCTTAGCCCCTAAGGATAATATGTTGTAGTTCATAATTTTTGTTGCATATCCTCTTAAATGGATTGTCCCATGAAAAGTATTCTGTAGTTTTCAAGCTAGCACATGGATCTGAATACTTTTGTTATTGCATGTAATTAAAAATTTAGCATAGCCACTGAGTTATTCAATAAAATCTATCTGTATAGCACCACCTGCTGTTTGTTCTGTTTCCTATTTCTCTGTCCACTTTGCTGAACTGGATGCACATTCTTAGTTCCAAATGTCAACTGCCTCCAGAGCTGTGATAGGGAGAGAGCTGGAGTTGACCAGCTTGATATAAGTCTAGCAGGGAATTTGGAATAATGAATGGGGAGATCTCTGGATCCATGTGAGGTACAGAGCTGGTTCTAGCTTTGTTAGAAATAGATAGATAGATAGATAGATAGATAGATAGATAGATAGATAGATATGTTATAGACATATTGTACTAGCAATTTTGTATGTCCTTCAAAGAAGCAATATTTCTAAATATATTATCTACACATTTTTATTCTGGTAAATGAGTCATCCATTAAGCACGTCTGTAGTTCAGTTTATTTAGTAGTAATTTGTCAGCACTATAACACTTAATGAAACTGATTACACTTGAGTAAAGAAAATCAGTCTGTTTCTCTCATCTCACCATGCATCCTGTAGCTAAGCACAGCTGGTGTGAACAATATGGATGCTGGTTAAGAGATCTATGCACAGTCCTCTATTGTATTGCTTTCTAAACTCTCTCCCATTACTTGTACTTGGCAAGATTTTTGAATTAAAAGAAATATATCACTAGGGCAGGTTTCCTTAAATAGCTACGGGCGTATGATGAACGTAATTTACTCACTAAATGGATCATACAAATGGCAGCCTGTGTCCAAGGGGAAGTATGGCCTGCCCCTGATGAGATCTTCCTGCTTTTTGTTATTCAGAACTGCATAGAATTGTTTGATGCCAACCATCCAGACTTCAAAAGGCACCATGGAGGAAGGGGCATATGCAGTCCATAGGGCTTCAGAAGTGCCGCCAAAAAGCCCCATGAGAATGGATCGATGGTTTGCATGTCTTCTTATAAATAGGACTACTGGGTAAAGTGAACTAAATGGAGCGGAAGACGCACATGGGCAAAACTGCTCCATTCTCAACGGCACATATGTAGGGAACCTTGTTTTGTGATTACCGGGATCCCAGCGGTCAGACCCCCAGCCATCAAACCCTTACCCCCTATCCTGTGGGATGTGTTAACCCCTTTATGTCTATATGCACAGGTTCTAAGGGGTCATTTATCAAACTGGTGTAAAGTAGAACTTGTTTAGTTACCCATAGCAACCAATCAGATTCCACCTTTCATTTTCTGAAGGAGCTGTCTAAAAGAAAAGGTGCTATCTGATTGGTCGCTATGGGCAACTAAGCCAGTTCTAACTTTAAATAAGTTTGATATATAACCCCCTAAATGTCTAACAGAGGAACACGCATAATGGCCAGATTGAGGCCAGAAGGACACTCTTTTTGGGGGCTTAAAGAAATGCTGGGAGCATTTCCTGGTGTTTAAGTTACACTAAGTGCCCTTAGCCTAATGAAGACTGAAACACGTTTGCGTCCCATAGAAATAAAACAGGGTCCATTATAATCAGCCATAACATAGTGTAATCAGCCGGGCTCAGCTTAGGTGATCAACAGTTTCACAAGGCAAACCAGCATGACAGTATAGTAATACTTTGTGAGGGGAGCAATGACAGCCATTGGAGGCAGATGTCAATTAGGAAAGCTCCTTGACTATACAAATTGTATTATTTCCCTCTCTGTAAGATGTAAGTAAATTATCACAGATATAAAGAATCACAGAGGAGGAGTGACTTCTTAGAAGTAATATGTCGCCCCGTCTAGACACAAATCCATTTACCAGCTAGGAGAACAAAGGACTAGATGACAACCTAGCATGCCATGGGCATAGTGCATTCACATATTCTGTGTATTTTATCAGATATCTGTTCTTCTTTGTGCCAGGCTTCTTTGCTAGACTAGCACAAGCAATCATGTTTCAGTATGCTGGAAATCAGTAGGATGCAGAGGCAAGTCTCACATGCCAGCAGTTGCCAGGCTACCGTATGAAGCCTTGCTCACAGGCTTTTATGACCACCTGTTGGGATCTGCTGCGCTGGACCAGACTTCTGCATCACTAGGACAATGACTGATAATAAATGACATACACTGCACCGAGACAAAGGAGATCTTCTTACCATCTGCAGAATATTCTCATCTATTGGCAAATGAATTAATTAGGTATTTGTTTGCACAGTGCATTGCCTTACAGGGTCTATGCTATTCACTGACTCTAGTAGTCTATCCTATGCTTATATAGGATAACATGTTCAGGTAAGTATCCAGCAATGTGAGCATGGAGAGAACTCTGCTCAATAAAGTGCCATACAAGACAACACCCGCAATACCTATCATTATCTATAGGTACTCTGTGCTAATGGATTGAAAACAATTCACTCCTTAAATATATATATATATATATATATATATATATACAATATAACAATTGCCTTCTCCTATTTCATCAGTTTAACAATACTTTGTTGTATATATACCTACAAACCTACAAATCACACTGTAAAGCTGACCATATACATTAACTGTGGGTCGGCTGAACCGCCTAATTTGGCAGAACAAGACAACCATACAATATCCTCCGATGGTAGATGCCAAGGGAAAGAAGGCTTGGGTTGTTAGATTTCAACAGCAAGTGAAGATAATCATCTCTCTATGCTAAGTGGAAAATAAAAAGGAAATAACAATAGGCCAGTAGGTTCATGCCCATTTGGTCCTGACAAATGCACAAGTGCCCCTCCTCCCTCTTGGTGATGTGATGAAAGGGATTGTCTGTCTAAATCAGTTCATTAGCTAAGGCCGCATTTGCATCTGCGCAAGAGAACCTGGATGCCTAATTCTGCTGTTGGCCAGACCACAACTGTTGCATGTCACTTTTTTGTCTGGCTAAAACTTGGCATTAAGGCCTCATGCACACGAACGTATTTTGTTTCCGCGTCCGTTCCGTTTTCTTTGCTGATAGGATGCGGACCCATTCATTTCAATGGGTCAGCAAAAAATGCGGACAGCAAACCGTGTGCTATCCGCATCAGTATGTCCGTTCCGTAGCCCCGCAAAAAAAATAGAACATGTCCTATTCTTGTCCGTTTTACGGACAAGGATAGGCATTGTTATAATGGACCCGCAAAAAAAAAACGGAAACACGGATGCCATACGGAACGTCATCCGTTTTTTTGCGGATCCGCAATTTGCAGACCGCAAAACACATACGGTCGTGTGCATGTAGCCTTGTGCTGGAAAGTGGCCAGATAACTGATGGATCCCATTATAGTCAATAGGTATCTGACATTGATCTGTAGAATCCAGCAATGCCGGATGCGGTGAAATTTGGCAGGATGTTCTAGCCTGCCATAAATGTTCACCGGAGATGTGAACGTGGCCTAAATGTGCATTTACACTAAATTTGACACATTTAAAAAAAAAAGAATCAGAGAGAGATCCCAAAATGTAACATTCCTCTAGATAATAGATGTTCAAATCAGTCCACCTTCAAAAAGTGAGGAAGATTAGATGTCTCCCTGTAACACATCTCTGTGAAAGAGACATGCAAATCAATAAATTAAGCGTCTCACACCAGCAAACCACTTTATTAAATCAGAGCTGAGCAGAGAAAGTTAGCTTAGATGCCTGAGAGGCCTTGGTTGGAGTCTGGGGGAGGGGAGGAGGGTACTATATCTCCTTATGGAGAGAGCCAAGTATGCTTGACGAGTATGGTACTCCAGGTAATACTGGGTTTCTGGGGGAAAAATATATGCAAATTAGCACTTCATATATATCACAGAGGCTTGGCTTTCTTTTCATTTTGGAAGTAAAGCTAATCTCCAGCAATACATTTGTCATATTACTGTTTCTTCAATGTATGGTGATAAAGTAATACAATAAGGCAATGAATCAGGTCTAACTCAGTGCTATCAAAAAACACGGGTGATACACGGTCATACCATGACAATGTCTGCCAAGTGACACATTCAGCTCTGCTACATCTCTATTTTTTGCTTTCTTTAAAAAGGTGATAATAAATCCTATCTGAGAAAGTGGCATTGTACACCTTTTTAGCATTTAATAAATGATCTCCGCTGTGTCACAATGCCTGCTCAGTTTAATCAAATGATGCTACTCCAATTAGCTACTCACTAAAGAGAATGTCAGCACAGACCGTGTCTGGGAGGATCGTCAAGATGTCAAAGATTCATCTTTCGCTTGCCATCTATAGACTGTCTCATTAAAATTAATATACTAACATCTCTCCGATTGCATCCCAGTAGAAGGTTGTCTGTCTGCAGTGAAGTAATACAGCTATCCTTGAACGTTTTATCAGGAGAGACACACATAACAGAGGAAAGATCTATAAATAATGTAGAGGGATATTTCTGAGGGTTTTAAAAACATCTATTGTCAAGTTCTATGATCTATTTTTAAGACCAGAGATGGAACTATCAAATTTTAAACAGGCCAATAAGTATTATACCCTAGAAAAATAACAATGCCTACGTTCTCCTGGAGGAAACGTACTCACTGGACATCAGTTTACTGACTTTATGTGAAGAGTGCAACCTGTAAAGGAAGTGTGTCATCAGGAAATGACCTATTATTTAAATCATGTTTGTATGTGAAACATTTTTTTTTTAATTTTTAATTTTTTAAAGAATTTAATCCCCCCCATGTTTCTATCTATATTTAAAAATGCGTATAATCCTGCAATAGTCACACTGGCCCCTAGGCCTAATAATAAGTCTTGATTTCCTGTTTTGTAAAAGTATAATTTCTGTAGCTGTTCTTATTATCACTAGAGGCAGAATTACAATGAAAAGTAACACCTCTGTATAGGTAACACAGGATCTACCATTCACAATGTAGCTGCTTGCAAAAAACAGGAAGTTTTAACATATCTTAGACCTAGTGGTCAGTGTGAAAACTGCAGAGTTATATACATTTTTAAAATATATATACTGTAGTGGCATAGAAAAAATGTAGGTATCTGGAGCCAAAGGATCTCTGAGACAAGAAGAGGCCGCCGTGGCCATCTTCCGTGAAGATTCAGTGCGAAATCTCGTACATCTTGTGATGATGTCATCACATCGGCCAGCGTGGTGATGTCATACATCACCACACATGAGATTTCACTCTGAATCCTCAAGCAACAGCTCCTAAGTGCCCAGCTGAAAGTGAAACTAAAAACAGCTTTCTCTCCCGACTGGATTTCTAACAGCTATATCTTCTGATATACTGGATATAATGATATAATTTTGGAATCATTCATTTTTAATGCCAGCTTTCATAGAAGGTCAGAATCATTTGTCTATCTGCTACCAATCCCAAGATATGAGCAGCTAAAGGAGCACTCCCCTCTTCAGTCTGGTTTGCACTTGCTTCAGCAGAGCCGGGCACTTCGGAGCAGTTTTCCTGCAGAAAAGTGCTTTTCCTAGACATGTAATACAGACACAAAGTGCACCCAGGTATGTCTAGGATGTGTCTGCAATCTTCTGTGGGGCACTGCTGTTAGTTATATAGGTGAAAAACAGGTAAAAGTCTCCCTTTACAAATAGCAATAACAACGCCAATTTTATATCTTCTACTTTACCAATAGAAGCAGTAAAATACGCCATGGAAATAAGAAGTCACCCAGATAACCAACATTCTGAACTTCTCCTGGATCTCATATAAAAGCAACTGAGGGCAGTCTGCTGTCGTTATACAGCAGGTAAGAACTTGATTGGCTACGTTACCGAGTACCATGGCTTTATGTCACGTTTGAAGACTCAGGATTCATTGTTCACATTATGGCTCCCGCACAGAACATGGAAGAATGTTTCACATAAGTTTCTGAGAGTAGACACTGTATAAAGCAAGGCATCCGATGTTCCCCTCCCACGGACAATAGATAGCTTTGTGGAAAATAAAGTTTTGTTGCTAGCGACAACATGAAGTGAAAGATGCTGGGATTTCTCCCTGGTCTACTTTCACAGAGAAACCAGTGAACGCTAGACTAGTAAACTGCTGAGATATATCCATTTATCTAGAATCAGCTGTGCTGTGATCTCTCCTTATTCATCTAGTTGGACCCTGTTATCTGGACTCTGGTCCCTGGTACCCTGTTGATTTCTTTGGAAGTACTGATATGTTGTATTTCCATCTATCCATCTAAGGCTACTTTCACTCCAGCGTTAGAGTTTTCCGGTATTGAGTTCCGTCATAGGGGCTCAATAATGGAAAAAAACGCTTCATTTTTGTCCCCATTCATTGTCAATGGGGACAAAACTGAACAGAACGGAATGCTTCAAAGTGCAATCCGTTCCCTTTGGTTGCATCCCCAGACCGGAGAGCAAACCACAACATGTTGCATTTTGCTTTCCGTCCTGGGGATCCGGAGCAAGACGCAATAGAGATCCGTCCCGGCAATGTTAAAGATAATACAACCGGATCCGTTCATAACGGATGCAGATTGTTGTATTATCAGTAACGGAAGCGGTTTTGCTGAACCCTGCCGGATCCAGCAAAAACGCTAGTGTGAAAGTAGCCTAATCTATCTATCTATCTATCTATCTATCTATCTATCTATCTATCTATCTATCATCTCATATCTGTCTATCTATCTATCTATCTATCTATCTATCTATCTATCTATCTATCTATCTATCTATCTATCATTTTAAAGCAGCTCTTTAACAATTGAATCCATTATAATTGGCCCAGGCTTGCAAATACATCACTATATTAATTTGCAGTTAGCAGGGCTGATGTTCTTTCAGAAGTTTGTTGTTATTATTATTATTATACATTATTATTATTATTATTATTATTATTATTATCATTGTACCATATTACAGCTGCTTCTACACTGACTCCACACAGGTTTACTTGTCTACATGTTCCTCATCGCCTGATATTTAGTATCAGAAAAACATTATAATAAGAAGCAGTGAAGGGAATAGGGAGTCTGTTATGCAGCGAGTGTAAATGATGGAGTCAATCTGTCCTTGTGTGCTCTCCACACTGAAACAGAACTTTACTTATGTAAAACACAGCTCATTAACCCGCCTGAAAAGTCTGATTATTGTACACTAAATACACAAATTCACATAGGATGGAGTAGATAAAGGTAACATCTGCAAGCAATTACTATAGATTTAAAGTTATATTTTAGCTGATTACATTCCCTAATGAACAATAAAAGAATCTACAGTAAGGGGGTGGGGGTTAGTAAGCTTCCAAAACTGTATTTATATAGAGACTAATGATATAGAGAGATAAATTATATATAGAATACCACATTAAAAAATTCTAAACTTGGACTAAACTTGCAGCTTTACTTGTTTGCGATAGAATGACTATTTATGGTGAACAGGCACAAGATTAATAAGAAAAGGTAAAATAAGGTACAAAAAAAAAACAACAACAGATGCTGGACAGAGGGTAACATCTGCTGACCACCACATTAACCTGCACTCCCTGGAGTCACTTCCTCATTCACTTCATAACCAATTGTCTCTCTCATGATTAGGCTGCATAGTCCAAACCAGGGGTAGATTGGCCATAGACCTTACAGGGAATTTTTCTGATGTGCCGATACCCAGGGGCCCATCACGGCCAACCAGTGGAAGTTTTTGAGGATGTATTTTGTGCTGCTGGCAGTATTTTGTGATGGACTGTGGTATTTGGTTCTGTTGGGGTGGTATAATGTGCCACAATATGGTTTTGCTGACCCTGCCTTCCATCAATTTGGACTTCACTAAAATTATGGGGCCACTCTTTTTTACAGGGCCACTTTAAGTTCCCAGTTCACCCCTGGTCCAAACTATTACACTGATTAACACTGCTGCTCCAAAAAAATTCATTGCTGAGAAAAATTATATTTTTATGTATGCAAATGAGCCTCTAGGAGCAATGGAGGATTTGCCATTACACATAGAGGCTCTGCTCTCTCTGCAACTGCCATGCCCTCTGCACTTTGATTGACAGGTCCAGATGTGATGATGTTTTCAATGCCTGGCCCTGTCAATCGGCAGTTGCAGAGAGAGCAGGGCCTCTAGGTGAAACAACAACGCCCCCATTGCTCCTAGAGGATCATTTGCATATATTACTTAATTTTTCTCAGCAATGTGGGCACATATGAACATGGGACCAACACAGATGCCTTCAGCTGCCTAGTGCACATGTAACAGGTCAGCCAGTTTCATAGGTACAAAACTACTGACAGATGCCCTTTAACGTATATCCTGGGAGATGTCCCGATTCCACTTTTCATGGAGCTATGTGTATAAGTATACAGATCGCAGGAATGCCAGGGTTTTTAGTCTCCCATAAGTAATACCTAAATTAGGCCCATGACAGTATCAGAAACTTACACCACCACTAAATGTCACAGCAATAGAATAACATTGGGTTCCAATTACTTTGTAATTTGTAGCTAATTCTTCTATGGTTGAGAAAATGCTGCTCCTTAACATTTCTCTGGGCCATCTACTGGCTGGATATTTATTACTATGTGGACAGGGCTCTTTCCTTTCACATTTTCATTTGGCCTTTAAGAAATAGCTTAGAGCAGCAATAAGAGACTTTTGCAGGACGTCACTGGATTGAAATCCTAAGCATTTAGCAACGTAACAGATATTATTCTCCTGTTTTGGCCACCTCCCAATTAGAAGCTTCCACATTCAAAATGTCTCGTCGGCCTCCTAAGTAAGTATATAAATTATGGTAGCACGTCTACATAATGGTGTAGAGTAATGGTTTATGAAATTACCTGTACCAACAAATCACGGAGCAGTCCAGCTAATGACAGACTTAGTGACCCAGAGAATAAAAAGCCAGCCATATTTTAGAACTTGGAGGCTAATGTAGCTCCATAAATGGAAAGTTTTTGGCATACGTACAAAAAAGGTATTATACAGTCACAGGATGCATTGATGAAGATGGGTATTATCATTATGTATTATTAGCATCTGAAATAATGTTTTGCATACCACCTTATCTTCACCCCTAGGTATATACAGTAAGATCCTTATGTAAAGGGGTTGTGCCACGATAGATACAGTGGGGAAAAAAGTATTTAGCCAGCCACCAATTGTACAAGTTCTCCCACTTAAAAAGATGAGAGAGGCCTGTACTTGACATCATAGGTAGACATCAACTATGAGAGACAAAAGGAGAAAACAAATCCTCTAGAGCAGTGATATTTTGGGGCTGTCACGGTGCAACACAGACTTTCAACACCCTCCAAAGGTTTTCTATGGGGTTGAGATCTGGAGACTGGCTAGGCCACTCCAGGACCTTGAAATGCTTCTTACGAAGCCACTCCTTTGTTGCCCTGGCAGTGTGCTTGAGATCATTGTCATGCTGAAAGACCCAGCCATGTTTCATCTTCAATGCCCTTGCTGATGGAAGGAGGTTTGCACTCAAAATCTCACGATACATGGCCCCATTCATTCTTTCATGTACACAGATCAGTCGTCCTGGTCACTTTGCAGAGAAACAGCCCCAAAGCATGATGTTGCCACCCCCAATGGTGTTCTTTGGATGCAACTCAGCATTCACTCTCCTCCAAACACGATGAGTTGTGTTTCTACCAAACAGTTCTACTTTGGTTTTATCTGACCATATGACATTCTGCCAATACTCTTCTGGAACATCCAAATGCTCTCTAGCAAACTTCAGACGGGCCCGGATATGTACTAGCTTAAGCAGGGGGACACGTCTGGCACTGCAGGATCTGAGTCCCTGGCGGCTTAGTGTGTTACTGACGGTAGCCTTTGTTACGTTGGTCCCAGCTTTCTGCAGGTCATTCACTAGGTCCCCCGTGTGGTTCTGGGATTTTTGCTCACAGTTATTGAGATCATTTTGACTGCACTGGGTGAGATCTTGCATGGAGCCCCTGATCGAGGGAGATTATCAGTGGTCTTGTATGTCTTCCATTTTCTAATTATTGCTCCCACCGTTGATTTCTTCACACCAAGCTGCTTGCCTATTGCAGATTCAGTCTTCCCAGCCTGGTGCAAGTCTACAATTTTGTTTCTAGTGTCCTTTGACAGCTCTTTGGTCTCCATCATAGTGGAGTTTGGAGTGTGACTGTTTGAAGTTGTGGACAGGTGTCTTTTATACTGATAAGTTCAAACAGGTACCATTAATACAGGTGATGAGTGGAGGACAGAGGAGCCTCTTAGTTAGAAGTTACAGGTCTGTGAGAGCCAGAAATCTTGCTTGTTTGTACGTGATCAAATACTTATTTTCCACCATAATTTGCAAATAAATTCTTTAAAAATCAGACAATGTGATTTTCTGGATTTGTTTTCTCATTTTGTCTCTCATAGTTGAGGTCTACCTATGATGTCAATTACAGGCCTCTCTCATCTTTTTAAGTGGGAGAACTTGCACAATTGGTGGCTGACTAAATACTTTTTTCCCCACTGTATTCTACCTTTTTCAAACCAGCTCCTGGATTGGAATACTTTTGTAATTTCATGTAATTAAAAATTTAGTATAGCCACTGAGTTATTTAAAGAAGAACTCCCGACAAAAATTTTATTCCATGTCCTGCTAGAAATGTACGTGATATAATCTGCAGTGATTGTCATTTTCTTACCAGTGTCTGCATTTTTGACTTATATCATCCTGAAGTTTCTTATCTGTGTCATGTGACCAGCAATTAGACCCACCAACTCACACATAGACTTATGTGTGGACAGGAAGTCTAATTCTCTATGTATCCTTATGAGACTGAAAGTGAGGCTCCCATAGGAATTAATAGAGCAGTTACTGGCTTTCTTCCTGGGTCAGTTGGAGGTCGGGGAGTTGGTCACATGACCCAGCTTCAATAAGAAGAGAGGTTTTTACTCACAGAAACAGTCACTGATAAGAAAATGACACTACAGATTATATTATGCACCTTTCTAACAGGTCAGAGAATAAAAATTTTTGAGCGAGTTCTTATTTAATAAAATGTATGTGTATAGCGCCACCTGCTGTTTGTATTTTCCCCTTATTTATTGTCCACCTCACTGAGTTTGTCACACATTCTCAGTTTAAATCTTCAACTGTCACCAGCCGTATCTTCTGTTAGAAGCTGGTACAGTGAAAAAGCTACAGCACAAATGACATGCCCACTGAAAAAAAGGATATGCTCACTGAGCTTTCAATCTGAATTACAGTGCCTTGCGAAAATATTCGCCCCCCTGGAACTTTTCAACCCTTTGCCACATTTCAGGCTTAAAACAAAAAGATATAACATTTTTAATTTTTGGTGAAGAATCAACAACAAGTGGGTCACAATTGTGAAGTGGAACGAGATTTATTGGATCATTTAAACTTTTTTTGTAATAATAAAACTGAAAAGTGGGGCGTGCAAAATTATTTGCCCCCCCTGCATTAATACTTTGTTGCGCCACCTTTTGCTGCGATTACAGCTGCAAGTCACTTGGGATATGTCTCTATCAGTTTTGCACATCTAGAAACTGAAATTCTTGCCCATTCTTCCTTGCAAAACAGCTCGAGCTCTTTGAGGTTGGATGGAGAGTGTTTGTGAACAGCAGTTTTCAGCTCTTTCCACATATTCTCAATTGGATTCAGGTCTGGACTTTGACTTGGCCACTCTAAGACCTGGATACCTTTATTTTTGAACCATTCCATTGTTGATTTTGCTTTATGTTTGGGATCATTGTCTTGTTGGAAGATAAATCTCTGTCCTAGTCTCAGGTCTTTTGCAGACTCCAACAGGTTTTCATCCAGAACGGTCCTGTATTTGGCTCCATCCATCATTCCATCAATTTTAACCATCTTCCCTGTCCCTGTTGATGAAAAGCAGGCCCAAACCATGATGCTGCCACCACCATATTTGACAGTGGGGATGATGTGTTCAGGGTGATGAGCTGTGTTGCTTTTACGCCAAACATATCGTTTTGCATTGTTTCCAAAAAATTCAATTTTGGTTTCATCTGACCAGAGCACCTTCTTCCACATGTTTGGTGTGTCTCCCAGGTGGCTTGTGGCAAACTGTAAACGAGACTTTTTATGGATATCTTTGAGAAATGGCTTTCTTCTTGCCACTCTTCCATAAAGGCCAGATTTGTGAAGTGTTCAACTGATTGTTGTCATATGGACAGACTCTCCCACCTCAGCTGTAGATCTCTGCAGTTCATCCAGAGTGATCATGGGCCTCTTGGCTGCATCTCTGATCAGTCTTCTCCTTGTTTGAGATGAAAGTTTAGAGGGATGGCCGGGTCTTGGTAGATTTGCAGTGGTCTGATACTCCTTCCATTTCAATATGATCGCTTGCACAGGGCTCTTTGGGATGTTTAAAGCTTGGGAAATCTTTTGGTATCCAAATCCGGCTTTAAACTTCTCCACAACAGTATCACGGACCTGCCTGGTGTGTTCCTTGGTCTTCATGATGCTCTCTGTGCTTTAAACAGAACCCTGAGACTATCACAGAGCAGGTGCATTTATACGGAGACTTGATTACACACAGGTGGACTCTATTTATCTTCATCAGTCATTTAGGACAACATTGGATCATTCAGAGATCCTCAATGAACTTCTGGAGTGAGTTTTCTGAACTGAAAGTAAATGGGCCGACTAATTTTGCACGCCCGACTTTTCAGTTTTATTATTACAAAAAAAGTTACTCTAGATGTGCAAAATTGATAGAGACATACCCCAAGCGACTTGCAGCTGTAATTGCAGCAAAAGGTGGCGCAACAAAGTATTAATGCAGGGGGGCCGAATAATTTTGCACGCCCCACTTTTCAGTTTTATTATTACAAAAAAAGCTTAAATGATCCAATAAATTTCATTCCACTTCACAATTGTGACCCACTTGTTGTTGATTCTTCACCAAAAATTTAAAATGTTTTATCTTTTTGTTTAAAGCCTGAAATGTGGAAAAATGTTGAAAAGTTCAATGGGTCCGAATACTTTCGCAAGGCGCTGTAACTCCAGAAGAACAATTGATCAATCAATCAATGTGGAGATCTCTAGATACATGTGAGGTACAGGGTTTGTTCTACTAGCTTTGTTAGAAAGACATTCTCATGTATTATATGGTGTCTAACTTTATATTTTTATATTTTTACATCAATCATGGCTGAACCCCCTTTTGTTTTTACTATGATTCTTTGGATAAGACATAGCTCTCATTTCTCTATTTTAGATGCTGAGATATACAACAACTGCACTACGTGCAATTCCTTAAAGGGGTTTTCCAGGAGTTTAATATTCATGACCTACCCTGAGGGAGGTCTGACTCCGAGAATCCACGCAGACTAGCTGCTGAAAAGGCTGTGGCATAGCATACCATGCACAGCGCCATACATTGGATACTGGCTGTATTTGGTATTGCAGCACAGCCCCATTCACTTGAATGGGACTGAGCTCAAAATGGTTCATTTGACCAATGAACATATGTCACTGGTCTAGGAAGAGCAAAAAGCTGAGTGGCAAGTGTTCTGAGAATCGAACCCCAACCGATCAGACATTGATGATCCATCCTGAGCACAGGCCATCAATATTGAACTACCGGAAAACCCTTCAACATTTCTTCCACTGAATTGACTCAAAAGAAGTCAATCCAAAAATGAAGGAAGTCAGATATATCCATAGCACAGAGCCTATGAGACAGCACATGGAGTCCATATGGTTGTGTGCTGTAGAGTCAGAAGTACTCCATGAGCTACTGTACAGTGGCTCTGCACACTATGCTAAGGTTATAACATTGAGGGGGAAATACTTCAGACAGAAGAAACTCTTTATGCCACCATATGGGATGAGAGACACATGGAGGTACAGTAGGAAACACAGAGAGACATTGAAGGTGTTTTCCACTAATAATGTATCCCTTGTCCATAGGATGGGGGATAAGCATCTGATTGCTGGGGGTCTGATTGCCGATACCTCCGACAATCATGAAAATAGAGGTGCATTGGAGCATTGGGAATGGAGCATTGGTGCATATGATTAATGCTTCATTCAGTATTATGGGACCACTGAGTATCACCAATTAGGATAGTTTTACTAGTTTACTCTGTTAACTATAATGGGCTCGGCAGTGATATGGCACACTCTGGCAAATATGACGAGAACAACCTGCTGGAAGGCTATGCCGACAGCATGAAACAGGTCTTAGTGGAAAAATACCCTGAAAGTTGTGGCCTGGGTACCAGTAATTAGAAATAAGCGAAGTTGTGAAAAAATAGATTTGGCAGCTTTTCCAAAATTCACTAAGAAATTCTTTTGGGATTAGTTATTTCATTACAAAGCATGTAGCCGGCGCAATAATGGGGAACAGCAATGTGCCGCCCCGGCATTGAACCCTTCTGATGCTGCGTTCATCACTGATCGTGGCATATGAGATTAAGGGGCTTTGATTGGTGAATTCGGTAAAAATTTAAAAACTCACCCTATCCATTTGATCGCGTAGAGGCTGCCGCAACAATCTTGATTGAAGACACTGCGCGAAATATGTGACATCATACGTCACTGTGAGCGAGATTTTGCCCGGTATCTTCAATCAAGATGGCCATGGCAGCATCTTCATGCAAATGGGTGAGGTGAGTATATATATTTTTTCGTTTTTACTGCCATTTCAGGGAAAATTGATACGTTACCACAAACAGTGAGGAAATTCGGCTCTGCGACAAATCAAATTTTCCTTGAAATTCGGATCACTGTCCACTTTGGATACTTCGATTCTCTCAACCTTAATGTCATGATTTTACTGTGACTCATGGATTATCACTCCATGTTATCATTAAGCCCTAGCCTAACAATTAGAAAGGGGCCATATACTGCCCTTGCATTAACCTTAAATCACACAAAAATATATCTATTATCCAGTATTAAATGGGTTCTCCTGTGAAAAATATTTCACAGTTTTCAAACCAGCACCTGAAACTGAATACTTTTGTAATTGCATGTAATTAAAACTTTTGCATAGTCACTGAGTTATTCAATAAAATGTATCTGTATAGCGCCACCTGCTGTTTTTTTTTATTATTTCTTTGACCAGCTCACTGAGAAGGCCGCACATGCTCAGTTTCATCTTTCAACTGTCTCCTGAGCTGTGATAGAGAGAGCTGAGACATGCCCCTGAACTGCAGCAGAAAAGACACTCTCCTTGAGATGTCAGCTTTAAATAAATCTAGCAGAACAATGGATGTGGGATCTCTGGATCCATGTGAGGTCCAGGGCTGGTTCTAGCTTTGTTAGAAAGAAATTGTCATGTACTATATGATGTCTGATATTCATGTTTTACATTAGTCATGAGATAACCCCTTTAAGAACAAATGACTCATCGTTACAACATTGACCAAATATAATATGATGCGATAACACATTATGTAATAGAACTAAATTGAGTAATATATGTCCTGCTGAAAGGAAACACTTTCATATTTGTCCAGACATATGAAAAGAATTGAAGGCCAATAAAAAGTTTGTTTACTAACATCTTGTTAATATCTTCAGCAATGTCACTTTAAATAACAGCTACAACAAGTACAGTATGTTGTTCTGCAGTTTCAAAGTTAGATGTTGGATTCTTAGCTACCTGTGTAAATTATTGGCTGCTAATTAGAATTCAAAGCTAATGAAAGAAAGTGTAAAGTGTCACTCAGAAACGCTGAAGAAAAGAAAGTCTACTTTGAAGATCTGTCTTTGATTTCCGCCTATGTGTTTTAATTTTTTTTTCAGTATTATGATTTTACATGTGTTTTTCCTCCTTACATGTCCCACTTACCAGCCACTTCTAGTGATGTGAACAAATACTTAATGGATATTTCAAAGTAGCAGCCTGTCACTTCCAGGAAAGAGCAGCATAACAGAGACTGGTGCTTTTCACAGGTTCTTTTTCTAAACGGTACTATTACAAAAACTTATTTTAAAAAGTGCTTATTTTGCTATTTCATCTAAAATGTGTTGGGAAATAGTCTAGATCAGGAGTGAGCAGGAAAAGAACATTTTTCATATTATGTCTTTGAATTGCTATGTAAAGAAGAAAAAAAATCTAGTTAATGCTTCCCCCTCATGGGAAACTACAGTATGAGGTCAAGCTTTTTACAATTTTTACCTACAGATACATTTCTGCTGCTGATAGAAAGGCCAGAGCCCTGAGGCGATGCTATTACACGCTGACTGCCATGACTATGTGCCGCAGTTCCAGACCTTGTGTCGGAGAGCGATCAGAAGGCAAGCACACTTCCAGCCCTTGTCCCTCTCTTCATCAATAATTCCTTCAGGCCATGAGAGATGGCAAGAAGTACCTTTCAGCTTCATTATGGTTACTTGAGAGACTTCCAGGCCACGCATCAGTGGAGGCAGTCTATTC
Source organism: Rhinella marina (assembly GCA_900303285.1). NCBI lineage: Eukaryota > Metazoa > Chordata > Amphibia > Anura > Bufonidae > Rhinella > Rhinella marina. Next base: position 290,377 of record ONZH01010339.1, read on the forward strand.
CTCTGTGGGAAACCCTACCGGTCTATAGGGAGAATCAGGGGAAAGTAGTCAGCGGTGGCTGCTCTCTTAGCTGAAAACTTCACTCCTGTGCACTTTTCGTGCAATCAATCATGAAAGAAGGTCAACAGACAGCTTTCAAATAACTGATCCATTTAACTACTGACATTGATCTGGATGAGAGTAGGAGAGGTAGGAGGGGGCATAAAAGAGGTAGTGAAACCTAAGCCCCTTGAAGCATAAAACAAAGACCAAACATATACATTACCGTGACTCTCACAGTGGTTCACTTTCTAATCTTAAGTGGTGTTTACATTGACAAAATGGGCTTGTGTGCCTACGTTTCTTTGGGTCTCTTTGGACAATGCTATAATACAATGACTGTTCATACCGCCATTGTTTGCCTTACACTGTCTCTACACACTGCAGTTGATAGCAAAGCTTTATTTAAACTGTCGATAGAAACAGTTCCATTTTTCAGCTATAAGTGGTATTAATAGCAAGGTAATGGACACTATTCCCAAATACAAAAGAAAAAAACCTTAAACGTTAAAATAATATCTTACATTGGTTGCTCACCCCTAGGGGCCATTTGTGAAGACCGTTCCAGCATGGCTGGACCTGCAGAGGAAATCTTACTTACCCAATCCCTGTCACTGGGTTCTGGCTCTTTTCCTCCCCCTAGGCTGCAGCTCTCATCTATCCCTGCATCAACATATGATTTGATATGGGTTATGTGGCCGGTGCAGCTAAGGACTGGCTGCAGTAGTCACGTGAGGTATAGGACCTACACCACTGCTGCAGTCATTCATGACCTCTGTCAAACCAGATGTTGACCCAAGGATACCTGGTCGATGGAGCTGCCAGGGTGAGTGAAGTAGCTAGAACCCAGTTGGGAGGATCAGGTAAGTATGATTGTCTCCTCAGGCCTGGCCATGCTGGGAGGTCTACATGAAAGGAGGAAAACCCCTTTAAGGACCTTTACACAGGTTTATTATCGGTTGAAAATAGCATTCCTTGTTAATCGTTGGCCTGTGTAAAAGGTCTGCTGGCCAGACAGCAACCAAACATATACCCATCTGTCAGCCGATCTCATCTGCCCATGTAAGCTTACATCCTTATTTGGATAACTTTTGTTTCTGTCTTGAATTTTTCACACTGAATTTTTCCAGAGGTAGGTTAAGGCTACTTTCACACTAGCGTTTTTAAATTCCGGTATTGAGTTCCGTCATAGGGGCTCAATACCGGAAAAAAACGCTTCAGTTTTGTCCCCATTCATTGTCAATGGGGACAAAACTGAACTGAAGACAACGGAATGCTCCTGAAAGCATTCCGTTCCGTCTTCAGACCGGAGAACAAACCGCAGCATGCTGCGGTTTTCTCTCCGGTCCAGGCATCCACACCAAGCCGGATCCGGAATGACCCCCAATGCAAGTCAATGGGGACGGATCCGTTTGGTGTGACACAACAGTAATCCGGATCGGTCCTCCATTGACTTGCAATGGGGGGTCATTCCGGATCCAGCTACACATATACAGAGATACATACAGACATACATACATACATACATACACATACATACTCACATACTCCAGGCAGGGACGCCGGCAGCATGTCTTCACGCGCCTCCTGCGCGCAGCTATGACGTTTCCCCACTGCGCCCAGCAGAGGGCGCTGTGGGGAATCGTCATCACTGCGCGCAGGAGGCGCGTGAAGACGTGCTGCCGACGTCCCGGGCTGGAGTATGTAAGTATGTATGTGTTTGTGTGTGTATGTCTGTATATATTGCTGTCCCAATGTCTGTCAACATGCGTGGGGCCGGAGCGCTGCTCCGGCTCCACACATGTATCAGCATTAGCACGGATCCATTGGCACCCTTTAGGTGCCGGATCCGTGCTAACGCTAGTGTGAAAGAGGCCTGAGGCCCATGTATTCTGGTTCTTGCAGGCATAATTTCACCCAAGCTGTCCCATTCATTTCAATGGGATTGCTTGGGTGTAATTACACCTGCTCACTGCTGCTCACTGCTGCAAGCAGGTAAACAATGAAGAGGAGGCAACGCTGGCACACTCCTGCGGACAGGACATCAATAAATATAACTTGGATAACCCCTTTAAAGGGGTTATGTCACAAAAGATATACTACATTTTTCAAACCAACACCTGGATCTGAATACTTTTATAATTGCATGTAATTAAAAATTTAGCATAGCCAGTAAGCTATTGAATGAAATGTATCTGTATAGCACCATCTGCTGTTTGTTCTTTTCCTTATTTTTTGTCCGTCTCACTGAGCTGGTCACACTCGCTAAGTTTAAATCTTCAACTGCCACCATCCATATGTGGTGTAAGAAGCTGTGGCAGTTACAGGGAGGGAGTTTCTGCAGAAAAGACCCACCCATTAGGTGCCAGGCTGAAGATAATTTAAGAGAGCAATTGGAGCAGTGAATGAGGAAATATCTAGATCAATGTGCGGTACAGGGTTGGTTCTAGCTTTGTTAGAAAGAGATTGTCATGTACTATATAATGTTTAATTTTCATTTTGCACATAAATCATGGGATAACCCATTTAAGTTTTCTGCTTGGATATGATGTTTGCCTTCAGTTGCTCTGCTTTTAGAAACTATTTTTTACAACTCTAAAAAGAAATCACACTAATACTGAAATAAAATCATTTGCGAGTAAATAGCTTTCTGCTCTTAAGGACTTTACTGAAATGTAAAAAAGAAGCAATCTGTGCTGGTAATTCATCAGTCTCTAGTTAGACATTCCTGGTTACTGACCTTAGATTGAAAACATTGTGGAGTGTATTTTCCTCCCAATTCTCATTTTCACGTGAGTGTTGAGGACAAATGTTCATTCAAGCCAGAAGCCCTATATCTTTCATAATTACTTCCAACTATACCTTGAGGCTGAAAAGTTCTGTAAACAAGTTCCAGAGGACTATGTGGCGGGCACAGTTATTTGTCCCTCTGCTGGGGTTTGGGGAATGACTGATTTTGTCTAGAATTTACAAGCAGTTTAAACTGTGTTTGGCCAAATGTCTTCCATTGAAGTCAATAAGAAAAATTCCCCAAACTACCTTTTAGGAGCTTACAGAGCTGAGTCCTAGTGACGAAAGAAACATCCTTATTGGTTTCAGCTGAATGAAGCAGTGTTCTTGGTTTCCTCCAGCAGCGAGCTGTGGAATTTCACAGATAAATAACAAAACATGTTTGTAGCCTGCAGTTCAGTTCTGGTCTATAGTCACGACTAAAATATTATGTGCGGCTTTTCATTTATTATCTATCTATCCACTTATTATCCAACTATCTATCTACCCACCTATTAACTATCTATCTATCTATCTATCTATCTATCTATCTATCTACTCTTTCTTTCTTTCTTTCTTTCTTTCTTTCTTTCTTTCTTTCTTTCTTTCTTTCTTTCTTTCTTTCTTTCTTTCTTTCTTTCTTTCTTTCTTTCTTTCTTTCTTTTCTCCCTTCAGTATCAGTATCTATCTACATATCTACCTATGTTTTTCTTTCTTTCATTTTCTTTTCATTTTCTATCTGTCTATCCGTCTACCCTTTCGTTCTTTCTAAAATATTTTGGACATTTGAAAGTAGCATAATTTAGATTGTAAACCACAATATTCATTTTTATCTTGCAGCACTGATGTGAAAGTTGTTTCGGAGGTTTAAACGTCCTGGAATGGCCACCCATTTCATGTCAGCACCTTGCACAAAATTACATCATGTTTCATCAAGAAGAGATTAAATGAACTCAGTGTTTGTAAGAACATGTGTTTCACGAGTGCAGAAGTTAAACATTGGTTTTCCTATTTCTCATTTTCATGTTGTGGAATAATTCTTCAATCACTGAAAATATTTTATGGGTTATTTTATTCTTTTTATCCTGAATAAATGAAATTAAATATAAAATATAGTAAACCAAAGAGAAGCAAAGGGTATTTTAACTATTGAAAAACATAATCCTAGCATTTAGCAGATCAAGTGGTCAAACCTTCAGTGAAGAATGACATAACTGATTTGCTTTATCCCCACACATGAGGCACTATTAATAAAATATTAAAGGGGAGGTGCAGTTTACAAAACCGACTTTTAATAATATCTTATTGGGAAATTCTAAGTGAATAGAGGAGAGTCTCCTTTTTAGGATCCACATCTCTTAGCCACACAGGATAACCATTACAAAGAGCATCACTTGGTCTGAAGGACCTGTCCTGCATTACACTGGCAACTAGTGTTGATGCTTCATCTGAAGTCGCTTCGTTCAAAACTTTGGATTAATACTGTACGGAGATCCATCTCCGTACATTATTAGAATGTATGGGCTCTGATGAGCTGAAGTTAGTTATTCGTCATGCGTGACTTCGTTGAATAACTCGGTAGTTTATTTTTATAGTGGAAAACCACTTTAAAACTGGAAACCGAATTTGACATCAGTTCTGAGGTACCAGTCAGAACTGGAGTCAAGTTCGGTTTCAAGTGGTTTTCATTGCTCATCATTGTTTGTCAGCTGCAGATTGTGTAATGTAATCATGATCCGCTGCTGGCAAACTACTAGTCAGCATGGGGACGAGCAATGGCATAACAATTGCTCCTCCCTTTAGTCCTTTAGTGAGTGGGTGACTGCCAAGAAGGAACGCTTCCCTCCTGACAATAGCTTACTAGTACAGCCCTTATATTCTATACAGTTAGTTTTGTTCCTTTTAGCCATATCTAAAGCAATAGGCATGAGATATTTAGAACTATGCTCCATAATGCTTCATTAGCATGGCCATTAAGTTCATCCAAATTAACACATTCAAAGAAGAAGGAGATAAGTGTGTGTCTGATATCTCTGGCGCTAACTTATCTTTGGGGGAAAAAAAAAACAAGAAACATCTTTGTGCCCCCAATTAAGAGACATTAGAGGACAGCAGGGATGTTCTCATTGACAAACGTTGTGGGATCAGTCAAAATCACCAACTTGACTTAAATTGCTCCTGTCATGCAGGTTACAGTTTATTGATACACTGGTGTGATAAAGGATTTCAAATGCACAGTGGGTCTTTAAAATTCTTAAACTAAGGCTACTTTCACACTGGCGGCAGGCCTGATCCGGCAGGTGAAGGGTGCTGCCGGATCAGGCCTGCCGCAGTGACATGTGTGGAGCCGGAACCGCGCTCCGGCCCCACACATGTCACACAGTACATACATACACATAAACATAAACATACACACACATATAGACATACAAACACACATACATACTTACATGCTCCCCGGCAGGTCTTCGGAGCGTCAGAGGGACAGGACGGCTCACACAGGTCACGATTCCGCACAGCGCCCTCTGCTGGGCGCCTGGTGGAATCATGACGATTCCACCAGGCGCCCAGCAGAGGGCGCTGTGGGGAATCGTGACCTGTGTGAGCCCTCCTGTCCCTGACGCTCCGAAGACCTGCCGGGGAGCATGTAAGTATGTATGTGTGTTTGTATGTCTATATGTGTGTGTATGTTTATGTTTATGTGTGTGTCTGTGTCTGTATGTGTCTATGTGTAGCCGGATCCGTAATGGACTCCATTGAAAGTCAATGGAGGGCGGATCCGGTTACCATTATGGTCACACCAGACGGATCCACCCCCATTGACTTGCATTGGGGGTCATTCCGGATCCGGCTTGGTGCGGATGCCTGGACCGGAGAGAAAACCGCAGCATGCTGCGGTTTGTTCTCCGGTCTGAAGACGGAACGGAATGCTTTCAGGAGCATTCCGTTGTCTTCAGTTCAGTTTTGTCCCCATTGACAATGAATGGGGACAAAACTGAAGCGTTTTTTTCCGGTATTGAGCCCCTATGACGGAACTCAATACCGGAATTTTAAAACGCTAGTGTGAAAGTAGCCTAAGGCAGGAAAATAAACTCATTAGTAAAGACTGAATACAAAATAGCTGCCTTTAAACAGTCTATTGATTTCACCAGTGGAAACTGAGATGCCAAGGTCCAATGGGTCATCAGATATACCAAGCACAGGTCAATGGATAAAAACTCAATTCAAGGCTTCTTGACCAATTTCCTTTCATAGTCAAGTCTTTACGAGCAAGCAGGCATGGAAGCGGTCCTAAGAAAATAAACTGTGCAGAGTTTTCAGCAACTGTGCTATGATTTAAGCAAGGTCTGAAAGGCTCCATTGTTTTAGATGACTTTCATCAAGCTTCAGAACTCATATATGGAGACATTAGTATCTACTGGTTCTGGGATATGCACGCTCTAAATCTTTCCTTCAGAAATACCATTTTTACTTTATAATTTTACTTAAAGGAAATCTTTAAAAAAGACTTATACCTGCCAAATCACTCCCAGAGCTTGGTAAGGTACTTAGAAACAGGCATACATTTGTTTGTGCTGTTCATCTCATATTTGTTGAAGAGAAAAGGAACTTTGATGCCACATGCAAGTTATTTGGCAAGTTCCAAAATCTGCCCAGCCCCTCTCCCTTTGTTCTGATTAAAAGCTCAAGCCTTTTCTCGAGTAATGGGCATACATATAGAAATATTGCACCATGTGCAAGATTTATGCTTAGTTACCAGACTGAGAAAATGCTGGAGCTGTCAGTCAGGACAAAGGGGCAGGACCTGGGCTAAGTTTGCAAGCTAGAGTCGAAGCACTTGACATAATTGACCCTTGAGGAACTTAGCAACTTATTTGCATTCAGGATTAAGGTTCTTAAAACGGCCACAAACGTATTTGTCCAGATATTTCTAAGTACCCTACGAAGGGGCGAGAGTCATTTTGAAGGCATAAATCTTCTGAGAGGCTCTCTTTTAATAGTATGAGATGATGTCACTACGGATGACCACAGGTAGGGGAAGATCCCCAAAGAACTATGGACAACATAGCACAGTAACAGCTTTAAATGTTTCCTGACTTAGAGACATTAAACACTAAGGAGTTGGAAAAAAAGATTTAAAAAAATTAGATTTTACCACCAGGACAGATAAGAGATTTTATGGGGATCTGGTAATACAATCATTCCAGTTTTCTGACATAATTACATTAAAGTGCATATCTAGGATTTAAATATTGATGACCTATCCCTATCGTTGAGGGTCCTACTCATGACACCCCAGTTACTGGAAGGATCTGTGGCACTCGGGGAAATGATGCAACCTTATCCTCATCCTATGAAGTCACTTCCATTGGTCACATGGCCTTTTTGGCACGCAGTCCCATTCATGTGAAATACCAAGCACAGGCACTTTACAATGTACACAGTAGGGTAACTAGAAATGACTGGGCCCCACAGCAAAATTTTGAACAGACTCCCCCCTTCCAGCAACTTCTTCTCAACCCCCTTCTCCTGTACAACCCCCACTCCTTTGGCTAGTCAAGATCATACTTTCAGATGAGGCCCAGCAGCTGCGCCATCCATTTCCTACAGTGTCACTGTACATACTGTTGAGGGGGCCCTGACTATATAATCTATTAGCCACTTCTGAGTTCGGGCCCCAAAGCAGCTGCTTCCCTTGCTTCGCCTATAGCTACGCCCCTGAATGTACAGTGCTGTTCTTGGCATACTATGAAGAAGCCACAGCTCTCATCTAAGCAACATGACCTCTTCAAACAGCTGGGAAATCGGGAGTCGGATAGGTCATCAGTATTTATCCCCTTTAAAAATGATGACTCCATACAAAAAAAAATTATTAGTTTCATAATGTATGAAGTGCAGTTAAGTAGCCTGCACCATGTAACCCACACCCCCATGTGCACTGCTAGATGATATTGCACACACTGCACTGTCAGTTTGGACTTGCTTTCCCTGAGCTTCACTTTGATATTATAATCAGTTGGCCTTTGCTGCATGTGATAAACTCAGCTCTTCTACATCTGTGCATTTTATTTATCCACATGACCCGAAAAACTTTGCAATCCAGACCTAAACTTTGTGTTCAGGTACAAAATAATAACTACAGCTATAAGAGCTCATTAGAATCGTTCGGCAATGTTAATCTGTCAAAAGCTACACTTTTTTAATTCATCAATCAGTAACGACACCTACACACCGTCTGTTGTGTCTGTAAAATTCAGCTATTACATCTCAGGTACATTTCTATGATTGCCCTTCAGAAGGAAAGTTTGAAAGCTGTTAATGATGTGATGTTAACCTGCCTACACAGAACTTAACTGTCTTCTAAGTGTAGAAGATGGAAGCAAGAGGAAGGAAAACAACTTTCTTTAATGCCCTCTACATTTTATGATTATGTAAAGCCAGAAAGAACATTTTTTATCTAAGAAATGATTGCACACAGTGGATTTCTTTTCTTAACCCAACTTTAAGCTGGGAATCTTTTATCGGGAAGTATATTTAGTTTTCTCTGAAAACATCAGAATTGGTGTTGAGTGAATTGACATTGATGAAGTTCAGGGAAAATGTAATTCGCTGTGAAGCCGAATTTCCTCGTGCTTTGTGGTAGCGAATCGATTTTCCCTGAATGGCAGTAAAAAATGTAAAAAATAATACTTACCTCTTCTGTTTGAGCACGAAGAGCCGGCCTCAGCCATCTTGATTGAAGATCTTGCACAAACTCCCATGCACGTTGACATATGATGTCGCCACGCCTGCCTTCACGATGACTTCCTCAAGGTTAGTGAAAGATTTAGTGCTAGATTTTCAATCAAGATGGCGGCTCTTCACGATCAAACGGAGGAGGTAAGTATGATCTTTAAAATTCATAATTTTTTTTTACTTTACACTGTATTATTACTGTCAGATGCTAAAATCAGCTGTGAACGCGGCATCTGAAGGGTACATTAATGGCGGTTGTGCAGTCGCTGCTCCATCATAACGCCCTTAATTTTCAAAGAAACGCGTATCATGACGAAGTAGTTTATCACAAAGCAAATTTTTTTGCAAAATTTGGTGAAGCAGCTAAATCTCTAATCAGAATTTAGACTAATTTTCATGCAACTATCTCAGTAACAAGGATCCCATAGATGTCTGTGCAAAAAACAAAAAAAAAATCTAAAGGAAAAGACCATTTTACCCCACTTCTGGCAGGCTGCTATGGAGACAACATTGTTTTTTCGATATTGGAGTGGAAAGTTGGGTTGGGAGATTCAAATACAAAATGGATGGTCAGTCAGTCTTATTGAAATCGGTAGGGTCAGCCAACATCTATCTACTGTTTATGGGCACCTTAATTCCACTAATTCCATCATTCTTCTCATCTGAAGATTTAAGTATCTTACTTATTCTGGTAAGTTACACTTTATGGAATCCCTATGGTTTAACAATGGTGGATGGTTTCATTAGAAAAAGGAAAAATTTCATCTTTAACCGCTTCCCAACATCCACTGTACATGTACAGCAGAGGTTGGGACTTTAAAGATCGCGCACACTGAGAAACTGAGCAGGCACCATAGCCGCTGGGTATACACAGCATACACTTGGGCGCAGAGTCCTTGATTGGCATTATTGACACACTGACTTTTAACCCCTTAGATGCCATGACCACAGCATCTTAGCGGTCAAATACTGGGAGCGTTGCACTCTCACTTTCTGAACAGCTCCCACACAATTGCTATGGCAGCATAAAGCCTTGTGATGAGTTTAGAGAGTATGGCAGCAATAATAAGGAATAAATATATAATATCTATACCCATTCTACATCTTGAAACACATATTGGAAGACATTCCCCGATATAATATTACTATGGGAAAAATTATTATAATGCTTTATTACATAACATGGCAATTTCTCAATAAATTATTTGCATCTGATTGAAAAAATTAAAAATGTAATGCTGCATAGAGTTCAGATTCCTCTGGATTATGGATACAAACATGCCTATACCCACTTAGAGGAGAATTGTGATAACCTAGAGTTCAGCCATTTCCCTTTATAATCAATAGACTTAAAGAGCAGACAATTCCGGAATAGTGCAAAGGGCTAATTTCTGAGACCCCCCCACCGTGTTTGTGCATAAACCAATTGTCTATATTGATGATTCCATTTCCAGTGCTAAGGGTCTGCCACACTAATTAGTATGTTGACCCTCCTCCTACTCTCATCAGAGCATACAATTAATACGCTAAGTGAGCCCTTATGGGCAGATTATGTGGTATAGTTATGGCCATCCAGCTTTTAATTAGTATTGCCCATATGTTGTGCAAGTGCTAAAAAACCACAGACTATTTTCAATGGTTCTCCCCTTTGCATTTGGATATTGAAAAAAATACCATGTTTCTCTCTGTATAATCATACATGTATAGCGATCAGTATTAAACGACGTGTGTACATTGGCGATATGACATCAAATTAATTTTTCTTTGTGTTGTTACAGTGCTTCATTGATATAGTACTCACATTATACACTATAGACATTTCTATGCAAGCAGTAAAAAACATAAAGCAGCATTGTAATCCCATAAACACGAAATACTCCATAAGAGGTTGGAGCTAGACTGTAAAATTACTAGTTGAGCCATAGTAGTATTATTATTTCCTTTTATTTCACAGCCATAATTACGATATAAAGGGCCAACTACCAGAGCCTATTCAGTCTTTGCATCTCATGGAGTCTGAATTACAAATGGCGTAATTAGGGTCACGTCACTCATTGAAGCAATTGTGGCTTGTCAATGTGTAGAAGAGTAGGGAATGCTATAACTTGGAATTCATTTGTTTAGAAAAACAAAAGAATTCCCAATCTAGTGGCAATTAACCAAGAGACATATGGTCCAGAGACAGGCAAGTACAGGGGTGGGATTAGTATCTCTGAATTACAGCCCTTTTTGTAGAAAACATCTATATGATATACAGCATTTTCATCCAAAAAGGTGAATAAAAAAGCAGCACTCGCCACTTAAAAACCATCTTCTTAAGGCTACTTTCACACTTGCGTTGTTAATACCGGTATTGAGATCCGTCAGAGGATCTAAGGATCAGAGGATGTGTGAAATCAAAATAAAGAAAAAAACGGATCAGTCACTAAATACATTCAAAGTCAGGGGGTAACAGATCTATTTTTTTAGGCTCCATAAAAAATGTATCCATGATTTTTGACTTACATTGTTTTTAGTGCTGAATGCTTTTTTCCCTGTTTTTATGATGCAGCTTGCAGCGGTTTTGTGTCCTGTCACAAAACGGAATGCTGCCGGAACGGAAGACATCCTGATACATCCACAATGGATCTCTTTCCATTCAGAATGCATGAGGACTAAACAGAAATGTTAAGATCTCAGAGGATCTCAATACCGGAAAAGAACAGTGCAAGTGTGAAAGTAGCCAAATTCTGTCATTTAAAAACGCAGCTCAAGTAGCAGGATGCACATATGAAGGTAAAGGCCGTTTCGCTCTAACCTGTGCCTCCTCTTGACTCACGTGATGATGATGAATGAGTACAGGTAAGGGCTCTTTCACATCACCGTTAGGGATTCCGTTCTCCTGCTCCGTTATAGGAGCAGGAGAACGGAAAGGACGGATTCAGGACATAACTGAGCCCAACGGAGCCTAAGGGACCCCATAGACTATAATGGGGTCCGTTAGGTTTCCGCTCAGAAGATGATTTTTGAAGCGGAGACAAAAGTTGTACACGCAGGACTTTTGTCTCCGCTTCAAAAATCATCTTCTGAGCGGAAACCTAACGGACCCCATTATAGTCTATGGGGTCCCTTAGGCTCCGTTGGGCTCAGTTATGTCCCGAATCCGTCCTTTCCGTTCTCCTGCTCCTATAACGGAGCAGGAGAACGGAAGGGCTGAACGGAGATGTGAACGAGCCCTTAATTATACCTGCTCATAAACACATTACCATCAAGGTAAACCTTTAGCTTCCATGAATTGCACAATACAATTATTCACAAACAGACACTCATATCATTTTTATCATTAAGTCCCAAGGAACCCATAGCATTTGTGCTCATAATCATTCTGGCCTCCTTAAGTAATGACAAGTGGTGAGCGAATCGAGCTTTGGATCCAAGATTCAAAGTCGATTTGTTCCAAAACTTTGTTTTGATGCTGTACGGAGACCTGTCTCCACACAGCATTAAAATGTATGTCCTTCACGGAGGCAAAATTTTTTCAGTCAGAAGTCGCATGAAACGTCGGTGAATATCATTGGGCTTTGATTCTATGTTTTTAAAAACATTTTACAACAGGAATCTGAAGTCGACTTCGGTGCCTTTTGTTACTTCAGTACTGAAGACGACTTTGGATTCCTGTTTTAAAATGTCTTTAAAGTCGTAGAATTGAAATTCGAAGTTATTCACCGGCTTAACAAATTTTGCCTCAGCATGCATGCATTTTAATGCTGTATGGAAGCAGGTCTCTGTACAACATTAAAACTAAGTTTTGGAACGGATTTACTTTGAATCTTGGATCCAGAGCTCGATTCGCTCATGCCTAATAATAAATCCATATGACGATCTCCTCCTGCCTCCACAGGACAAACTTTCGGAATACCTGTAAAGCATAATACGCTTGGATCGCCATTAGGTTTCTCTCTGTTTACCTTTTTGAATGTCTTTTAGAGATTTTTTTCCCTGCGTTGCTGAGTCTCACCACTAGTTAATGCAAGGACCTATGTTTCTCTGTGTACCATAATGTCTGTGTAGCACTCCTGTGCAGGAGTTGTGCGTTATTTTGGCAGAAAATAACTGAAATACTTAGGTGACGCATCTGCTGCAATATTAAGAAGACTATCGGGGTTATATGCCTTTGACGTCACACATTGACATCCTTGAACCTTTTGGATCCGAATCGATGTAATACTGTGTAATCCCTCAAGATTAGGGATTATAATATAATTTACCTTTCTCATACAAATACATTATTGTCAATTTTATTAAAAGCCATGTAACACTCTCTGATTTTGCAGTTCCCAGGAAACTGAAGATATTGGATAGATAAGAGCTCTTGGTTGGCTTTCACTTGATATCCAGTAGTATCTACGCTTATAGATCCAATGGAAACTAATTAATTCAAATGAATCCAGCTTGCCTGGACACCTACCTATGGACATGCTATACACTATTCTGGTGATGTTATATTGGTAGTTACCAGTCCTGTCTAGTGGAGATCTACTGGTCATGGAGGAGTAGATGGGTGGATCCACTAGTAACAATCTCAGGTTTTATGAGCAGTTTAAGGAATGGTACTGCTTGGTTTACTGATGGATGAATAAATTATTAAGTGAATTCAGGAAATAAACACAGATGTCATACAGATAGGAGGTAGAAATAAATAAATAACTTATTCTCTTTACTACAAACTGACCTGGTCTCGGGTCCTGTTGGCCGGGTCTAGATAACTCTGTAATAAAACACAGACACATATCATTTATTCACAGGATTATGGTCTTTGTGTATGAACATATTGAATCAGATAAATATATGCATGCAACAAAACATATTATTTAATTCTATTTGTCATTGAAAAACTCATTTCATCATCTTCACCATGTTCTTCAATATAATGTTTATAGCCTCTCAGATCACTGCCTCCCTAAAAATCTGCACACTCATCCCATGCTGCTTTGAACATTCTGATTGATCTGATTGACTACAAGTATTTCTGTATCTAATCATATTCTAACAATGATTAAATGTACCAATAAGCTTATGTGAGGGCATAGAGATATTTGATTGCTCAAGGTGATGCTAATACTTGCCTAGTATAATGAGGAATAACATACCAAATTTATATATATATATATATATATATATATATATATATACATACATACATACATTTTTTGGGCATGAGAGCATTGTATCGTATGTAACATAATGAAGATGTTTTGAATGCAACTGCAATGCAAGGTCTTCAATGATGACTATAAAGCTGACTGATTTATTGAAAATGCTAAGAACGTGCACTATTCACCCTATTCCAGAACACAAAGTAACATGACAAGAGCTAGTTTTGTCCACCCACACATCACTATATATTTCCTATCATTTCCCACAAACATTTCTACAATATCGCCATATAATAAAGTACTGGGAGATACACACAGTACATTTCATTCCCCTTTGGGTTGAAGTACTTGGTGAGCATATTCTGAGTGACCCATTCACATTTACTTGTGTGCAATGAGCCGGTGCTGGTTATTCCATTGTATAGTGTTGGTTAAATCAAATCACTAATGAACCTTTTTAAAGTGTCATTCAGCAGATGCTTTCCAGAGACAGAAATGTAGAAAGTCGAACTGAATAGAAATATGCGTAACCAACAAATACTTTGGAGTCGATTTTCATGAGTGAGTGATGATAAGTTAGATCTTTGAAATTTCTGTCTTGGAGGCCTTTAATTGCATTAAAACACTAGGGGGCTGACAATTGACATCAAAGTTATAAAGGAAACACTTCATCCTTTTGTAAACTTTAGTGGAGCCAGAGTATAATTTTACAAAGTTAGAACAACTGCAAACCTCATATCCTACTACAAAGGCGTTCTCCTTTGTGCAGTGAGATCATGCTGAGGACAAACTGCTTGAGACTTTGTACTGTAGGTCTTGTCATCATAAATAAATCACTTCCAACTTAAGGCTCTTTTAGCAGTGTTGTTTGTGCAGCCGAATCCCGGCACTAATGCCCACCAAGTCCTATTATACCACTATAGTCAATGGGCTCCGGCAGTGTCAGGTAGTATCTGGCTATGCCGGATACAATGTCTTCTGATGTGCTGTTCCTCTGCCAGAACAACGTTCTGGAAAATGCTTGTTCATTGGCTGATTGATTATATGGGTCAATTCCCATGAATGCTTATTCCCTACAATTGGCCCTTAGTGCTAAAATTAGACAGTTAAAGTAACTTACGCTAGTTTCACACCGCTGTTATTAGTTGCGGCAAGCCATTCCAGCAGATCCCTATTTACAGAGCACAATCTGCTGCCCAGAAATGATGATTGAAGATTCTTTCACCTGAAGGAGAGTTTTACTTGTTCCTCAGGTGATCTGCAGCACCTTTATACAGGCAGATTATCAAGAATGAGCATTTGTAGGAACATTTTCCCGATAATCTGCCCAACAATTGGGCAGTGTAAATGCACCTTTGGACAATAAGGGCAGATTCCCTCTCAGTAAGGGTGAAATTAGCTAAAACGTTTAGTTGCTCCTATGGGAGATAAGGACTTGTAACCCTTCTCTACAAATATTGATTGACTTGGACAGTGGCAGTACTTAGGATACTTTTTAGTGACAGAGAAGTTAACGATTTAGTGATTAATTCAAGGAAAACGTAGCCTAGCGTTTTGCAATTGTTTGCAATGTGAATGATGCCACTTTTGACCTTGTCAAATTAGTAGAAGCCTTAAACTGTATGGAGGCAGCTGCCTGCTAAATATTGATGAGTGCTGCCTGAGAAAGAAGAACAACCAGAGCTATAGAGAAAGACAGTAAATTCAGAACACATATAGAAATGTCTGTGAATGCAGAGGTAGACACAAGTCCACACCACCTCTACATTACAGTTTTGTTATAAGAATGAATGTTGCAGTTTACAATGATTAATGTATACCGTACTGCGTCTCTCTTTTTTGTTATACACTGATCTTTTCTATCTATGCAGAGATTTCTCAACTGCATACTTTTCTGCAGCATGAGGCTGCCACTAGGGGAGCATATGGAATAAAGGTTTATATAAGCTCATGGACAGATTGCAGACTGCCACAAATGATCTTGTTGTCTGCTGAGGTTAAGAGAGGAACAGACAGCGGGTAAGGGTGGTGGACTTTGAAAAGGAAAATCCACCCAGCTTCATTATGGTATGGTTATAATTAGGCTTGAGCGAATTGAGCTACAGATCAGAGATCCGAAGTTGATTAGTTCAAACACTTTGTTTTAATGCTGACCAGTCTACATAAAGCATTACAATGTATTGCCTACTTGTAAGAAAACTTTGTTTTACGCAGTCACGCAAGACTTTGGTGAATGAATTCAGTAGTGATTTCTGCATGTTTAGAAACATTTAAAATTAGGAATCTGAAGTCAGTTTTGGTACTGAGGCACTAGGAGGTAAAAACCCGACTTCCAATTCCTAATTTTAAACGTTTTTAAAGATGTAGAACTGAAAAACAAATTAGTTGATTAGTTGACGAGACTTTGGGTGAAATGACGTTTGCCTACACGGAGGCAATACATTTTAATACTGTAGGTAGACAGCATTAAAATCAAAGTGTTTAACTGAATCGACTTTGAATCGAAAATACGAAGCTCGATACGTTCAACACTAGTTATAATGCTTTTACAACGTCCTGATAGCCATTGGCGGTAGTTATATTAGTAAAATTTCCGTGATGGACTCCCTTTAAAAAAAGAACTTTCCTATTCTTTCTTATAATGCAACAGCCAAAACTCAGTTTTCTCTATCATAAACATTACAACTATTAGTTTTCCATTATGTAATATACTGTAGCAAGGCCATATGTAGTGGGAAATAATTTGAAATATCCATCGATTCCATGTGACATATTTCAGCATTTACAGATATTACACAAATATCTGTAGCATGATTTTTTTTCCAAACTTTTGCTGCTGGATATTAGCCAGAAAGTCATTTTAAATTCTCTATTAGGGAATTTTGAGTTAATAGGTAGAGTCCCAACTTGGTAACCTACATTAATTAGCTAGAATGAAAAGTGGCTACAAAAAATGTCTGTCCAGCACCATCGCCACCAGGTAATTAGTTTTCCCTCGGGTGGTACTACACATGAATTCGACACTTGCTGTAAAATCACTGATTATAGTTGATTGCTGGAGGAGAGCATCAGTGGGTTTGTCTATGATCAATTTATTTCTTGGGAAGACTACTTTTAATGAATTTATTTTAATGGCCAGCTTTCATGGAGCTTTCATTATGTAACTAGGTTGTCTTGTTAAGAATTCTACTCATCGTACTATAATAAAGGGCATCTGTCAGTAGATTTGTACCTATAAAACTGGCTGACCTGTTACATGTGCACTTGGCAGCTGAAGGCATCTGTGTTGGTCCCGTGTTCATATGTGTCCACATTGCTGAGAAATATGATGTTTTATTATATGCAAATGAGTCTCTAAGAGCAATAGGGGCGTTGCCATTACACCTAGAGGTTCTGCTCTCTCTGCAACTGCTGCGTCCTGTACAATTTGATTGACAGGACCAAACATTAAAAACATGATCATGCCTGGTCCTGTCAATCAAAGTGGAAAAGGGAGCGTTCGTTGAAGAGAAAGCAGAGATTCTTGGTGTAATGGCTCCTAGAGGCTCATTTGCATATATTACAACACATTTTTCTCAATAATGCATGCACATATGAACATGGGACCAACACAAAAACCTTCAGCTGCCAAGTGCACATAGAACAGGTCAGCTAGTTTCATAGGTACAAAACTGCTGACAGATGCCCTTTAAAGTATAACTCCACTTGAAAGCTAGTTTTCAGAATATCTTATGGTAGTTGTAGGGGTGATATATATCTACAATGGGCTTCACATTACCTACAACTTCAACAGTTGATTACAAGATCCTGAATACTAAACAAAGTATCCCTGTGAATTTTTTTGGGTCTAAAAGGGGGCGTTTGCCAAACATATTATTATATTAGGGAATTACCATTCAAGTAATGCCGTGGCTTATTCTACAAGAGAAGCTCCAAATTACAGCTCCAATTGAACCCTGTTCATAAGCAAACACAGAT
This sequence comes from Rhinella marina, assembly GCA_900303285.1. Taxonomy (NCBI): domain Eukaryota; kingdom Metazoa; phylum Chordata; class Amphibia; order Anura; family Bufonidae; genus Rhinella; species Rhinella marina. The sequence goes on from ONZH01010339.1 coordinate 308,034, forward strand.
ATGCTCAATTATGTGCCTGCATAAATATGGCTATACCGTTAGAGTTAAAGAAAGAATTTACTTTTTTGTTACTTTATTTCTTTTTAAGAGGAAGGGCAAATAACTCACATTACATTGTGATCGAAAGAAAACAGCTTCTCCTTTACAAACGGCTTATAAAATTAAACACAGCCTCAACGTAAGCATTTAGATCTTTAAAAAGGGCAGAAATGGACTACAGAGGGCTGATTTACAGCAGGAAAATGCCATAAACATAGCTTTATGCAGTATTTGTACATTTAACTCAATTTGGCCACATAAATATTTTCTTTCCCTACATATTTGTATATTTACAAGGTCTCGTAATACCATGCGGTGGCTTTGAAAACTGAAGCAGTCACCACATCTGGGAATCATTAGGGCAACTTGAGACCCTGCCAGCTACTTTTTCCCCTTTTAATAATCTTGCTCTGCTATCTCTTCTTATAGTGACTGCTTCTTTTTCCAAAGAAATTCTTTCAGCACACAGCGTAGATTAAGGCTGTATTCCACTGAAAATTTTTTGGCAGATGTACGCTGTGAATGCTAGTTAGCGATCATCTTGCAGTATAATACTGCCACCTATTTCCCAATGAACAAGCAAATGCTTGGTCATCAGACAATTCTGATTTTTAAGTATGCTTAACCCCTTGACGACTGCCATACGACTATATACGTCCTATCTGCACATGCCCTGTGCAGATAGCACGTATATACACGTGCAGGCAGCGCTTTAATCCCAGCGCTGATCAGTGCTGGGATTAAAGCTCCTGCTCCTGCAATCTAGCAGGAGCAGGTCGGGTCCCGGCTCACAGACAGAGCGGGGACCCTGAGGAGAAGACAGGAGCGGTTTATTACTGCTTCTGTCTTCTCCTAAGCCGGAGGAGAGCCTTACCTAAGCCGGAGGAGCAGCAGGAAAGATGCGGCAGCGCCGCTTCCTGTACTAGTCCCGGCGGGGTGTCTCGGGGCCACAGCAGTGCTGCAGGGTCTAAGGAGACCCTGATCAGCTCTGCCTAATGAGCCCCCAGGGGTCTGTTTTCCCCTGTAACTGGGGCTCCTGTGGATGCCCCAGTTACAGTGGAAACAGTGGGGAAAAAAAGTGTTAAAAAAAAAAAGTCAATGTCCTCTAGAGGTCTTTTAATGACCTCCTGGGGGACATATTATTTGTCAAAAGTAAATTAATATATAAGTAAAAAAATTAATAAAAAACAAACAAAAAAAGTGTAAAAAAAAAATTAAACACGCAGTCGCCAATGGAAACAGTCACCATAGTCGCCCCGTCAAATAAAATCTATACATGCTATATATCAAAACGATCATCATCAAATAGGGAACCCATTGCAATAATTAATTTGTGTGTCAGTTTTAATATTTAAAAAATAAAAATCTATAATTAAAAAAAATTACTTTTCTTTAATAAGAATTAGCGGTTTTTGTCTAAATTACACCTAAAAAAATATAAAATATCTTTAAAAAAACCATTCTAATAATAAGTCCTAAGTGTCAAGTAAAAAAAATTGCAAAAATTATTTTCGTATTCAAACAAAAAAAAAAAAATAGGGTCACTAAACCACCATGTGCCCAAATCCCAAAAAGTTGAATGGACATCCAGGCCTTTTATAGGTCCGGTCATGAAAGGGTTAAAAATAATTCTTTGCCGGCAACAGATCGTTCTATCTAATTATGATCTGCTGCAGGCAAACTACTATACAGCATGGGGATGAGCAATGGCATAATGATTGCTCCTCCCCATGCTGGGGAGGAGATTGCTGCATGTAATAGCAGCAGTCTCTTCCACTAGTGAGCAGGTGATTGCAGGGATGGAGCACATCCCTCCCAACCATCGCTTGCACTCTCGGCCTGTGTAATACAGGCTTTAGGCAGGGTGCTGTATCTCCTTAACGAGATCAGCTCTGTATGGAGATTTACTGAAAGTGTTCCAGGGTATTATTATTATTATTTATTATTAAAGCGCCATTCATTCCATAGCGCTGTACATATTAAAAGGGGTTTACATACATAATATAGACAATTGCACTAAGCATGAAACAAGACTAATTACAAACTGGTACACAAGGAGAGAGGGCCCTGCCAGTGAGGACTTACAATCTATGTGGTATGGGAGAAGGACACAGTAGGTGAGGGTAGAGCTGGTCATGGCGCTGTAGAGGCAGCAGGGTCACTGGTTGTAGGCTTGTCTGAAGAGGTGGGTTTTCAGGTTTCTTTTGAAGGATTCCACTGTAGGTGAGAGTCTGATATATTGGGGTAGAGAGTTCCAGAGTATGGGGGCTGCACGGCAGAAATCCTGGAGGTGATTGTGGGAAGAGGTAATAAGAGGGGAGGAGAGAAGGAGGTCTTGCGAGGATCGGAGATTACGTGTCGGGATGTATCGGGAAAGTAGCTCAGAGATGTAGGGAGGGGACAGGTTGTGGACGGCCTTGTAGGGTATGAAGACTTAGGCCACTTTCACATTAGCAGCAGCACGGATCCAGTGGGTGAAGGGTGCCGCCGGATCTGTGCTGCCGCAGGTACATGTGAGGAGCCAGAGCAGCGCTCTGGCCCTACACGTGTCACATACACATACACACACACGCACACACACACACACACACACACACACATAGACATACACACAGACATACACAGACATACTTACATGCTCCCAGCAGCTCCACACAGCACAGGAGGAGGAGGATGGCGCACACATAGGAAGATTCCCCACAGCGCCCTCTGCTGGAGGGAGAATCTTCCTATGTGCACGCAGTCCTCCTCCTCCTGTGATGTGCGGAGCTGCTGGGAGCATGTAAGTATGTCTGTGTATGCGTATGTCTGTGTGTATGCCTGTGTGTATGTGTCTGTCATGTGTGGTGTGCTGTGGACGGATCCGTCATGAACTCCATTGAAAGTCAATGGAGGACGGATCCGTTTACTGAGTGTGTCACACCAAACTGATCCGTCCCCATTGACTTCCATTGGGGGTCATTCCGGATCCGTCTTGGTGTGGATAAACAGTACGGAGAGCAAATGCAGCATGTTGCGGTTTGCTCTCCGGTCTGTAGACTGAACGGAATGCTTTCAGGAGCATTCTGTTGTCTTCAGTTCAGTTTTGTCCCCATTGACAATGAATGGGGACAAAACTGAAGCGTTTTATTTCGGTATTGAGCCCCTATGACGGAACTCAATACTGGAATTCCAAAACGCAAGTGTGAAAGTAGCTTTATTAGCAAATTTTCATGGGGAAAAGCACGCAAATAGGTATCTCCAGGAAGAGACAACCATCTCCCTAGCACCATCTTTTGGCAATGGCTTACTATTTTGCCTTGTCATGTCCCAAGGCTTGTTAAATAGCAAGACTTTGACTCAAAAGGAGCCACTCCCAATAGGTGGTGCTAGCAAGATGGTTCTCTTTTCCTGGAGATAACTCTTCCCACACAACACAAAAAAGGAAGAACCTTCACACCAAGCCTACCAATATATGATAGAATAATGAGATCACTTTGCGATTTACAGCAGGAAATAGTAGCTAAACTTCTGCTATATTTTATGAATTTACAGGCACTTTGCCAACTGCATATAATAATTGTAATGTGACTACACAACATTACAGCATGTACAGACTCTGATACAGTACGGACTCTCCTATGGTAGCACATGGACCCATAGGTACTGTGTGCCACTGTATGGTCCCTCTATCCGGCACAGTATTGTCCCCTTAAAGCAATACATCTAGAGGAGAATAGATCTATTTTGTTCTCCTATGTTCCTGTAGGAAAAAACCCTCAGAATTACATGAAGGTTCAGCATGGTCCAATTATGCACAGTCCAGCACCACCCAAGAGTCGTAAGACTCTGCTTATAGTAGCATAGCAATTATTGATTATTTTATTTTTTATTTTTTTTACAATGGCAGAACTGGAACTCGATGAAACAAGAAGTAAATGTCTTTCCATTATACAATTTCTTCTTTTTTGCACCCTCCACATATGGAAAAAATACTGATCTAATTTCCTTTAATGTCTTTTTTTATTTTTAACTTTGCTGCTTAGTTTTCCACTCCACACTGAGTTGTTAGGGAAAAAATATGCCACAAAAACACGCATGCACAACACGTATGTTATAATTTCATAAAATTGGAATATTTTCTCAAAAAACACCAAAATCAAATCTCTAAAATCATCCCAAATTGTACTTTAAATTATACATTGTTTGGAAATGCCAAATCAAAGTTTTCTATTACGTCCATCTAATCACAGGGCAGTAAAATTTCATGAAAATAAAATATTTAAAAAAAATGTACAGTTGTAATGATCTTCATCTTAAGAAAACAATGGCAAGCTTTTGCGTTATGATATCATTTTGAGACGTGATATCACACTCAGGTTTAGATCTGCTACATCTGTATATTGCAGATAGAGCGGATTTCGGTAGCAAATGGGTCATATCCACAACAGTGGGAGGTCTGTAATGTGTCATTTGTGTTAGGCCCCTTTCACACCACATAAATTGCTGAGTCTAATATGAAGGGATGATACAATATCACAACTGACTTGTCATTCCCTGTGGCTTTCTTTCGGCATTTGTAGGATATGATAGATACCACAACATGCTAATATATGGCGAACAATTTGACCTCTGTTTTTGTGATTTGTTTACTTTGCGTTTTATTTTTTTGTGGTGGGAAGATTGAGATGAGCACCAATATTGTTATATGACCCCGAGTGAGCCTTGTAGGATAAACTATGCAAATCAAGCAAGACAGGACAGATGCACACAACAGCCTGCCTTCCATCAAACCTAATAAAATAGCCCAAACCTGTTGTACATACTACCCTACCTAAAAAAAAACAGAGCAAAATTTGATTTTCTGTGGTAATCTGTTTACCCACAGCAGTTGGGGATTAAGCAGATTAAAATTGCATAATTCAGGCCCATTACATATACTAAATGGTATCTGTCACTTTATTTGGTTAAATTCCAGTAATCACTGGGACACCAGGGAGAATTATGATCAGATTCAATTGTGAGACCAGTTTCTTTACACTTTAATTTGGTTTAACCAGAAACAGGGGGGATATCAATTACTTTGAATCAGCCAAAATGAAAATAAGCCACACAGTCAACAAGTAAAGCGTGGTGGAAAAAATAAGACAATGAAGCTTTCCTAAGGCACTTTTACACTCCTTGATGTTTGAGCAGAGTATCCCTAATAAGTATTTGTATGATCACTTGCTAATGATTATTTCTCTGTGTAAAGGTGCCACCACCGGTTCACTTATTCATTTGGTAATAGGATCATTTGTGTGGATACCTGATTCATTGTTTGCCAGCCTCAGATCATGTTGTGTAAAGAGCTTCTGCTGCTGGCAAACAACGCAGCTTTATGAGGACGAGCGATGGTATTAGTGATCACTCCTCCCTATACTGTAGGAGGAGATCACTGTGTGTAAAAGCAGAGCTCTCCTCTGCCGATGAGCAGGTGCTTGCCAGGAACGAACGCTTCCTTCTTGGCAATTGTTTGCTCTATCAGGTTATGTAAAGGGTCCTTAATAGTGTTGCGCGAGCATGCTCGGCCGAATATGATATTCGGCTGAGCATGGCGGTGCTCGGGAACACGCGGTGTTCGCTGCTGCAAGGAGGGACAGATAGTGTAGGGATAGAAATTGGCTAGGCAGGGCTAGTTTTTTGGTTGAAAAGACCCAAAAGCCCTTTTAAGGGCTATTATATCTGGCTGCAATATATAAAAAATTTTTTTTTTGGGGGGGGTCAAAAATTGTGCAAGGTTGCCTGACCTAAACACCACCTGCGCAGCGTGTGCCTTATAATGTTTTTGCATCCTATATACCAGACATCAGGTGTAATTTTTTCTGCTGCTAATCAAGGCGACATTACCTGTGTTGCGTGTGCATTATAACGTTTCTGTATTCTATATACCTGACATCCGGTGTAATTTTTTCTGCCGCTTATGAAGGCGACATTACCTGTGTTGCGTGTGCATTATAACGTTTTTGTATCCTATATACCTGACATCCGGTGTCATTTTTACTGCCGCTAATCAAGACGACATTACCTGTGCTGCATCTGCTGTATAACGTTTGCGCAAGGAGGGACAGATAGTGTAGGCATAGGATTTGGCTAGGCAGGGCTAGTTGTTCTGTTTAAAAGACCCAAAAGTCCTTTTAAGGACTGTTGTTATATCTGGCTACAATATTTTTTTTCTTTTGGGGCAAAAATAACGCAAGTTTGCCTGACCTTAACACCACCTGCACAGCGTGTGCATTATAACGTTTCTGTATCCTATATACCTAACATCTGTTGTAATTTTTTCTGCTGCTAATCAAGGCGACATTACCTCTGTTGCGTGTGCATTATAATGTTTCTGTAACCTATATACCTGACATCCGTTGTAATTTTTTTCTGCCGCTAATCAAGGCGACATTACCTGCGTTACGTGTGCATTATAACGTTTCTGTTTCCTATATACCTGACATCTGGTGTTATTTTTACTGCCGCTAATCAAGGCGACATTTCCTGTGTTGCGTGTGCATTATAACGTTTCTGTATCCTATCTACCTGACTTCCAGTGTCATTTTCACTGCCGCTAATCAAGGCGACATTACCTGCGCTGCGTCTGCTGTATAACGTTTGCTCAAGGAGGGACAGATAGTGTAGGGATAGGATTTGGCTAGGCAGGGCTAGTTGTTCTGTTTAAAAGACCCAAAAGTCCTTTTAAGGACTATTGTTATATCTGGCTGCAATATTTTTTTTGAAAACTGTGAAACTGTGCCTGCTGGCAGATCACAAGAAACAAAGTCATCCAAAACTCCTAGCTTCATGTCACAGTTTGCAGGGCGGCGCAAGACACCACTCTTGACGCCACACCAGTGCGACCAGGTAGTCGGTTGGATTGCAGCAGATAATGCTTCCAGTCGGTTAAGCACCACCCTCTCTTCCACAAAGTCCAATTTCAGTAGCCAAGAGTCTGGTCAACCAAATCCTCACCCTGATCCTCCTTCATGCAGAGTCTGGGCAAATAAGTGATGCCACACTCGGATATTCCGAGGAGCTTCTTTCATCGCCGTTCCTTGATTTGGGCCTCTCGCCAAGCCCGCTTGAAGAGGGACAGGAGCAAACTCATGAGCATTCACAGTCTAAAGAAGATGATGGTGGGGAACGGTAATTAATGTCTGGTGAGGTGCATGATGATGATGAGACACAGTTGCCAATAAGTCAAGGGCAATTAGTTCCTCAAGAGGTCGATGATGAGAATGAGACGCAGTTAAAGGGAACCTGTCATGAACTTTATGCTGACCTCACTGAGGGCAGCATAAAATAGTGACATAAATGCTGATTTCAGCGGCATTGCCACCTTCCCAGGTTGGGTCAGCGATTTCATCATCCACCACCTCCTCCTCCACTTCCCCACTATGGTCCTCCTCCTGACATGGTGACCTAACAAGAACCTGACTTAAAGGGAACCTGTCATCAACTTTATGCTGACCTCACTAAAGGCAACATAAATTAGTGACAGAAATGCTGATTTCAGCAGTGTGTCACTCATGAGCTGAAAGTAAGTGGTTGCTGAGAACCGGCATCATAATGATTGCAGCTCAGAGCTCGAAAAGAGTCAAATCTACCTGAGAAGAGTCAAAGTTATTCATACTCTCCTGCTCTCCCCGTCCATCTGCTGATGATTGGCAGTTCTCTCCTAGAGAGAAAGGGAGAAAACTAGGTAGAAGACTGTCAATCATCAGCAAGTGTGCAGGGAGAGCAGGAATTCATGAATAACCATGACTCTTCTCAGGTAGATTTGACTCTTTTCAAGGCCTGTGTTACAATGATTATGATGCTGGTTCTTGGCAACCACTTACCTTTAGCTCATGAGTGACACATCGCTGAAATCAGCATTTCTGTCACTAATTTATGTTGCCTTTAGTGAAAGTTGATGACAGGTTCCCTTTAAGTCCGGTTCTTGTTAGGTCATCATGTCAGGAGGAGGAACACAGTGGGGAAGTGGAGGAGGAGGTGGTGGACGATGAAATCGCTGACCCAACCTGGGAAGGTGGCAAGCCGAGCGAGGACAGCAGTACAGAGGGGGAGGGATCCACAGCACTGCAACAGGCTGGAAGAGGCAGTGTGGTGGCAAAAGGGAGAAGGCAGGCAACGCCAACCAGGCCCACAACTGTTCCCCGGAGCAGCCCCTTGCGGCAATCTCCCTTGCCAAGTGGTAGGTGTTCCGCAGTCTGGTGCTTTTTTTGAGGAAATTGCTGACGATAAACAAATTGTAATTTGCAACCTGTGCTGTACCAAAATGAGCAGGGGCGTCAACACCAGCAACCTCACCACCACCAGCATGATACGCCACATGGCAGCAAAGCACCCTAATAGGTGGGCCGAACGCCTGGGTCCACGATTGGTGTCTTCAGGTAACACCACTGCCTCCTCTTCCCCTCTGTTACGTGCTGTCCAAGACGCAGGCCCAGATGCCTCCTGCCCTGCACCTGGGCACAAGCACCATCAGCAAGCACGTCCACTTCAGTGTCCCAGCGCATTCAAATGTCCTTACCCCAGGCATTTGAACGCAACCGCAAATACCCCGCCACCCACCCATGGGTCATAGCACTAAACACGCAACTTTGCAAATTGCTGGTCCTGGAAATGTCGTTTAGACTGGTGGACACTGAGGCTTTTCGTAGCCTGATGGCGGCGACTGTCCCTCGTTACGCAGTCCCCAGCCCCCACTATTTTTCCCAGTGTGCCGTCCCCGCCTTACACCAGCATGTGTCCAGAAACATAACCCAGGCCCTGACCAACGCAGTAACGGTGAAGGTCCACTTAACGACTGACACATGGACAAGTGCTTCTGGCCAGGGACGCTACATTTCCCTGATGGCACACTGGGTGAATGTTATGGACGCTAAGAGCAAGTCGTACCCTGGGATGGCACAGGTGCTACCCACGCCAAGGATTGCGGGCCCTACTTCCATCCGGATTTCCGCCACCAGCTACAGTAGCGGCTGCAACCCCTCCTTCTCTTCCTCCACCTCCTCCTTCACTTCCACTGCAGAATTCACATCTTGCAGCACCAGTCAGACTTCAGTCAGTAGCTGGAAACAGTGTAGCACAGCGGTCGTGAAGCGGCAACAGGTCGTGCTGAAGCTTATTTGCTTAGGTGACAAACAGCACACCACCGCAGAGCTGTGGCAGGGCATAAGGGATCAGGCTGAGCTGTGGCTTTCGCCAGTAAACCTACAGCCAGGCATGTTTATGTCTGATAACAGGCGCAACTTGGTGGCAGCTTTAGAGCTGGGCAACCTCACACACATACCATGCCTGGCCCATGTATTCAACTTAGTGGTTCAGAGGTTTCTGAAAACCTACCCCAATTTGCCTGAGCTACTGGTGATGGTGCGCCGCCTGTGTGCCCATTTCCGAAAGTCACCTACAGCTTCAGCTGGTCTGGCAATGCTGCAGCAGCGCTTGCGCTTGCCAGCTCACCGACTGCTGTGCGACCTGAGCACACGCTGGAACTCCCCCTTCCACATGTTGGGAAGGCTTTGTGAGCAGCAGAGGGCAGTAGTGGAATACCAGCTGCAACACGGTCGGCGCCTTTCAAGTCAGCTTCCACTCTTCACAAGCGACGAGTGGGCAATGTCTGACCTCTGTGAGGTTTTATGCAACTTTGATGAATCTACACAGATGGTGAGCTGCGATAATGCAATTATCAGCGTAACCATCCCACTTCTGTGTCTACTAAAAAGCTCACTGCTCACAATAAAGGCAGACGCTCTGCATGTGGAAGAGGTGGAAATGGGGGAAGACACTACACAGGGTGATAGCCAGACCACCCTTGGTTCGTCTTCTCAGCATCAATTGAAGGAGGAGGAGCAGGAGACGGTTGCCATCGCTACAGAGGGTAGTACCCATAGCAGGTTTACACCATCTCTTCGGCGTGGATGCGGCGAAGAGTAGGAAGAGGACGAGGAGATTGAGAGTCATCCTGCTGGTGAGGAGAGCGAAGCCTTGTCTGTTGGGACTCTGGCACACATAGCTGACTTCATGCTATGCTGCCTTTCCTGTGACCCTCGCGTTATACGCATTTTAGCCAACACCGACTACTGGTTGTTAACCCTTCTCGACCCCCGCTACAAAGAGAACTTCTCATCTCTTATTCCTCTGGTGGAGAGGACTAGCAAAATAGTGCAATACCAGAAGGCCCTTGTTGAAAAATTGCTCCAAAAATTTCCAGCTGACAACACTGGCAGCAGAGTACGTAGTTTCTTGGGCACCAGAGGAGGGGAGACAAGGGGAACAAACAGCAGTTCCAACAAAGGCAGGGCGACACTCTCCAAGGCCTGGGACAGTTTCATGACACCCCGCCAGCACCCTCACCCTGATGAGCGGCCTAGTGCCACAAGGAAGGAGGAAAAGTTTTGGAAGATGTTGAAGGAGTACCTAGCTGACCGTGTCAACATCCTCAGTGATCCCTCTGTGGCTTATAATTATTGGGTGTCTAAGCTGGACACGTGGCACGAACTGGCGCTCTACGCCTTGGAGGTGCTGGCCTGCCCTGCCGCTGGGGGCATAATAACTGATAAATGCATCCGCCTGTCAACTGAAAATGCTGACAGGTTGACGCTTATCAAAATGAACAAGGCCTGGATTGCCCCTGACTTCTCTCCAGAGGTAAGCAGCTTAACATGAAGGAACTTTAAATGTGGCTTTTAGGGTGTATTGAATACACTGTATTCCCATGTACCCCTTCCTCTTCTCGTCCTCTTCCTCCTCATCCTCCATCATATGAAACTGCTTATCAGGCTGCCCTCGACGTTCACCAGCAGGCCCTCAACACTAATTTTTAAGACGGTCACCAGCAGGACCTCACCCATAATTTTTTAGACAGTCAGCTCAGCAGCAGGACCTCAACCATAATTTTTTAGATGGTCAGCTCAGCAGCAGCACCTCAACCATAATTTTTTAGACGGTCAGCTCAGCAGAAACAGCACATCACCCATAATTTTTTAGATGGTCAGCTAACCAGCAGGACCTCACCCATAATTTTTTAGACGGTCAGCTAAGCAGCAGGACCTCACCTATAATTTATTAGACGGTCAGCTCAGCAGCAGAACCTCACCCATAATTTTTTAGACGGTCAGCTCAGCAGCAACACGTCACCCATAATGTTTTAGAGGGTCAGCTCAGCAGCAGACCCTCCCCCCTAATGTTTTTGAGTGTCATCAGCAGGCCATCAATCCAAATTTTTCAAGGGTGTGTCTGATGCACTCCTTTATGTGTAATAAAGGGAGTATTGGAGTGCATGTTCCTTGTAATTTTTGGCAGCCCTTTCAGTTTATGCATAGGCTTTATGATTGTAGGAGTCCCACGACATGAACAATTGTACCACAATGTGAATGAGGCCCTCCTTTATGTGATATACCGGTTGTATCTGAGTGCCTCTTCCTTGTAATTTTTGGCAGCACTTGTGCTTTATGTACAGTAAAGTAAATATATTTTTCCTAACAATATTTCCTCTAAAATCAATGTTATCTTCGGTTTTGGGGGGTATTCTTGTCATTCCGTAAAAGTGGCGTAATACTCGGACAACATCATTCCCAGCAGCAACTTTGGAGTCCAAGATGCATCCAGACATCCACCCCATGCTATTCCCAAACCATTTCAGTGGTGTTTCCACCATTTTCTGACCTTTCCCTATGAACCAGACACCCTCCCCTCTTCAGAGCAGGGGGTGCCTGGTTTAGTGCTCGGGTTCTCCCATTGACTTTCATTGTGCTTGGGTTCTCGGTTGAGCACTCGAGCACCGCCTAGTGTTCGACCCGAGCACCTGAGCATTACGGTGCCCGATCAACACTAGTCCTTAACTGTATATTGGCATTTAGCAAGTGATAAGTGAACAGATAAGATTGTTAGGGATGAGCAAAGTGAGGCCTCCGGTCGTACAGTCAGGTATTTGATATTTAAATTGAAAAACTATTTTAAAACTTGGATCCAAATTCAGCTTCAGTTCCGACTGGTACCTCGGAAACTGAAGCAGAGTTAAGAACCAAGTTTTAACATTTTTTTTTTTCTTTTTAAAAATCAAATACCGAACTTGTTCACTGAAATCTCATGAGAGGGAAAAATTGACTTCGTCTTGTCGGAGGCTGTATAATTTAATGCTGTACGGAGATGGATCTCCATACCACATTAAACCAAAGTTTTGAGTGAAGCGACTTCGGATCTAGGATCGCTCGCTTCGCTCATCCCTAAAGACTGCATATGGTTGTATGAGACAGTGATACACCACAGTCTCCGAGGAAGTTTATTTAATCTGGACCAGAGTATTTGACCTTTTTCCTGCAATTTATAAGGTATTGTTAATCTGCTAACTGTCACAATATTTCATTATAAGCAGCACAAAACTTATTGACAGTCAATCCCCTGCACCACCAGAGGATGTACCGCTCTATATATTGCACTATAAATTGAGTTCATCCTCTGGCAGTCCACATATCTAGAATGAAATTTACACCCTCCCACACCACACCCCCTTTTCAGAAAACTTTTTGCTAAAATAGCATTTAAAAAGTCATAAACCCATGGTTTGCAACTTTTTTTACACCAGTTTTCTGGTTTAGGGGCAATGATAAATGACCCCATTGTGCTGCAAAAGATCTTTGCAATGACCTGTAAAGAAATTTTTGGGGATTATGTGTATTGCATATTAGCCTCATATATTTTTTAAATGAAATTCTTTAAAATGAAACACAAAAATCTAGGCATGCAGTATGCGGGTGCACTTGTAACATTTTTACCTGTTGATTTAAATCTCCTAAAATGATTGTACACTGTGGAAGACAGAACATTCCATTTAATATGGAAGTAGTTCCAACCAATATGGTTGTGTGGGCATGTTTTCTTAAAACCACTAAAATAACTATCATAGTGGTATATAATTAGTTTTTGGATGAGGATCATAGGGCACAGCCGTAGCATTATCACCCTTGTGTTGTCTGACATAATAAAAAAAAAGTGAATAGCAGCCAGCAGTGTCTCATCTACCTTTTAAAACACCATTCAATCCAGCTTTTTGATTCCCGGCAGTCACCCACATTTCAATAGTCATGGGTACCCATTCTTGGTCATAAGATTGCTGCTGCCACTCAGTGGCTTCAGAGGTCTCTGCTAAGCCTTGCTAGACACTTTTCTAAAGTGTCTAGTAAAGAGAGTATGACTGCATGAGATTTATACAAGCCATGTGCCACTTTTTGGCCACTTTTTTGCACCCAAAAATGCACCACATCTATCAAATACTGTGGTGGATGTAGCCCCTCATCTGACTGCCCCATTACCATTTAGGCCATCTACACGTTTGATAGCATTAGTAAATTTGCCCCATATTTTTCCCTGGTTGCAAGAATGCTATTGTATTGCCGCTGTACCCATATTTGCTATTCACTAACTCTCATGATACAGGAGTCGTTTCCAATATACTAAGATTACCTCCAATATATCTACTGCTGCTACCATTACTTCTAATAATATTAATATGTCATTTGTTTTTTCTTAATATATTATGGCTTTAACATTTTTATTGTCCCCATCATCACCATGATGCTTATAGTTTGGGATTTGGGAATCAATTTGCAGAAATGTCGTATTTTCTTCTGAAATCTAATTGGAAAGGTTAAGCAATATGCCTGATGTTTAATTATTAATTAATGGAGAAGGGGTAGCATCTGGTGGTAAGACTTTTGTTTGTTTTTTCAAACCATTATTTCCATAGGGGAAGAGTGATTTACTGCAAGATGTACGCTTTTTGTGTGTATGATTAGGAAACAAGCCCATAAGGCAGTTGAGACTGTGGAGGTAAAACTACAAAAAAAGGGCAAACAATCTTATCATGACATTTTGTTTATGCATCTAAAATAAACTTTAGTGTTACTGAAAACTGGTTTTATAAAGCAAACTCATATAGTGCATTATATATCCCAGAAGATGGCTTCTCACGATTTCATATACAATTTAGGGTAGTATTGATTGTATTGGTAGTATTTTGCTGCCACTTATTTAAAGAAGCACTGTCACATTTTAATTATCTGTCCCGTAAGAAAGGTACACAAAAGGTACTGTACTGATGGTAATCCACTTACCGTTGCCTGTATTTGTGAGGTATCCCCTCCATTGTGATCCTCAGCTACTGTATGTTATGTGAATGACACTCTGACTCTCCAACTGACATGGCAACTTATGTGTGGACAGGAATTCAGTTTCTCTATTTATTCTTATGTCTTGATGTCACACTCATAAGAATCATTAGAGAAACTGACTTGCTGTCCACACATAAGACGCTGTGTCAATTGAAGAGTCAGTTCTAGTCACATGATACAGCTGAGGACCACAAGGGAGAGGATAACTCACAAATACAGTCACTAGTAAGAAAATTACTTTCACTACAGTTTACATCATGTAATTTTTGTGAATAAAGCTTTTTGCGAGGTGTTTCTTTAAAGGGGTTGGCCAGTTTATATTACTAGCTCCACATATGTTGGTAGTAAGCATGATTAAACTATCGGCACTGATGTCTGATAGTTTTGTATGAATAATTCATGATAACACACAGGTTCACTTTATTTTTTGTGAATACAAATGATTTTTGTGATCCTAAATTCAGGTGAATAGCACAGTCGCAGAGAGTTCTGTAACAAATCTGCTGCATTTATATATATGCTTTCCTGTGGAAATATGGGCAAACGCCATCAACCAGATCACTCTGCAAGCATAGGGCCATCCCAAATTAATATATTGTGTTATCAAGGCATACGTGATAGCACACTCAAGGGGGAGAACAGCTTAGACCAATTTCTCTTCTTTGTCAAAGGGTTCCCATTCTTCCCAGACACTGCAATATTGGAAAAAATATCACCATTATCCCAAGACTGTGGAAGCCAGCACCAGGAGGAGGACTTAAATTTTGCTATGAAGCCCCCTAACTTTTTCAATGCATTGTACTATAATGTATGGGTTCCTACAATAATCCTCAGGTGCATGCGACCTAAGGCCTACTCATCCCCAAAGCATTATCAGAACCTATTTCAGAACCTATTTCCACCACTCCAACAACCCTCACCCTAAACAAAAGATCACAGAGACCACACAGAACCTTGCAACCCATCCCAAAATGCAGCACTTTCCTAATCACTACTATAACCATCTACTGTCTGAGTATCAAGTGACCTTATTACATTATTTCATACCTCCAAACAGCCCGTACATTCTAACATTTACTTGCTGATCATCATATGCACTTGAGCTGCTAACTCAAGTGCATATGATGATCAATAGTTTTCTTCATCTCCTTTAAATGCATGTGCTTTGAACATTCCCACGCCACTGAACCACTCAAATGGTTGATCAAATTAAGAACACAAGGGACAGAATCATTATGATTGGGGATTATTTTTTTTTTAATTAAAAAGAACAAAAACAGTCTTTCTAGGTTTTCTCTTCACAATAACCCTCAAGGTGCATGGCATATGGACTATGCAATATATCAAAAGTCACTCAATTTTACATGCTTGCCAAAAACCATTCAGAAATAGCACTAATCAGTCATAGACGTAATGTACTGCCTAAAGCCACATTCCGTAGTCTTTGAGGGGCAATGGAAATTCACTTGATCTCCACATTGCGTGAACAACTATATTTGTGCTTTTGGTTTTACCCTTCAGTGATTAGTTTTGACTGCATGAGATCTGAGCAGAGTGCACTGGGATAAGCTTTTTGAGTGGGATATTTTCTACTAAAATGATTGCAATTTAATATAAAGTGATCTTTTATTGTGCAGAAGCAAAATTCAGAGAAATGTACAAAGCTGTTGCATTTGTTTTCACATTCCCTACAGAGAACAGCATTTTTCTTTCTGGCTAGCTTTCATAAATTCTACTCAAATATTGTTTTTTTGAAAAGTAAGCTATTGGCCAAAATAAGCCTATATTCACATATAGTCTTCATCTTTTATGCAAGTCCCAGTTCCATAATTTTATTTGGGAAAGTTTAAAGGCATGAGGGTCATAAATAAGGAACTTCTTTTCTTCTTCTTTTTTTTTTTTTCAAGAAAATATAATATTTAAAGGGATGATTAAAAATGGATGACTATCCTAAAGATGGACCATCAATATATGATTGAGGGAGTCCAAATCTCATCACCTGTTTAAAGGTGCTACTACATGCCACAATGCATAACCATAATTGTTTACATTGTCCCTGTTGTCCCTGGCATTACAGCTCAGTCACATTTACTTGAATGGGACTATGCTACTGCCAGTTGTAATACAAGACACAGCCACCACTACATATAAGTACTGAGCTGTATCTGGAAAACAATGAAGGTCACAAGGAGTCCCCTGGAAGCCTATTTAAACAACTGATCAGAGTCCTATATATGTGGGCAGGAAGTCAGTTTATCTATTCATTCCTATGAGATTGAATTTGAGGCTATCATAGGATTGAACAGAGAAACTGACTTCCTGTCCACGCTTAAGATGGTTTTTCAGTTGGAGAGTCAGTGTGGTCACATGACACAGCTGAGGACCAGAACAAAGTGGATAACTCCCAAGTATAACCACTCGATAAGAGTGCCTTAACTACAATTTACATTATGTACCTTTCTAGCAGGCCAGAGAATAAACATATTTAAGGATTAGCTTTGGGAATTATCTGTTTCAAAGGTTTTAACTTATTGAATATCTTCTCTTGCTTGGTAAGATTTTGAATCCACAGAGAGAGGGAGCTCTGTGCAGGTATACACCACTCAAAAATAAGCAGTGATGGGACTACTGGAGCTCACCCCAGTCCATCTACAAGGGCTCTGTAGTAGTATCAGTTCTGCCTGCAAAGTATCCAAAACCTTGGCAAGAACATTTCAAGTAACTCACTGCTCTGCTAGCTTAGTATTCCATACAAAAAGTACTATCAACATATACACCTCTAGATCCTGTGACTATTAGGGTATGACCACACGCCGTGGTTATGATCCAGTTGAGTCATGGGCAGCCGTGGTCAATTAGGCCGCAGCTGCCTGATATAGACCTTACTGAATAGGCGTTCTGACTTCTTAATGGCCATACGTTATTGAAGGTGCCACAAAGCCATTAATAATTCAGATTGACTATACAGTGTGGTCTTTATTAGTTAGATTTCAGGCAGCTGCGGCCTAATTGGTGGTGCAGTTCTTTACAGCAGCTGGTTGTGACCTGACTAGATCACGACCGTGCTGTCGTACCCTTAAAGCACGCATACAGACTTTACATAGCATGTAAAATGAACTACATTACATTATTTTACTACTATTCGGATTTCTTATGACTTTTTGTTCAGAATGCAAACATCTTCCACTTATGCATTAGGTTCTATCTTACCATGCAAGGATTATAAGGATTATTAGAGACAGACACATATATCTGCTTTACTGCCCTTGAGATCCATAAGGAATAAAAGGGTAGAACTTATAAATGAAAGTTCATGTGACAAGGCTGTCTCAGTTTTCTCCTTCAATAATATAAGAGCCTTGGATATATGACAGACTTCAAGTACAATTATAGCCTCCATGAAATACATTATGTGGCCCACCTTACTTTCATTAAATGTGTACACAGCAATATGATTGGAAATGACAAGCAGGATTGCAATATACACCACTGGATGTCTGAGAAGCCACGTCATAAGGAATGAGAAAACAGTAATGTCTAGCCTATAATCACTCTAGGAAGTAAATCAATAGGATCTTTTCTTAAGGCTAATGCAGCTCTCAGAAAAGCAAACAAACGCCCCAGCGTTTATCATCTCATACAATTCTCAGTCTGCTGGACTGTAATATGTATGAACTTACAACCCTTTTCCTCTTATCTGAATGTGTGTCTCAGCTAATGTCTAACCAAATACACACAGATGAAAGTTCAGCAGCAAAACCAAACCTCCACACACTTATCACTAGGTGACAGAATAATAAACAGGTATATCTAAAGTAGACCACACACACCGTTCCACTTGTGACCAGAAATACCTGCCATTTACTAGTTAATGTTTTAATTGCCTTCAGGAAAAACTACTGGATTACATAGGGTCTTTACAACATATGCCCTAATACTATAACATGGTAATGGATAACGGTGAACTAGGATTACAGGGTTTATGTCAAACACATCATTGGCGGAGAAATGTGTACATCAGTGAATGGAGAGCTTTATCGTTCCAATCAGACTCCCGTCTCGGTATTGTTGGGGATACCAGCAGTCGAACCCCCTGGGATCCTACATTTAGGGGTGTAGCTATAGGGGAAGCGGCTGCTTTAGGAACCCAACTCAGAAGGAGCACATACAGAAGGAAGACTAAAAGACTTTATTGTAAGGGCCCCCTCAACAGTACATACAGTACATTTTATACAGTGACACTGTAGGAGAAATGGACAGAGTGGCTGCTGGGCCTCATATGACTAGCCACACAAGAGAAGATTGCCAAAATGTTGCCTGGGGGGTGGGGGAGGCATTCAAAAATTTGCTGTGGGGCCCAGTCATTTCTAGTTATGCCACTGTCTACATTCATCACCTTTCCTGCGATGGTAAATGATGTTCAAGGAGTTACTCCTTTAAGGAAATGAAAATTAATATTAGCTATGATTGATGTCAGTATATGTGGTGAGGGATACTTCAGGTCTTCCTATGCTTTACTACAATTGCTTAAAGGGTGTGTTCCATTACAACAATGTAGCCTCTATCTACAGTGCCTTGCGAAAATATTTGGCCCCCTGGAACTTTTCAACCTTTTGCCACATTTCAGACTTCAAACAAAAAGATTTTTCGGCCCCCTTGCATTAATACTTTGTTGCGCCACCTTTTGCTGCGATTACATGTCTCTTATCAGTTTTGCACATCTAGAGACTGAAATTCTTGCCCATTCTTCCCTGCAAAACAGCTTGAGCTCTTTGAGGTTGGATGGAGAGCGTTTGTGAACAGCAGTTTTCAGCTCTTTCCACATATTCTCAATTGGATTCAGGTCTGGACTTTGACTTGGCCATTTTAAGACCTGGATACATTTATTTTTGAACCATTCCATTGTAGATTTTGCTTTATGTTTGGGATCATTGTCTTGTTGGAAGATAAATCTCTGTCCTAGTCTCAGGTCTTTTGCAGACTCCAAAGCTTTTCATCCAGAATGGTCCTGTATTTGGCTCCATCCTTCTTCCCATCAATTTTAACCATCTTCCCTGTCCCTGCTGATGAAAAGCAGGCCCAAACCATGATGCTGCCACCACCATGTTTGACAGTGGGGATTGTGTGTTCAGGGTGATGAGCTGTGTTGCTTTTATGCCAAACATATCGTTTTGCATTGTTTCCAAAAAGTTGGATTTTGGTTTCATCTGACCAGAGCACCTTCTTCCACATGTTTGGTGTGTCTCCCAGGTGGCTTGTGGCAAACTGTAAACAAGACTTTTTTTTGGATATCTTTGAGAAATGGCTTTCTTCTTGCCACTCTTCCATAAAGGCCAGATTTGTGAAGTGTTCGACTGATTGTTGTCCTATGGACAGACTCTCCCACCTCAGCTGTAGATCTCTGCAGTTCATCCAGAGTGATCATGGGCCTCTTGGCTGCATCTCTGATCAGTCTTCTCCTTGTTTGAGATGAAAGTTTAGAGGGACGGCCGGGTCTTGGTAGATTTGCAGTGATCTGATACTCCTTCCATTTCAATATGATCGCTTGCACAGTGCTCCTTGGGATGTTTTAATCTTTGGAAATCTTTTGGTATCCAAATCCGGCTTTAAACTTCTCCACAACAGTATCACGGACCTGCCTGGTGTGTTCCTTGGTCTTCATGATGTTCTCTGTGCTTTAAACAGAACTCTAAGACTATCACAGAGCAGATGTATTTATAAAGAGACTCGATTACACACAGGTGGATTCTATTTATCTTCATCAGTCATTTAGGACAACATTGGATCATTCAGAGATCCTCAATGAACTTCTGGAGTGAGTTTTCTGAACTGAAAGTAAATGGGCCGAATAATTTTGCACGCCCAACTTTTCAGTTTTATTATTACAAAAAAAGTTTAAATGATCCAATAAATTTCGTTCCACTTCACAATTGTGACCCACTTGTTGTTGATTCTTCACCAAAAATTTAAAATGTTATATCTTTTTGTTTGAAGCCTGAAATGTGGCAAAAGGTTGAAAAGTTCCAGGGGGCCGAATACTTTCGCAAGGCACTGTATATGATAAGGGATAAGTGTCTGATCAGTGGAGGACTGACCTCTGGGACCTCCGTCGAACACGAGAATGGTGACCACGTTCCTCTGTTTGAATGGAAATGTGCACACTCAGCTATCACCAACATCTCTATGGGGCTTGTACTCAGCAATCTCTGGAAGTCCCATAGCGTTAATTAGAGCTTCAGATACATCATCTACACATGTGTTAAGTGTAAGGCTACTTTCACACTCACACTCGTTTTACAATTCCGGTATTGAGTTCCGTCATAGGGGCTCAATACTGGAATAAAATGCTTCAGTTTTGTCCCCATTCATTGTCAATGGTGACAAAACTGAACTGAAAACAACGGAATGCTCCTGAAAGCATTCCGTTCAGTCTTCAGACCGGAGAGCAAACCGCAACATGCTGCGGTTTGTTCTCCGTACTGTTTATCCGCACCAAGACGGATCCGGAATGACCCCCAATGGAAGTCAATGGGGACGGATCAGTTTGGTGTGACACACTCAGGGGAATCTTCCTATGTGCGCGCAGTCCTCCTCCTCCTGTGCTGTCCGGAGCTGCTGGGAAGATGTAAGTATGTCTGTGTATGTGTTTGTCTGTGTGTATGTCTATGTGTGTGTGTATGTGTGTGTGTATCTGTATGTGACACTGCGGCAGCACGGATCCGGCGGCACCCTTCACCCGCCAGATCCGTGCTGCCGCTAATGTGAAAGTGGCCTAATTAAGGTGGGTTTGCTGGACATACTGAGTCCTGTAAAAACCCTTTAATCACCTTCCAACTTAACCTAATAAAATAAACTAATCCTGGGTTTCTGAGCTACGTACACATTTTGCTGTTAACATGTTTCACCCTGATTACCAATTTAATATACTCTTTTTATACAATGACTTAAAACAATAAATTGACAAAAAATAATTATTTCTAAATGGAAATATAAAAAGGTATTGCACTGTAATGCTACTTTAGAAAACTCCTGGTGATATATAGCTGGTTACTCATGCGTATTGCGCCAAAAACAGATTATCTTCTCGACTAGCTCCATAAAATGGACTTGCTGTTCTGCCAAGGTTAACTATACAGTCTTGTTAGTCTTCTATAGATTTCATTATTGGCTCATAAAAAAAAATCAATAACATCATAGCAAACAAATATATAAAAATGATTCTTTGTTTATTTTTTAGGATGCTTGAAAATTGAAAATCAATAGATAGCTGTAAAAAAACGGTGTGCTTTCAGTTGAGCTGTAATAGATTTACAAGCTCATACACTTCTGTCTTGTAAAAACTACCGTTACATTTTTCCAAACTAGTCTACAAAATGGCCATCTGTAAGGACGAGCGCTACAATAGACATCAAGTTTAAAGCAGTAATATTAACAATGTGTATCTTGTGGATGGATTTTAATACTTGTTTTATGGATATAATCTATCTTTCCGAGACTTGGGTGTTATTTAAGTAGGCTTTTCTTTAGCAGTTTATTGCCGTCTTTGCAAATGAAAATTTATTGGTCTTTTCCACTTTAGTATGTTCTCTTCAAAGATACTTGGAGTAAAATAATGCTAAGCAAATATACTTGAAACAAATGTAATCCAAATTAGAGTCATTCTTCAACATTACCGCTTTTGGATGAGCAAGTAAAGTCCTAGATCTCTACCTGCATAGAGCAGTAATTCAGTAGTCAAACTGACTATACACATTAGACTTATGTCTGTCTAACTTGCTGATTTCAGTGGAATCATCTATATATTTGTGTGTTTCAGAGTGTTGGGACTTTCCTCTGACAGCAAATGTCAAAAAAATGAAGGATGAGGGCGAGAGATTTAAATATGCCCAATCGTTTTGCTCACTGAAGAAATAAGAATGAGGTGTTTGGCAGGGCCTTTTCCCATTGAAAACAGATGGACACGCAATCTATCCAAATCTGCATGTGTATGGCATATTGGGAGAATCGATGTCTGAAGAGCAAATCAGCCTTATGTTGACAATACACATGAGATAACTATTGGACAAAGGCTCACTTGGCCTACAGCAGTCTCTCCTTTTTCCCCCATGTACATGTATGCTCAGCTTTGATGAGTATACTGTACATGTTGTGAATGGAAGAGGAGAGAAAGCCATGACCAGACACCTCTGGAAGCGGTTTACTTCCTGTAAGAACAAAGGATCAGGCATGTTACAATCCGGAAGACCCCCATAGACATTAGATGGTCAATCAATCCCATTGAAATCTCCTATGGAGATAATGAACACCCTTTAAATCTCACTATAAGGTCAGGCTATTTTGCATACATCGTGTTGTCTTACTTATTTTCTACTTATGTATCTGGCCGGCTACCACAGATGCACTCTGCAATTCTACTGTGTCACCATTATAAGGATGGTGATACAGTTAAATACTGTAGCACTCACAGGAGCCCAACCCTCATAGGGAACAGACCACTAGGTTTTAATTCTATGAGGTGGTGTACAGATGACAGAGGTCTATAAGGCTTCAGGCTGGAAGAGGTCTATGGTCTGCACTGCAGATGGCATGGCTGACCCAGCCCTTTCTACATGTCTTGCCCCACCTTCTGTCAATTTAGTTGGACATCTTTTAGTTTTTTCCCAGGGCCACTTTAAGTTGTCAGTCCTGGAGAGGTCAGTGGAGTGGCGTCATAAGCTGATCCCACTCAATATGTAACTGGGGCATGTGGAGTGTGGTTCTATAAAAAAGGGTGTGTCAAAAAGTTAAGGAGGAGCAATACTTGCCCCATTTGCTGGCAATGCATGCTACACCACTGGCCTTAATTATAACTCAAATAATTGTCCTATCTGGTGAGCTTTGCTTGCTGATATCTCTAATGATTAGCCATTTTAGCAAAGAGGCAGTGGGCATCCATATAATTTCCTGTAATAATAATGTAGTGGTATAAGTATAGCAGTACATGGCGTCTCTTCAAATGACCAAAACAAGAGTCACTTTTCCTACTATCCATCTTCTTTAGATAAAAGGGTGAAGAGATTCCCCTGTGAAATTGATATGCCCTCTTTATAATAAGCAGTATGGTGTCAGAGACCTGAGTTTATCATTCAGCACTATGTTGTGATATCTGTGGTTTTGCATAGGCCTGCAGGTAGACTACTGCAATGAATTTACTCTGAAAAGTATCAGAATTCACAAACCATGTGAAGCCAAAGGTTAAATGACATATCAGCTGTAAATAACCCAGTGGCTGTGGAAGATGAATGGTCTGCTATTGTTACATCTACTTCTTTACAACTACTAGTAAAATAAAGGTATGCTATGTAAAAGAATTTGCTTAAACAGAAGTCTACTAAATCAGTTAAAAGAAAAAAAAGGGAGTCTAGAATGTGTTCGGGAACAAGCCTGTCTCTATACAGGACTGGTAGTATTTCTTTGTGTTTCTAAGAAGACGTCTCAGAAGTCAACAGTGTGCCATGTAATTGGATACTTTTACATGATTGTACATATGTTAAGCCTTACTGGGAGAAGTTTGATTTATGATCAGGATATGTGTTCTCAGGTAACCTGTGATTTGTGGATAGACAAGGCGGTAGTGGTTGCATTAAATCTTGGAATGCTGCTTTGAATTCACTCTTTTGTTTTTATAATTGTAGACTTGATTGTGAGACATATGTGCCAGTCATATTCCCATATTCATTCCCATATGTAGATGGTAAATCAAACCAGGGCCAAAATCATTATTTTAGCCAAAACATTCATGGAGCATATATAACTCTTTTTGAGAATAATTCTTACCATGTGTCTTAATCATACACATAAGTAAAATGCAGCCTGGACCCACTAATGTCAATTAGATTAGCTGACCAGTCACCCTTCTTGACTTTCAGACTAGAGATGGGCCAGTCGATTCAAAGCAAATAGAACTTGTTATGAATTTGCCCCAAAACTTCAGATTTTAACTAATTAGAATTTTTGGAGTTTGTCCCAATCGAAATGCTGTTTGTTGCCACCAGCTACCATGCATTTACCCATAGGCATATATGTCACTGTCACTTTGACATTACTAATGCTCTTTGGTGGTAAAGAGCTTGAAAGGGATATAGACCTCAGGGTGTTACATACAATTTTCCAGGGCAATTAGGGCTCTTTTGATTCAGCACTGAATTTATATTGACTGAATAGAATAGGATGGCTAAATTGGTTGAATTACACCTGAAACTAATTTTGGGAAATTTGCTCATCTCTGATTCCCATGATGGCAGTTGACAAGGGAAGGTTTGATCACATATGTTGAATTTCAACCTGCTCAACTTTTTATTCAATCCCAAATGGACCCAAATAAGTGTTTGTCTTCCAGTTATCTCATGTGTATCCACCACTGACAATAGGTGATTATCAAAGCTCTTCTACTCCCTCTCTCTGTACAGTGACCTCTGCAAAGGTCACAGAGCATGTCTAGAAAACAGTTGCATAGAAGATGATGATCATTTACTGTCTATATGCTGGTTATAAAGCATATCTCTAAATTCTTTTAAGAATAGCTCAGGGGAGATGACTGCCATCATAATCATGCTCTTGAAATAAAATTAAAAAAATCTGCAATCAGGAGATGAAAAAAATTCAAAAATATTTCAGTGTTTAATTTTTATTAGGTAAAAAAATAAGAAATCATAAAAATAAGAAAAATTGGACCAGCAATGTAATGTACCAACATATGTTTGCAGTGCACAAAATATAAGATGACCAAAGGACCACAAAACTTTTCTGTCATTTCACCAGCCGAGAAAAGGAATTATTTACTGTATAGTCAAATAGCAGTTCCAAGAACACAGCCAAGGAAAATGAAATCCAATATCTGATATATACATGAATCCTACTGGTGAACATCTGCATGAAGTTAATGTATTCTACTAGTGTCTGCAAGGGCTTCCTCCAAGTTCTCTGGTTTCCTCCCACAGGCCAAATACATACTGATAGGTTAATTACCCTCCCATGAAATTTGTCATAATGTATGTGAGATAGGGAAATGAAAGTTTCAGCCCCAGCAGGGTTAGAGACTGATTTGTGATTACGATCTGTGCAGCACTGTGGAATATGTTGGTACTATATGCATAAGACTGTGAGTTAGGGTTTAAACACAATGTCTTATATAATTTTATATGAAGAAATGGATTCAAAGAAACTCTACAAAGCAAAGCTACTTATTGTGCGGTGTCAACCCCTATACCAAACCTGAAGGCTAGCCTTTAGATACTGTCGGCCCATCTCTGTACTCTTTAAGCTGCGCCTGATAGCCTTGAAGTCTTTCTCCGCCAGAATTTATCTACTCAGAAATCACTCCTGCATTCCAATGCGGGCACCTGCTGTTGATAATTATAGGCCTGTCTCCTAACCACTTCCTCTGGTTTATGTCATAGTAATATTCAATCCATTTTATTGCTAACAGGTACGACATTGTTCATGTAGTGAGGGACACAATTATTTGCAGAAATATAGCCTTCTTGCTACTAAACTCTTACAGACAGAAAGTTTCCCCTCGAGTTTCCCATCATCCGCCTCAGATATTAGTAAAGCGTCGTCCCTAATAGCTGCTGTTACTTGCACTGTATGATTTTAGTTGTGTTTGAATTGCAGTTTCTCCAGCCTTCAGACAGACAATTTTGTGTGGAAATATGTAATCCTAGAAGCCCGTGTTTTGAAACAGTGGGTCATAAAATTGAAAGGAAATATTTTGTTTTCAGCTGTCCATCCTTGAAACTAGGGAAAGCAGCTTTGAAATAAGGGCTTATTCACACATCAGTGAATCACAGATCTATTCTCCACAGACAACACACGTATTCTGTGATATTACGTTTCGCACACATGACCATCTCTATATTGTGGTCCACAAACCACGGATCCACAAAATGGAAACACCTTCCATGTGCAATCCACATTTTTCTCACTCCCATTACTAGAAATGGCTATTCTTGTCTACAATATAGACAAAAATAGTACACATTTTATAATTTGGGGAACGGACACACAGATACAGACAGCACATGGATGTGCTGGTCTGTTGTTTTTTTTTTTTTTTTTGAGGACCTATAAAAATGAATGGGTCCACGTGCTAATTTAAAAAATGAGGATTGGACATGGATGCAAAATACGGTGGTGTGCATGAGCCCTTAGTGTTTTAGTTTGAGCATCCTTATTTTTCACGGACAGAACATGAATGTAGTCATCCAAGACTTGGACCTTTATGGATTAAAACACACAAAATGAATGCTGAGATGTGAAAGAACTTCCCTAGTAATGACCAATCAGAAATGATACAGAACAGTGTATAATGCGTTTTACATTCTATATACATTATTCAAATGTTTTTAAATTGCCAATAAATAGCTCTTCTCTTTTTTTAGGGATGTAGTAAGGCTAATTTTGGTTTAGAAAAATAAGTGGTTGTCTAATGAGCACAACTCCATCTCCAAACACAAGTGCCCTGGCTCCAGGATTTCTGGTGATATCGAGCAGTTGACCATATGTTTCTGCTGTGGTGGAAACACTAAGGCTACTTTTAAATCTCTGGCACACATTCCAGTAGTCTTTTCCAGCAGAGGAACAGACTACTGGAGTTTACCATATTTGTCATTTATGCGGGAAAGCCTTCAGATCCACATTGGATCCCATTTTAGTCAATGGGGATCCAAGAGTGACCAGGGGTATCCGGCTATGCCAGATACTTTGAACTCTGGTTGTCTAACATGACAAATAGAAGAATAGCAACAATACTGTAGCAGGGTGCCTGTGGGGAAAGGCAGGTCTTCAGAATATAGCTTGCTATGTATGGTAGCCTGCATTCTGCCAATATGGTAGCAGAAAATGGTTGCCTAAAGATCAGTTGATACAGGTTCAAAGAATACTATGTGGCTTTCAAGGTCTGTTTTCCTGAATAGGCTGCAAAATGTGTTATGTTCAACATGCTTCTGTATCTGCAGGCAGAATTTCATATGGAAGGAGACCCTTGTTAAATGATATATATTTGGGCTGGGTTTACAATTCCTTGTACAGTGTTCCTTAGTCATTTATATACAGTTATCTTTGTATGCATGCTGACACAAAATCTGTCAATCATTACAGGGCTCATAAGAGCAGAGGAAAATAGGCATTCCCATCATATAGCATATCTCCAGGATATTCCATAAATGTTTGATAGATGTAGTTTCCAGAGGTGGGACCTGAACCTTTCTCCAGATTTAACATATCCCAATACATGTCCCACTTGAAGAGGTGGCCAGCCTATCCCAGTACAGGATGAATGGAGAGGAGGTCAAACTTGTATATGACTTTCTTTAAACAGTTTTATCAATATAACTAGGTGCCCCACACAATGATATATAATATTTATATAAAGCAACCCATAAAAACAGTCTTACAATATCCTAGAAACAATAAAATGCAAGCCATTGTGAGATCTACTGCTTTTTTTACCTGCACTTCATACATACTCAATATGTTTTTAGTTTCAGCAACAGCCTGACAAGAAGAATGGCTTGTTCTCTCATGCTAACAGAAATATAAAAGCTATATTGATTCTGATACCAGAAATTCATATAAAACTATAAATCTGTTCAATGGTGTGTTTCTTTGGTGTTGTAATCAAATAAGTAATAGTATTGCTTAGTAGTCCTGTGAAATGTAATTACATAATATGTGGTACTGTGTGAAGCTTCAGTTATAACAATCACACAGAGGAGTTTCATCAGGTGAAATGGAATTTGTATTTTAGGACTTGACAAAAATCTTATTTGGGTATAAAGCAGAATAGGGGAATAACCTCATGTACTGTATACACAAAGACCAAGCACCGAGCTTATACACAGCAGAAAAGGTGTGTGGCCCCATGGTGCCACCCATGGCACAGTATTATGGAAACATTCCCCCCTAAAAGTACTTCAGCATCTAATGGAGTTTAATGGAGGTACAGCATCTCCCCATACATTTCTTTAGGAAGTTAGGTGTACATTAGGCTTGACTGCTAAAAACTTGCTCTATTCTTCACCATCAAAGTCAGGCCACACACATTAGATTAATGTTGGCTGCACTCCCTGATTTTATTGGGAATCGTTGATCATCTGAGTTGTATGGAGGTCTCCCAGCTCTGCCCTGATGGCAGCTTCACAGGAGAGATGGATCGGGCTATTATACACTCACCGGCCACTTTATTAGGTACACCTGTCCAACTGCTCGTTAACACTTAATTTCTAATCAGCCAATCACATGGCGGCAACTCAGTGCATTTAGGCATGTAGACATGGTCAAGACAATCTCCTGCAGTTCAAACCGAGCATCAGTATGGGGAAGAAAGGTGATTTGAGTGCCTTTGAACGTGGCATGGTTGTTGGTGCCAGAAGGGCTGGTCTGAGTATTTCAGAAACTAATTGAGCATCGTTGCAACGCCACAGCCTACCTGAGTATTGTTGCTGACCATGTCCATCCCTTTATGACCACAATGTACCCAACATCTGATGGCTACTTTCAGCAGGATAATGCGCCATGTCATAAAGCTGGAATCATCTCAGACTGGTTTCTTGAACATGACAATGAGTTCACTGTACTCAAATGGCCTCCACAGTCACCAGATCTCAATCCAATAGAGCATCTTTGGGATGTGGTGGAACGGGAGATTCGCATCATGGATGTGCAGCCGACAAATCTGCGGCAACTGTGTGATGCCATCATGTCAATATGGACCAAAATCTCTGAGGAATGCTTCCAGCACCTTGTTGAATCTATGCCACGAAGAATTGAGGCAGTTCTGAAGGCAAAAGGGGGTCCAACCTGTTACTAGCATGGTGTACCTAATAAAGTGGCCGGTGAGTGTATTTCAACATACCAGATTCTTTTCTTCTCAAGGAGATGTGCCTCTTTCCCCATTCAAAACACATGCACTGTTGTCAGAACTGTTTGTCCTTATGTATGGCAGGTTCAGAAAAGAAAGCTGTCAACAGAATGAGTGTCTAGCTAAAATTTAACTGTAATTCCAAAGCTGAGATGATCCCAAGTACCTTCACTTATCTTCTGGAAGAAGGCAGTGGAAGGGGGGCAGGTTAGAAGTCTGACAGAACTATTCGCTGTTAATTTTGCGTGTCCAAATTATTTTTGGGGAAATCAAAGTATTCAAACTACAAACTTTTTACATTTTAACAAAATCCTAGTGATAGTAGTTCCTTGTATTTTCTATATAATAGTAAACACAAATATCATTTATCTTGCTGCATTAATATTGTTAGTGCTTGATGCGTGAGAATCATTACTTATACAGCACTTGCACATGACCATGGATCTTGAACAGTAGCATACAGAGGCCATACGGCTTGTCTTCGCCTTGGACTCCATGTCCTGCTTTACTTTGCTTAAGTAGATTAATATTGGTCTACAGAAGTGTTGCTTAAGTAGATTAATATTGGTCTACAGAAGTGTTAGATTCATGATACATTTGGCAGAAAAAAATAATCTCTGTACAAAATCTGAAGCATACATACTAGAGGTCTCATGTACACTATAACGCTGCTGCATAATGCCTTTAAACTACACAGGCATTATAACCATGACAGGAATAAAAACTCAGTAATTCAGTAATTGACATTGCTGCACAAAAGGCACTAGAGAATGACAAGATTTGACGATTTCTATAAACCAACCAAAGTGACCTTCACAGGTGTTTACTAGCTAGCTAACACATCATTCTCACCATTTTTAAATCCCCTTGTACCTCATTTGGTAACCTGAAATTAAACTATTGGTGTGCATCAGTATGAATATTTGCAGATGAATCACTAATTCAATTGGAAACATGATATAGACAGACACGTAAAAAAAAAATACTCATGTATTCAGAATAAAATTTTTACCATATTTGCTTTTCATCCATGATAATCTGCTAAAGACATTATTTATTTTGTGTATAGGCGATATTCAATATTACATTTTGTGCTAACACAAATAGTGCTACTAGAGGCATTTTTTCCATCACTGGATGGAACATGTCCTTGTGGATCTTGTTCCTTAATGATAAAAAAGTGGGTACAAAGGTACTATATGACATATACATGTGGTAGGGCTCACTAGACTACACCTTATGACTTCTTAATTAGTAAAATTACTGAGACTTTTGTAGATTCCAAACGCTAAGTATGTAGCTGTAGAGGGTTTTGAGATAGAAGTCACACTCTGTTTAAAACCCTGAAGGGCCTCTCTGCTCTATAAAAACATAGTGTGTTCAATTTATAAAATTCTGGTTGTTAGGGGGGATCCTGATGGGGTCTAGGAGCCTACAGTTGTGTCTACTATAAGCTTTAGGTTATTTGAAATAAATCCGGTACATCATAAAAACCTCATATGTTTTCCAATATAATGAACACAAGCATACTGTAAATTGAAACAATGACAAATGATTTATATGAGCCATGAAAAGTTAAGGAGAAATGTGCTGAATATAGCATTAAGTGTTAATTATGTCTAAAAAAGAAAAATGGAAAAAAGTCTAGAATTCTTAAAAAGTGTAGAAGTCTAAAGAAAGCTAAACTATACTGGTGCACTAATCCAGGTACCAATATTGTCTTTTGAGGGACTACATTAATGGTGGTCTGTATTTTGTGCTTTGTGTAATATGTAAAGACTCTTTTACCTGTGCCAAGGATCTGGGCAATTATCAGGAATGAGCATTTGCATGAATCCTTGATAATTGCCTCATGTCAAGATGCCACAAATTACTCTGCAAGAAACTGTTTGTTCATCCTGTGAGTGCATCTTTTGTGCAGCACATAAAATCATCATTTGCTGGCAGCACATAAGCCTGTTTAGACACTGGGTTCTGGCAAACATTTCATCTGTATGGGTATGCGTGACGACAGCAGCGATCACTTAACCAGAAAAAGGCTGGGTGTAACCAGAAAATGCTGGACCATAGAGCAAAATGTTTTAATGCTTTATACAATAATAGCACATTTCTTGAAAAAAGGACAGGATTGAGTGTGAAATGTTAAATTTATTGATTGTGCAAGTGTGGTGGGATTTATTTCCCACTGTGATCCAGACTATGGTAAACATCTAGGTTGTGGCATCAGCAAACAGTCTAGTAAAGTGCAGAAGGGGTAATTAGATGGGCAAACACTCATTTTTTCACTCCTTTTGTGAAAAAAAAAACACCTCTATATGAGACAGTCAGAGAGCAAGCATGTTCTCTGATTGGGTTGATAACTTGCACCAATGTCTGTTAACCCTTGCCCTGGGGTCATGTACAGTTGTTACATATATATCTTTTTACCTGCAGCCTTTCTACAGAGCCCCAACTCTTTTCCCTCAACCTGGTTTAGACCAAAGCAGGCTGAAGGGCGGGACTTTAACCTGTTCTATGTCAGTGCTACTAGCCACTAAACATCCAGACATAAAGCCTTTAGGCTTAGGCCACGTTAGGAAAGAGATCTGTAGGTATTACTTGCATATCTCATACCCTATCAGGTTTCTAATGGCTCTTGCTGGATAGCACCTCAATCCCACTATTGTGTTGAAGCTTAGATTGTCGACTTTATCTCTAGCTGCTATATAGCCTGAGATATAGCAGGTTAAAGCAACCCCCCCTTCAGTCATCTATGGTCTCATCTACTGAAGGGAAAATTATTGCCTTGCCAGGATCCCTTAATATTGAGGGCACCATAGCAGCCTTTATGGCTGTAGTTCCTCCCCTGCAGAGGAGCTGAGTACTGCTTAATGTTAATACAACTGTCACCTTCACTTACAATCAGGCAACACTCGGGAACATTCGGTTAATTCCCAATAATTGGCTGTGCATTGACCCATGTAAAAGGGCCTCTAGCTAGAAGATTATTAAAGCTATACTCCTGATAGCTTCACTACCAAATTCCTGTGAGTCAGTTCTTCTTACACATCGCAGCCCCACCACAGGGATCCAGATAGAACAAAATATCCCAGGAATTGCCTTAGGTCACAGAAGTAAGTGTTGTTCTGTGAGAATGAGAGAGATATTATTCTTCCACCACAGGAGAGTATGGGGTGAAAGCATTCCTAAAATATATAAAAATGTTACCCTTGCTTTCTGAAATACAAAATAATTATGGTCCTGGTTCCAAACCACAAAGATTATATTCTGAAACAGTCACAACCAAACAAGACGTACTGCCTGTAACAATCTGTATTATCTGCCACAGAAAAGGAAACATGTGGAGCGAGTTTATGTGGATCTGTTCTTTTTTCCATGTACAGAAATGCTTAGATGTTAAATCAAAGCTGCTTAAAAGCATTTTGAAATATGTCCAGTTTTTATAAATGGTGAAAGTAGATGGCTAATGAACATATTGTTTGTACAGGTTTCTCAGTCTTCTGAGGCAATGTATCCAATAACTTAGACTCACACTGTGACATTACAATAACAATCCAAACAATGAAAAATACATCAATAATAAAATAAAATGAAAATTTATTTGAAACACAGATGTTGTATTATGGACAACTTAAGGTCATTTACTCTGATCCCCAAGAATGTAAGTGCCATTAAAGTAAATTTGGAAGGCCTGCAATTTAAACATAGGGTATATCAACCAGCACTTTATTAAAATTGTATATTTAGTGCTAGCAAAAGCCATATTAAGACTTAATGGTTGTTAGCTATATAAAATATGTCATTTGAGAATCACAGGGAGCAGAACATTGCCACATGTAATTAACAGCAGGTTTCCTCAGAACTATATTTCTTTACATTACAACAATGTAATTTGCTTCCACAAAATAAGAAAATGTATGTTTTCCCTATGTGAAACGTGTGATTATATATGCATATTATAGATATAATATAAATTAGTCCATGTGGCTGATGTAAAGGTTTTATTTTACTTGAGGGAGTCTTTCACCAGGAAATTCACTGGTAAACCAGGCACAGTGCCCTGTAGGGCTAGCTGAGCTGCATATAATAATACCCTCCACTTAGTGATCCATTGGCACATGTAATTTGGGAGACTAGTGTTTATATAAATGAATAACCAGTTATGTGTACAAAAGGGATGCATATAAGAGAAGGGGTTTCATGTGGTTTGTATTTGTTATTTCCTATCTCTTGCTTCAATGTAAGAGGGAGGAGAAAACGGTAGGAGGGTTACTCAAGTTCAGAAATGGCCATGGAAAAGATGGAACCAAACTCTCTGAAATGTAACCATGCTAGTTGTAGGGGGAGCTGGTATGCACACTAGTGTTGAGTAAATCTAAGTCCACTAAGTGGAGTTCTTTCTGAATTTCAGGGAAAATTTGATTCGCCACAAAGTCAAATTTCCTCATGCTTTATGGTAGTGATTTGAGTTTACCTGAAATAGTGTAAAAAACAACCAAAAAAATCATACTTGCGTAATCCATTTACTCGGGACGTCACCATGCCGGCCGAACTGGTGACGTCATCACAGGCCGTGCAAGATTTTGCGTTAGATCTTCAATCAAGATAGCGGCTGGCCCATTGCTCACACTGTTATTACTGTCAGATGCCACTCCAATCGTTGCTCCCTGTCATTGCACCCACTACTTACAAAGAAATGAGCTTTGTGATTAAATAATTTTGTAAAATTTGGCGAAGCAGATGAAAATTTCCAATACTTCGCTTATCTCTAATGTACACCTTTGTACAATGTATAATGTATACTAAAATGTTTGGAAACTAAAATGAAAATCAAAATATAAAAGAATCACATGTACAAACATAGAACTCCAATGTAATCTGTATTTTTAATTTGTGAATGGAACCTCTTGAAGTACACACTACAGTGCAATGGAAAACGATGTTATTTAGGGCATGGTAATATTTGCGAGCTGTCATGCAGTACATACCTACAGAGGGTACAGCTCTGAATACCAATTAACGGCATGTGGGAATTGTGTTAATGAGACAACCCCTTTAAATTAAAAAAATTATGGGCAGCATATAATCTATATACCGCACACAAACAGAGATTAATAACTACATGGTTTTAATGTGTTGTTACCATCCTGTTTCCTTTCCAGCAATTTATAGTGTGATATAGAAATCACACGTGGACGCCTTCTATAACACTTCCTTTGCTTATTTAGATTTTTATAGAAATTTCTGGATTGTACTTCACTGCTCTCTTTTACTGTACGTTTTGATGCAATAGAAATTGAATCCAACCAACATGCCCATTACACTGATTAAATCATGTGTTAGCAGCTAAATAGTTTCATGCATCAGGAATTGTAGTTCCGCAAGGCCGAGTAAAACCTTTTAAGTGGGATTCATTTGAAAAGTGAACAATGCCTTGATCGTTATAAAACCTGGCTAAGAGCTTGAGGCCGAAACCAATCAACATGTGCGTCTCTGCTATAGATTGTGCGCTCTCTGGCAATTTAGTCAACAAATAGCTTACTAACTCATTCCATTAATGGACATTTTAAACATTTTTATCATATACTAAATTCTTGGAATTAGACCATTATTTATACTGTAATTTGTGGATGCATTTTACAAAAACATAATGGAGTCACCAGAACAGAACAAGAGAGGAAAATGTAGTGACCACTTAGTATTATAATGAGCAACGCTAATCAGAAATGAGTAGGTCTTTGTCCTTTTAGATCCTCTCTTCATAGGATATTCTATTGATATTCCTTCTAATTTAACCAGTCAGTTGAAACTACCATTTAGAGGTATTGTTTTGAGTTGCTCTGTGGAACGCCTACAACCTCCATCTATCTGTGGTTGACATTATATTATGTGGGATTGATATTTAATTTTACACAGAATTATCTGTTCATACAAAATATTCCAAGTGTGATTGCATCATTTTGCTTTTAGCTGAGCTCTCACACCTCTGCTCCTTTTCATGTTGCTGCATAGTTCATGTGGCAGGTTGGTCTATGGGTAGAGATGAGCAAATCTATTTCAAAACAATTACATTCGACCCACATTGCGCAAAAATTCAAGGTGGATCTGAATTTTTAGTAATTTGATGTGGTTATCTTTTAGATAGTGAGGGACAAGAGAGAAAAATATGTCCTAGGATACCTCAGAGTGTCATACACAAATTTTCAGCCATGTGGAGCACTCTTGAGAATTGGTTGGACCAGAATCAAGTTAGATGACCAATTTGGTTGAATTAAACTCAAATCAAATTTTGAACAATTTGTTAATTTCTACTTATGGGCCTACAAGGTTTTGGATGTCAAATAGGTATGCCACTGCAATTACTTTTTAGTACTTCATTTAGGTTTAGCTTTAACACCTGACACAGAAGGAATAACACACTCCATTCTAAAAATCGTAGCAAGTGTTAAGTGTCCATCTTTTTTTTTTAAATGTGGGTTTTTAAACTTGTCAGCTCTTGTGGAGCCAATGACCTAGTCCATGCAAGCACAGGTGCTAGTGCCCCACTGGTCATAATGTCATCAAGGATAACCCATTTCATGAACCAGTTCCTACGATAAGAAAAGCACAAACAACCTGGAGGTAGGAATGAGGGGAAGCAGCTGGGAAGGAGTGTATAGAGTGGACACACTTTGTACATTTGCATCAAGGAAAATGTACTTTTGGCATCATACTAAAACTACAGACCTGCCCTCAATGAGAAGCAGCTCTTACTTTAGAAAAAACACAAAATGCAGATTAAGTTTTTAAAAGAAAACTTGTCTGTATGTACTTTTCTTAGATTTAAAAACTAGAGGTGCAGATTTATATATATTTTGGTGGGAATCACAAATTTCAAAAACATTTTTGGCAAATGTGGTAGGTATAATAAGATATGCAAAAAAGTCTGGATCAGTTCAACTAGTCCTCCCTGCAGTGAGAAAAAATATTATCTCACTGCTTAGATAAAAAGGGTTGGCTCCCAGGTATACAGTCAGTTTCAAATATGGAAGTCATCCAAAAACTTTATTTAGGACACAAAATGATTTTTTTTAAAAAATCCAAGTAGCTTGAAACATGTAGGTGATTTGAATTTAAAAATAAACTTTTTGAAATTTTATTCCTGAGGGCTGTATGACTTTCACTTTTGCTGCTATGATAAGACTGCCCACCCCCACCCTAAAGTACATTGTTACAAAATGCACCAAATTGATTAAGAGGTATGGTTTTTGTAATAAATTTGGCACATTGATGGCCTCTTTGCACCAGAAGTTCAAATCTATGCCATTTAAGAACCGGCATAAATTTCAACTATCATTTATGATCGCTGCTAGCAAAAGTGATAGTACATCTGACTTTTGAAAAGTGGCAAAAAGTCACAAATTATGGTGAGAATATGGCAGCAGTATAATTAGCAACGACACAATAGTGATGCACATCCTTTCATAAAAGTGGCTGAGAATACAAACACTGATATAAGAGAAACAGTTTTTTTCGAATTCCACAACTCTATAAAATTCTCTCTAATGTAACTTGAACAGAGGAAACAGTACTAATAAAGTCACTTTACAACTAAATATTGATCAACTAGAAGGTCTGGATAACACCAGAGATAGCTGTACACAACCTCATCCAAAGCCCTGAATTCACTGTACTGCTTTTCCTCAATCACAGCTTTATGCCCGAGGGCAAATTATTCATCAAAGCTTCACGCCTGAGGCCTCTGCATAATTTAAGGAATAAATATCAGTTTTCAGAGATAGCATCTACCTTGCCGAGATTAAAATTGGGAAATCAAAATTACATCTCTAAATGCCTAGATGCCATGTGAGCTTTGGGACCATTAAACTAAATATTCAACACAGGGCTTCCAATTATACAATTAATAAGATAAGCTGGTAACTGTATCATTGCATTTGCCCTCAACTCCTGGAATTCACAGCTAGACTGCATCATCCAGCTGAATGTATGGCGGTACCCAGGGACTCAGGTCCTGTGGGATATCTCATAAAAATACAAGACACTAGAAGAATCATGTGTCAGCATTTCGAAGCTCAGCATGCCACCTTGACAAATATTCAACTGAAAACCTATGTTATTATTTTCTATGTATAGGAACTAAGTCCCACTAGTAATGAGACAGTTAGTAGAAGGAATCATCAAGGGAATTCCAATGATAAACGTTACATCTTATTTCCTTCATTCACATAATAAGCATAACGGGTCCCATATTGTATTATATACCCTAGTATCCTAGAATACTTATAGGAATTAAGGGCAATGATTCTAAACCATTTAGAAAAAATTCTATCAAGAACAAGATGCTAAAACTAAATGTAATTAATCTCTGTTAAAAGTATATTGTGATTTAAGGTAAAGCAACAAATTGAAGTAAAAACTTGATTGTGTAGGAAGCACTGATCATTATTTTTATGGATATATTTTATCTTACAGCATTTTAAGGCACTCCTAATAGACAGCAAAGAAAGGGGCGCAGAAGTCTGGACTTCCCATTTCTCTAATTGCACTAACCTATGGGGTATTGCTACACAGTTGATTTAAAACATGAACACTCCTAAGGTTCCTCTGGCAAGTTTCACATTGTAATTTCCATATTTCCCAGCTGCAACTAGTCACCAAATACATGTCCCTGTATTCTGTCAGAATATAAACCAGAGAAGCTGATTGACAAGTGGTGGTTCTGCTTATTTTGCTTTCACAATAGTAACTATAGTTTGCTCATAGTTTGGGATTTGATCTACTAATCTGGCATAAGACAAAAATTCCTTAATGGTAATTTAACAATTTCTCTCCAGTACTTGAGTTGGTAGATCCATGTCACCTATTGGCTCTGTTGCTCAGCCAAGTCACCTATCTGGTTACTAAAGGCAGCCTAACAGTTCCAGTGCTCAGCCTTTATCTAGCTGGATATATTAGATTATTGTTGACTGAACCCACTGATATCAGCAGAACCATCCAACCTTTCTAACGTGTATGGGGACCTGCCAACTCTCCCATGATGGTAGATATCTAAGATCTAAGCTTTTTTATTTCACAATGTTCAATCTTCTTATGCATATGGGACCTTCTAACTCTAATCTGACAGTAGGTGTCACATAGATAGGATCAGGCTGCAGCATGCTTCAATTCCTTCTTAGGTTTCTCAGGGAACATACAGTTCCTCTACATCTCTTAATATTATAAAAATGAGTTTCTGTCTGTCTGCCTGTCTGTCCATCTGTCTGTCTGTCTGTTCTCTATGCGCGACCAAACTACTGGACCGATTTTCACCAAATTCGGCACACAGGTACATCAGGTGTCTGGGAAGGTTTTAGACCAGGGCTCAGCTCTCTAGGACATACCGTTCCCGAGATATTCCCAAAATATGACCTGCATTAGCAAATATTAGCCTGGAAACTTTGGTTTCAAACCCCAACTGCCATTCTCTGCACAGACACACACAGGGAGGGCAGGTTTCCATAA
This sequence comes from Rhinella marina, assembly GCA_900303285.1. NCBI lineage: Eukaryota > Metazoa > Chordata > Amphibia > Anura > Bufonidae > Rhinella > Rhinella marina. The sequence goes on from ONZH01010339.1 coordinate 346,659, forward strand.
CAACACAGCCAGGTAATTAGCAGCTAGCTGAGGAGCTCAGTTAAATAACAACCCAGCCATTTCTATTTACTGCTTTAAAGGGGCAGAGCGCTGTGGATGACACTATTAAAGGGGTATTCCGGTTACCATAAATATAATTTATGTTTTAGACTAATTTTAGACTAAGACCGTTCAGAAGTAATAAAAGATGTTTTCTTCCACTGCTACCCATTGCGTGTCCTCATAAATTACCATGGCATCGACCTATAATTGAGGCCACCCTCAAAAGAATGACTTAAACCCCCCGCCCCAGGTCTTGCTAAGCCACACCCCCTCCCACTCTGCAGCCAACAGGGATTGAATAAAGGTAAAAATCAACTTCTGTCAGCTGCAGGGGTGGGAGGGAGGATGACTTTCTCTCTGCAATGACACACAGAAACATTAAATGAAATAGAATAAATACACCCATGCGAAGCAATGTTTTCTTCCATTGCTACCCATTGCGTGTCCTCATAAATTACCATGGCATAGACCTGTAATTCACGCCACCCTCAAAAGAAGGACTTAAAAGCAACATCCCCAAGGTCCCACTAAACCATGCCCCGGGTAAGGTCACGCCCCCTCCCACTCCACAGCCAATGGGGATTGAAAAAATGAAGGTAAAAATCAACTTCTGTTAGCTGCATTGACTTTCCCTGTGCAACGACACACAGAAACATTAAATGAAATAGATGAAATACACTAATTTTAGACTACGACCGTTCAGTAGTAATAAAAGATGTTTTCTTCCTCTGCTACCCATTGCGTGTCATCATAAATTACCATGGCATCGACCTGTAATTCAGACCACCCCCTAAAGAAGGACTTAAAACCCCCCGCCCCAGGTCTCGCTAAGCCACGCCCCTGACTTGGTCAGGCCACACCCATCCCACTCTGCAGTCAATGGGGATTAAAAAAATGAAGGTAAAACTCTACTTCTGTCTGCTATATTGACTTTCTCTCTGCAACGACACACAGAAACATTAAATGAAATAGATGAAATACACTAATTTTAGACTATGACCATTCAGTAGTAATAAAAGATGTTTTCTTCCACTGCTACACCTTGCGTGTCATCATAAATTACCATGGCATCGACCTGTAATTCAGGCCACCCTCACAAGAAGGACTTAACACCCCCGCCCCAGGTCTTGCTAAGCCACGCCCCCTCCCACTCCGCAGCCAACAGGGATTGAAAAAATAAAGGTAAAATCAACTTCTGTCAGCTGCAGGGGTGGGAGGGAGGATGACTTTCTCTCTGCAATGACACACAGAAACATTAAATGAAATAGAATAAATACACCCATGCGAAGCAATGTTTTCTTCCATTGCTACCCATTGCGTGTCCTCATAAATTACCATGGCAAAATCCCCAAGGTCCCGCTAAACCATGCCCCTTGGTCAGGCCACACCCCCTCCCACTCTACAGCCAATGGGGATTGAAAAATTGAAGGTAAAAATCAACTTCTGTTAGCTGCAGGGGTGGGAGGGAGGATGACTTTCTCTCTGCAATAACACACACAAACATTGAAATAGATTAAATATACCCGTGCGAAGCGGTTTTCTTCCACTGATACCCATTGTGTTTCCTCATAACTTACCATGGCATTGACCTGTTATTCAGGCCACCCTCAAAAGAAGGACTTAACACCCCCGCCCCAGGTCTTGCTAAGCCACGCCCCCTCCCACTCCGCAGCCAACAGGGATTGAAAAAATAAAGGTAAAAATCAACTTCTGTCAGCTGCAGGGGTGGGAGGGAGGATGACTTTCTCTCTGCAATAACACACACAAACATTGAAATAGATTAAATATACCCGTGCAAAGCGGTTTTCTTCCACTGATACCCACTGTGTTTCCTCATAACTTACCATGGCATTGACCTGTTATTCAGGCCACCCTCAAAAGAAGGACTTAAAAGCACCCCCCCAAGGTCCCGCTAAACCACGCCCTGCCCACTCTGCAGCCAATGGGAATTGAAAAAATGAAGGTAAAAATCAACTTCTGTCAGCTGCATTGACTTCCTCTCTGCAACAACACACAGAAACATTAAATGAAATAGATGAAACATACTCAGGCGAAGCCAGGACCTTCTGCTTGTCAAAGTATAAAAAGGAATCTACTACTATGTAAATATTATCATAAAATTTTTCAATAGGAAATTGAATGTAATACTGCATTACTTGTTGCAATATTAAAGAGTTGCTCTATAAAAAATACTCTACCTTTATCAAATGAGCACCTGAATACTTTATGTCAATGCATGCTGACATAATGACGCGGCGACGTCACTCATCAGTGCACGATAATTGGGCCGTGATTTAATATGGCTGTGATGGCCTCTCTGTGGTCAAATGGATGAGGTGAGTATGTTTTTTTGATTAGTTACCATTGATTAGTTACCACGACGCACTAAGAAATTCAGATTTGTGGCGAATCAAATTTTTCCAGAAATTCGGATCGAATTCCATTTAGTTGACTTTAATTCACTTAACACTACCTTTAACAAAAATGGATCTACTACAAAAGTGTTCAAAGTGATACTGCTATATCTTTCTACATATCTAGGGTGCACATATTGTCTGACATAAAACAGAGACCCCCAAACTTGAGGCTTGTTGGTGGTCTGTCCTGCCCTTTATTAACATTTCATAGATTAATGAACAATTAAGTCTTCATTTAACATAAAAAGTGGTTCAAAGAACTGCACCTAATTGACTGTGACATCATGTTCTAATGTATGCCCTTTGAGCATTTTCCCGAATGTAAACCAACTATCTCCCATTCTCCATCTTTATTTTAGAAAGCAATGAAAACCAGAACTATATGTTATTTACTAACCATACAACATTAAGCATTAGACGCCAATATTTGCTTAACTTACTACAGGATAAGTACTATAGATTAAGAAAAATGACAGACTCCCCTTCTCGCCTGTATCTTGTATACATTTAGATGACATAGCATCAGCTGCTGTTTAAACTGGGCTTAGCTAATGGACTTTTAATGTCAGTGGGGTTATGAACAGTTACTGCTATTAGCAAGAATGATCCCTTTATATAAAAAAAATCTGCCTCTCAAGTGTGTTATTCAAAGAATCTTTTCCTTGATTTAGTGACTGTCACCCAATCTAAAACAACCCAAGGTCACTCAATGTGCGGTTATCTGAATAGCTCAATGACTGAGGCTTTTGAAAAGTCACCACATTGCTTCAACCAGCTCCATTTGTGAGTGATTGTGTAATAGAGAGCAGTGTACACCCTGTGAAAGAAAATATTTCCTCCCCATTAGCAACATATTTCCGACTGGAAAACAAATAAAGGTCTGATTTTTTTTCTTTTTTAAGAAAAGCTGCACTCCTTGATGCAGAGTACACTTTTATGCAATATCATATTTTTTCATGTTTTATTCTTTATTTTCCTAACTTTGCTAAATGCATCGTGGGGTTTAATCCACTACAGAATCATATTTCGTAATGTTCTCTTGTGTATAGGCAAAGTCAAATGCTATGAGAAGATAAAGTACTCTAATGTGGGGGATACAGTGTCATAGTGCAGCATTAAATGTGAAACGGAATTCTTCCTAAATAATGCATTAACCTCTTTAGTATCTGGTTTCTCTGTGCATTCCATATCATTTGGGAAATACTACTCATAGATGAAAAATAACACCCAAAACTGTTCCAAATGGAGATGCTTTTCTGAACCCCTCCCATGATTTCTCCCTCCGAGAGTAATTTTACTATATAGACATCACTGTACATCTCATTAAAAGCATGACTTTGCATACCTTTTTTACATTTTTCGTTTACTTTCCTTCAATTAAAAGGGATTTCCCCACATCAAATATGTTTGAAATATATGCATTAATGTTCTGTTAAGTTGGGATTCCACTTTCCAACTATCAAGAAACGGGCGTATCTTGAGCCCTATGCTATATCCATAACTTCCATTGAATGTAATGTATGGCCAATTTTCAATTCACTCTCCTCCCATCTATCAATCACATCTAATATGGGAAACCCCCTTTAAAGGCTATGTACACATTCAAGGGCAATTTTTTTATGATTGCATTTTACTCATTTTGGGAGAAAAATCATTTTTTCAGTTGGTCGTTATTGCAAGTATTGAGCCATTCTGTCACAAAGGGTTAACTGTTTTTCTAGCTATGGAAATGGTACTTTCACTTTGTGCCGCTCATCTAATAAACCTTAACTGTAAATTACTAAAAAGTCATAAACACTTTTTTAAGCCACATTGTTATCAATAAGATAAGAATTGACTCATAATGAGTGTTAATAAGGTCTGAGGGCAGAGTGAAAATACAGATCCTGCTAGCAGATAAACTCAAAGCTGTGCAGGGAAAACAGCTCAATATTTTTTAATAAAGACTAGAGATGAGCGAGCACTAAAATGCTCGGGTGCTCGTTTCGAATAACGAACCCCATTGAAGTCAATGGGAGACTCGAGTATTTTTGCGGGGGACCAAGGCTCTGCCTAGGGAAGGCTGGGTGAAAACCTGGAAACCTCAGAAAAATGATGGAAACACCACGGAAATGGACAGGAAACAGCAGGGGCAGCATGCATGGATGCCTCTGAGGCTGCCTAATCCCACCATTACCCCAAATTCTCAGGCAACAGCCTGGTGGTTACCCTCATGGCAATTGTGCTCACCCAGACCAAGAAAGGCGAGGCAAATACCCATCACATGTTAGGGAAGCACCCAACTAGGTGCAACGAAGGTGCATCATCGCCTGCAGGTGACCCCACTGCTCATGCTGGCACTGCAGCTGAAATCAAGTTTAGTATCTGTTCTTATCAGTTGCTGTGCCTGCTGGTGGTATAGTGGTGAGCATAGCTACTTCCCAAGCAGTTGATCTGGGATCGATTCCTGTCTATCGCAGGAGGCAATTCAAAATCAGTACAATATCTAATACGTCCCCCTACCCGGGTAAATTGTTTGGAGAGAGGGCCTGTAGGTGGGGGGGAAGGAGGTTTCGCTGGAAGAGCCAGAGGAGTGCCCCCTGGGCTAGCGTGTGTGGTGGTGACAACAGCCAGAATGGATTTGTAAAAACTGTTTGCATCAACCGGTTATGGTATCGATTCTTCTCAGTTTAATACCGTATACGTCCCCTATCTTGGGACCTTATATTCATGGATTTTTCGACCATGGGAAAACAGAAAAGAGCTTGCTCTGGCCAGGGGAGTGTCTTTCCCACTGCAGCTAAGGGGACGTGTCCATGCTCTTCCTATCACAGGTCAGGAGGCAATTAAAAGAAGAACAAAAAAAACATCAGTACAACATCTAATACGTCTCCTATCCGGGTAAATTGTTTGTAGAGGTGGGCCTGTAGGTGAGGGGCAGGCTGGGGCAAGGAGGTTTCGCTGGAAGAGCCAGAGGAGTGCCCCCTGGGCTAGCATGTGTGGTGGTGACAACAGCCGGATGGATTTGGGAAAACTGTTGCTTTAACCGTATGGTATCGATTCTTCTCAGTTTAATACCGTATACGTCCCCTATCTTGGGACCCTATATTTAATGGATATTTCGAACACGGAAAATGGAAAAAGAGCTTGCTCTGGCCAGGGGAGTGTCTTTCCCACTGCAGCTAAGGGGACGTGTCCATGCTCTGCCTATCACAGGTCAGGAGGCAATTAAAAGAAGAAAAACAAAAAACATCAGTACAATATCTAATACGTCCCCTATCCGGGTAAATAGTATGGAGAGAGGGCCTGTAGGTTGGGGGGAAGGAGGTTTCGCTGGAAGAGCCAGAGGAGTGCCCCCTGGGCTAGCGTGTGTGGTGGTGACAACAGCCGGATGGAGTTAGAATGACGACGCAGGACCCCATCTTAAAAATTTAGAATCAACCGGTACAATTGTCAATTATGAGCTAGATCAAGTGCGGCATGACTTTTAAATGGATATTGCATGTGGGCACGTACTCCCTGGAACCCCATAGTCACCCCTTCCCTGATGCGCTAGCCCAGAACATTCTCTGCCCCAATTCGCAAGACCTTTTGCTGTTTCCGTGTGCTGACAGTGGTGATTTACCAGTGTTGTCTGAGGAGGTGGTGGACAATGGCGAGACACAGGTGTCGGGGGTGAGGTAGTTGTATGGGAAGCAAGTTACAGTGGCGGACTCCTTGGGGGGACTTTCTCATGATGGGACAGATTCAACTTGGGTGGATCAGGCACAGGAACAGATGAATATTTTTGAGGGTTTAGTTAACTTTTATTTAGCAAAAATAACCACAGAGATATTTATTCGTTATCTTCTCTGCGCAGTCTGGCGTTGAGGTTCCTCACTTTGATGGCGAGCTGTGCCGCTCTCTCCACAATGGTCTGTAGGTTCTTAGATGGAGACTTTGTCGGCGATTTCAGTACAGAAGGACTTGTTGCTCATCCAACAGAACCTCGACCTCCTTGACATTGTGGACAAGGAATTTGCGGGTGGACCAGGGAATTTGCGGAACCCTGTGGCAGCATGTGTTTGGTCTTCTACTTGCTACCGTATCCAATGTTGGGCAATATAGATTCGCAAGTAATATTATTTTTCACACCTATCCCAAAAATAAAAATGTATGCAGTTTGCAAATAAAACTGGAAAAATTGTTTGAAGAGAGGGCCTGTAGGTGGAACCTGGAAAAATTGTTTGGAGAGAGGGCCTGTAGGTGGACCTCCGGAAAAATTGTTTGGAGAGAGGGCCTGTAGGTGGCCCTCCTGGAAAAATTGTTTGAAGAGGGGCCTGTAGGTGGACCTCCGGAAAAATTGTTTGAAGAGAGGGCCTGTAGGTGGACCTCCGGAAAAATTGTTTGAAGAGAGGGCCTGTAGGTGGACCTCTGGAAAAATTGTTTGAAGAGAGGGCCTGTAGTTTGAATAGAGGGCCTGTAGGTGGACCTCTGGAAAAATTGTTTGAAAGAGGCCTGTAGGTGGGGAAAATTGTTTGAGAGGGCCTGTAGGTGACCTCCGGAAAAATTGTTTGAAGAGAGGCCTGTAGGTGGACCTCTGGAAAAATTGTTTGAATAGAGGGCCTGTAGGGGGCCCTCCTGAAAAATTGTTTGAAGAGAGGGCCTGTAGGGGGCCCTCCTGAAAAATTGTGCTAAAAGAGTGCCAGTTGGACCTCTAAAAAATGGCGTTTTTTGGGTCAGCGTTAGGCAAAGACGATATGGAGGAGGAGGAGGAGTAGAGAAGAGGAGTAGAGAAGAGGAATCGGATACATAAGTTATTTAAATCTTTAGCTGCTTTCCCCCGGAGGAGATTTGAATTCCGGTGAAATCCAGGCTTTGTTCATTTTAATAAGCGTCAGCCTGTCAGCGCTGTCAGTTGACAGGCGTGTACGCTTATCGGTGATGACGCCACCAGCTGCACTGAATACCCGCTCTGACAGCACGCTAGCGGCAGGGCAGGCCAGCACCTCCAAGGCGTACAGCGCCAGTTCAGGCCACGTGTCCAGCTTTGAAACCCAGTAGTTGTATGGAGCAGAGTGATCGCTACGGAAACTGGCAAAGGCCTTGGAGAGCGTTCCCCTGCCAGTGCTGGACAAGCTGCCTGCTCGCCTCCTCTCCCCCGCTACTTGGCCCACAGAACCATGCCCTCTGCCGCTAGCGGCGTCAGATGGGAAGAATTGTTTCAGCTTGTGCACCAGGGCCTGTTGATACCTATTCACTCTCATACTCCTTTCCTCTGCAGGGATGAGAGTGGAAAGGTTCTGCTTGTACCGTGGGTGCAGGAGAGTGAACACCCAGTAATCGGTGTTTGAAAAAATTCTTCTAACGCGAGGATCACGGGATAGGCAGCCTAACATGAAGTCTGCCATGTGTGCCAGAGTCCCAACACGCAAGAATTCCCTCTCCTCACTGACCTGACTCTCCATTTCCTCCTCCTCCTCCTCCTCCTCCTCCTCCAAGTCCTCCTCTTCAGCCCATACACGCTCAAGAGTTAAGGACTGAGCACTGGTACCCTCTACTGTCTCGCCGACATTCTCCTCCTCTTTCTCCTCATCCTCATCCCCCTCCTCCAATAGGCGCTGAGAAACAGACCGGAGGGTGCTCTGGCTATCAAGCGACGTATCTTCCTCCACCGTCTCTTGTGACAAGCGCAAAGCATCCGACTTGATGCTGAGCAGTGATTTTTTCAACAGGCAAAGCAGCGGGATGGTGAGGCTGATAATGGCGGCATCGCCGCTAACCATCTGTGTTGACTCCTCAAAGTTGCTCAACACCTGGCAGATATCAGACATCCATGTCCACTCCTCATTGTAGACTTGAGGAATCTGAGAGACCTAACTACCAGTTCTGGTGGAAGATGACATCTGGCAGTCTACAATCGCTCTGCGCTGCTGGTAAACTCTGGATAACATGTTTAATGTGGAATTCCATCTCGTGGGCACGTCGCACAACAGTCGGTGAGAGGGCACTTGTAGGCGGCGCTGCGCTGCCCTGAGAGTGGCAGCATCTGCGGTGCCAGCCACACATCGGTCTGCTCCGTGATGCCCTGTAACAGCTCTTGGGTGGTGTGCCTTTTGTCACCTAAGCTCAGCAGTTTGAGCACCGCCTGCTGGCGCTTACCCACGGCACTGCTGCTGCGCCTAAAGCTACCGACTGAAGGCGCCGTGCCCACGGATGGTAATTCGGTGGAGGAGGAGGGGTCGTCGGAGGAGGAGGCAAAGTACGTCTGAGAGACCGTGACCGAGGTAGGCCCCGCAATCCTCGGTGTGGGCAATACATGAACGGCCCCAGGGTCATTCTCGGTCCCAGCCTCCACCAAGTTAACCCAATGTGCCGTCAGTGAGATATAGTATCCCTTCCCGGCAGCACTTGTCCACGTGTCCGTGGTTAGGTGGACCTTCTCAGAAACAGCGTTGGTAAGGGCACGGATGATGTTCTGTGACACGTGCTGGTGTAGGGCTGGGACGGCACATCGGGAAAAATAGTGGCGGCTGGGGACAGAATACCGAGGGGCAGCCACCGCCATGAGATTTCGAAAGGCCTCGGTCTCTACCAGCCTATAGGGCAGCATCTCCAGGCTAAGCAATTTGGAGATGTGGACGTTGAGGGCTTGGGCATGTGGGTGGGTGGAACTGTATTTCCTCTTGCGCTCCAGCGTCTGCTGTAAAGACAGCTGAACGCTGTGCTAGGACACATTGGTGGACGCTGTGGAGGATCGTGGAGGCGAAGGTGTGGTTTTCCGGCGGGAGGCGCTCGTGCCGGGGTCCTGGGCAGGGGGTTGACTAGCAGAGGTAGCGAGTGACGCGGGGGGTTGACTAGCAGAGGCAGCGAGTGATACAGGGGAAGGAGCAGTGGTGTGACTCGCAGGAGGTGGTGAACGGCCTTGGTTCCATTGAGTGGGGTGTTTAGCACTCATATGCCTGCGCGTGCTGGTGGTGGTTAGGCTAGTAGTGGTGGCACCCCTGCTGATCCTGGTGTGGCACAGGTTGCACACCACAGTCCGTCGGTCATCCTCACTTTCTTTAAAGAACCTCCAGACTTGCGAACATCTAGGCCTCACCACGGGAGCTTCACTACGTTAAACAGTTGCTGATGATGCACCAGCTCTGGCCCTGCTTCTCCCTCTGGCCACACCACTGCCTCTTACAACCTGTTCTGGTGCAGCACTCGCCTCCGCCTCAGAAGCACTGTCTTCACTCGGCATATCAACCCAGCTTGGGTCAGTCACCTCGTCATCCTCCGATTCCTCAGTCTGCTCCCTCCTCGGAATTCCTCCCCTAACAACAACTTCACCACTGTCTGACAACCGTGTCTCCTCATCGTCCGACACCTCTTTACAAACTTCTTCCACTAAGTCAACATTGTCATCATCGTCATCATCACCCACAGACTGCGACAGTTGGAAAACTTGGGCATCGGGAACGAGGTCAGCAGCAACCTGAGAAGTGGTTTGTGACTCTGGGAAGGGTCCAGAAAACAGTTCCTGAGAGTATGCCGGATCGCATTCCAAATTTTCCTGGGAGGGGGCAGACTGGGGGGAAGGAGGTTGAGGTGGAGGAGCCATAGGAGTGCTCCCTTGGGTAACGTGGGTGGACTGCGTGGAAGACTGACTGGTGGACAAATTACTTGAAGCATTGTCCGCAATCCACGACATCAGCTGTTCGCACTGTTGTGGTTTCAACAGTCCTCTACCACATGTCCCTGTAAGTTGAGACATGAAGCTAGGGAGTGTAGCTCTACGGCGTTCCCCTGCTCCCTCATCAGCGGGTACTGTCTCACCCTGCCCAGGACCACGGCCTCTGCCCCCTGCAGTAATTGAATGCCCACGCCCTCGCCCTCGACCCTTAGCCCTGGGGTTCAACATTTTTTGTATATAGGTGTATGATAAAAAAAAAATAAAAATTAAGTCCGGTAGAATTAAGTGACGTACAGAAAGTGTCACCTGGACAGATTATACGGATTGGAGCGAGTGTGCTGAACTGTGACACACAGAAAGGTTACACGCAGCTGAGTAAAATGGATTTGTATCACTGAGCTAAAAACAACTGAAATTTTTTTTTTTTTTTTTTTTATATTTTGTTTTTTTGGGTACGTGACGTGCAGGAACTATGGTAGAACTGACTGACACCCTCTTAACGGTGGCTATTTAGTCTGCGACCCAGACAAATGTCGCACAGAGAGTTTTCTGGATCAAGCGGTAGATGAAATTGGTAGCAAATGACTTGGTTGTATTCTGTGACGTACAGAAAGTGTCACCTGGACAGTATATACGGATCGGAGCGAATGTGCTGAACTGTGACACACAGAAAGCTTACACAAAGCTGAGTAAAATGGATTTGTATCACTGAGCTAAAACAACTGAAAAAATAATTTTTTTTAATTTGTTTTTTTATATTTTTTTTACAATTTTGTTTTTTTGGAAACGTAACGTGCAGGAACTATGGTAGGACTGACTGACACCCTGTTAACGGTGGCTATTTAGTCTGCGTACCAGACAAATGTCGCACAGAGTTTTCTGGATCAAGCGGTAGATGATATTGGTAGCAAATGACTTGGTTGTATTGTGGGACGTACAGAAAGTGTCACCTGGACAGTATATACGGATCGGAGCGAATGTGCTGAACTGTGACACACAGAAAGCTTACACAAAGCTGAGTAAAATGGATTTGTATCACTGAGCTAAAACAACTGAAAAATATTTTTTTTTTTTTATTTGTTTTTTTATATTTTTTTTACAATTTTGTTTTTTTGGGAACGTAACTTGCAGGAACTATGGTAGGACTGACTGACACCCTGTTAACGGTGGCTATTTAGTCTGCGACCCAGAAAAATGTCGCACAGAGAGTTTTCTGGATCAAGCGGTAGATGATATTGGTAGCAAATGACTTGGTTGTATTGTGTAACGTACAGAAAGTGTCACCTGAACAGTATATATGGATCGGAGCGAATGTGCTGAACTGTGACACACAGAAAGGTTACACAAAGCTGAGTAAAATGGATTTGTATCACTGAGCTAAAACAACAGAAAAAATAATTTTTTTTTTATATTTGTTTTTTTATATTTTTTAAAAAATTTTGTTTTTTTTGGGAACGTAACGTGCAGGAACTATTGTAGGACTGACTGACACCCTGTTAACGGTGGCTATTTAGTCTGCGACCCAGACAAATGTCGCACAGAGAGTTTTCTGGATCAAGCAGTAGATGATATTGGTAGCAAATGACTTGGTTGTATTGTGTGACGTACAGAAAGTGTCACCTGGACAGTATATACGGATCGGAGCGAATGTGCTGAACTGTGACACACAGAAAGGTTACACAAAGCTGAGTAAAATGGATTTGTATCACTGAGCTAAAACAACTGAAAAAATAATTTTTTTTTATTTGTTTTTTTATATTTTTTTTACAATTTTGTTTTTTTGGGAATGTAACGTGCAGGAACTATGGTAGGACTGACTGACACCCTGTTAACGGTGGCTATTTAGTCTGCGACCCAGACAAATGTCGCACAGAGAGTTTTCTGGATCAAGCGGTAGATGATATTGGTAGCAAATGACTTGGTTGTATTGTGTGACGTACAGAAAGTGTCACCTGGACAGTATATATGGATCGGAGCGAATGTGCTGAACTGTGACACACAGAAAGGTTACACAAAGCTGAGTAAATTGGATTTGTATCACTGAGCTAAAACAACTGAAAAAATATATTTTTTTTTATATTTGTTTTTTTATATTTTTTTTTACAATTTTGTTTTTTTGGGAACGTAACGTGCAGGAACTATGGTAGGACTGACTGACACCCTGTTAACGGTGGCTATTTAGTCTGTGACCCAGACAAATGTCACACAGAGAATTTTCTGGATCAAGCGGTAGATGATATTGGTAGCAAATGACTTGGTTGTATTGTGTGACGTACAGAAAGTGTCACCTGGACAGTATATACGGATGGGAGCGAATGTGCTGAACTGTGACACACAGAAAGGTTACACAAAGCTGAGTAAAATGGATTTGTATCACTGAGCTAAAACAACAGAAAAAATAATTTTTTTTTATATATTTGTTTTTTTAATTTTCTTTTTAAATTTTGTTTTTTTGGGAACGTAACGTGCAGGAACTATGGTCGGACTGACTGACACCCTGTTAACGGTGGCTATTTAGTCTGCGACCCAGACAAATGTCGCACAGAGAGTTTTCTGGATCAAGCGGTAGATGATATTGGTAGCAAATGACTTGGTTGTATTGTGTGACGTACAGAAAGTGTCACCTGGACAGTATATACGGATGGGAGCGAATGTGCTGAACTGTGACACACAGAAAGGTTACACAAAGCTGAGTAAAATGGATTTGTATCACTGAGCTAAAACAACAGAAAAAATAATTTTTTTTTTATATATTTGTTTTTTTAATTTTCTTTTTAAATTTTGTTTTTTTGGGAACGTAACGTGCAGGAACTATGGTCGGACTGACTGACACCCTGTTAACAGTGGCTATTTAGTCTGCGACCCAGACAAATGTCACACAGAGAATTTTCTGGATCAAGCAGTAGATGATATTGGTAGCAAATGACTTGGTTGTATTGTGTGACGTACAGAAAGTGTCACCTGGACAGTATATATGGATCGGAGCGAATGTGCTGAACTGTGACACACAGAAAGGTTACACAGAGCTGAGTAAAATGGATTTGTATCACTGAGCTAAAACAACTGAAAAAATATTTTTTTTTTATATTTGTTTTTTTATATTTTTTTTTACAATTTAGTTTTTTTGGGAACGTAACGTGCAGGAACTATGGTAGGACTGACTGACACCCTGTTAACGGTGGCTATTTAGTCTGTGACCCAGACAAATGTCACACAGAGAATTTTCTGGATCAAGCGGTAGATGATATTGGTAGCAAATGACTTGGTTGTATTGTGTGACGTACAGAAAGTGTCACCTGGACAGTATATACGGATGGGAGCGAATGTGCTGAACTGTGACACACAGAAAGGTTACACACAGCTGAGTAAAATGGATTTGTATCACTGAGCTAAAACAACTGAGAAAATAATTTTTTTTTTTATATTTTGTTTTTTTGGGAACGTGACGTGCAAGAACTATGGTAGAACTCACTGACACCCTGTTAACGGTGGCTATTTAGTCTGCGACCCAGACAAATGTCGCACAGAGAATTTTCTGGATCAAACGGTAGATGATATTGGTAGCAAATGACTTGGTTGTATTCTGTGACGTACAGAAAGTGTCACCTGGACAGTATATACGGATGGGAGCTAGTGTACTGAACTGTGACACACAGAAAGGTTACACGCAGCTGAGTAAAATGGATTTGTATCACTGAGCTAAAACAACTGAAAAAATAATTTTTTTTTTATATTTTGTTTTTTTGGGAACGTGACGTGCAGGAACTATGGTAGGACTGACTGACACCCTGTTAACGGTGACTATTTAGTCTGCGACCCAGACAAATGTCGCACAGAGAGTTTTCTGGATCAAGCTGTAGATGATATTGGTAGCAAATGACTTGGTTGTATTGTGTGACGTACAGAAAGTGTCACCTGGACAGTATATATGGATTGGAGTGAGTCAGTGCTGAACTGTGACACACAGAATGGTTCCACACAGCTGTGTGCAATGGATTTGTATCACTGAGATAGAACAATAAAAAAAACGGTTAGATATGGCGATAGCTGCACTACTAGTGCCAGCCAGCCAAGTGACAAAAAAATAAAAATAAAATGTCTTCTAGCCCTTAGAAGGGCTGTTGGGTTCTTTGTGGGTGATCCTTGCCTAACAGACAACTAAATGCAGGCCCTAACACTGTCCCTGAAAGGCAGCAGCTCTATCCCTAACGACATCCAGACGGCATCTGAGCCGAGCACCGCGGCCAGTCGGTAGTATATTCCAGGGTCACCTGATCAGGCCAGCCAACCCCTGCTATCGACATGTAAGGGCCCCACGTGATGCTGGGTGTTACGCAGAGTCTCCTGGCTTGTGATTGGCTGTGTTTTTAGGCGCCAAAAAAGTACGATGCGGAAGTTGCCATTTCCTCGAGCATGGCGAGATACTTGTCCGAGCAGCGAGCACTTACGAGTACCCTAATACTCGAACGAGCACCAAGCTCGGACGAGTATGCTCGCTCATCTCTAATAAAGACCAATTGAAAAAATGATTTTTAGCTCAAAATGAGTACAATGCCATAATTTTAAAAAAAATTGCCGCCAAAGGCGCACATAGCCTTTAAAGTATATTTTTGTTTTCTATTTTCCCTTCCATCAGAAAAAAAAGATTTTTTTAATGAATACATACTTGAAATATACAAAGCATTTCAATTACAGGCTATATTGTCTAGCCAAAGACTATTTATCTGTCACCACATACCTTGAAATTAAACCTTTCCCATGTGCAGTTGTGCCCTTATAAAAATATTTCAATGCTCTTGGTCCCATCTTCATAAGTGCCCCCAATCCCGAAAAATAAGCTTTCTACATTTATGGTAATTAAACACTTGGTGTAACAAGGGCATTGTCGTTGCACCTTATTGCACCTGAGGCTCCATTCATGATACTTCTAGACCACACTTCCACCACTTTAACTGGCAGGCAGTGAAGATTTACTCACACCTGGCCTTGAAGTCTGGCGGTTGCACTTGCAGCACCACATTCAACGCATGTGTAGTACAGGGATGGAGATTGCCAGGTAGGTGGAATCCTGTTTGCGCTAAACACACTTCTGGGAGATTTCAGGCGTTAGTACATCTTCACAACCTAGTCCGGTCAGTCAAAGGGGTTGTGGCATAGTCTGGAAACAAGATGAGCTGACTGTCTCCAGACTGGGGACACTTTTAAAGACGGGATGAAGAGCATTGGAATTTTCTGAAAAGGGCACATCTGCTCAAGGAAGGTTTCATTTCAGGGTGTGCAGTGACATTTTCCCTTTAAGCAATAATTGCAAGTCTGTTTTACTCATACCATCCCACAACCGCCTATGAAAAAAATGCTGAAGTATTTATACAAATGATTGCGAAACACAGAACCCCACTCTTAGCGTATGGGAATGATATACAAGGTTAAACTGCCAAACCTAGTTAAGGGTTATTTCCTTCGAGTCACCCACCCCTCCTCTTCACTAGAACACTGAACAGTTATTGGATCAGACATTGCATATATTACATTCAAAAGGATCTTTGTGGACATATTTAGAGGTTGTAAAAGTCAAAAGTTCTTACTACTTAATATCATACAAAAACCATATGTTTCACAGATTATCATAACCTACAGTAGCGGCTAGTTTAATACGGAAATCTTTCTTCAGGTTACATTTTATCTTATATACATAGATGTGTCTACTCTACCTACTCTACCTTTGATTAACCACTCAAATTCAATACTAATAGCAAAACCCTTGAGAAGCAGCAGCACACATCACAGCATCTGGATGGCTGCACATAGACAACATACAGCATAGACATCTCTTAACACAATATCACAAATAATTTTTTTTTCAATGTTGGTCTTCTAACGCCATACATTTTGGTATATGTTGAGCCATGAACAAAATAATATAAGGGCACATCTATAATTGGCCTCTGTACATCTACAATCAATTTTACCATATTTTAGTATATGTTCAGTAGGGGTGACCATGTTGATGTTTTGTTACAACAAAATCTGATGTTTCATAGCTTGGATAAGGTCCACCGATCTCAGCAAAGAGAAGACCAGTGACAATGATACTGGGGAGAATTTTAAGACTGGGTGGATTTCTTCTCATGACTTCATTTGGCATGTTCCCCTTTAAATTCTGTAGTACTGCCACAAAACAAGGAAACTTGTGAGTACTGGATTACTGGAATCACTGCATTAATAATTGCATGATGACTGTTGCTCTATATTTACAATACTATAAATGTAAAGGTATTAACGCATGTTTTGGTCCAAATTGTGTGAGGTCATCTGCCACAACAAGGCAACCTCATGGGTTCCTACTAGAGATGAACACATTGATTTGTTTCTCTCAGCCTGCTTGGGAAGTAAAGGACTGTCCCCATTCAAATTGAATTTGTTCCTCACCCAGTCTCAGTGTTGTCCCTGCTGCTCAAGAGACTCCCTTCTACCCATTGATTGACATGGGCAGCCAGCAGTACATCAGCGGTGCACCCAAAACTGTAGAGGCTCAGGCACAGTCGGCACCTGTAGCAGCAGTAAAACCTATGCTCCTGCACCGCTACATGGGGCAGTGGCGCAGAAGTGAGATTGATGGAAGCAGTCGAGATGTCTAGCCCTTTCAATGAACCAGTAGAGGGGAGTCTCTTGAGTGGCGGGGACAGTCTCAAACTGCTCAAACAGACTGAGTGAGGAACAAATTTGATTCAAATGAATTGATTTGCTCATCTCTAGTCCTCTCACTAAAAATTATACCTGTACAACAAGAGACTCACATTTTAAATTCACATTCAATCACATTCTTATACATTCTACATATACTTAGTACTGTAACCTTAATCGTATGGTCATAAAATGTGAAACATGATACAAAATGAATTACATTGAAAAACGATAGCCATAGAGCCATGTGAATGCAGAATACTCAGTGATTGGTTAGGTGGCTTGTACAGAATTTATATATTCCAAGTGAACATTCAGTGAATAAGAGATCAGATTGATATTTGTCCCCATTGCTATTAGTTAGCTTGTTAGTATTATTATGGAGCATTATTATATACTGTAGCCAGAGCACCCAGAGAAAACCAATATGAACACAGGGTGAACATAAAAACTCCATGCAAATGTTGCACATGGACACGACCATGTTCATTTTGCAATCTGCAAAATGCGGATGCAGTACCTGTGCCATTCAAATTTTTGTGGACCCATTGACTTCAATGGATCTGTGGTCCCCATTATGTGAACATATTCCATCTTATTGCAGAACATTCATGCAGATTCCAAAAGCACGTTCATGATCAGTGTAATCTGTAAGTCTGTTCTGCAAAAAGATAAAACATGGCTGCAAAATGCTGTCCACGGACTCACTGAAGTCAACAGGACTCTCACAGCACCACTGAGCACCACTGAGGCACTATGTGGCCTACGTTAATCTTATAATAAAAAAAAAATAGGTGGAGTCACCAAACATGTGATCAATCATCAAAAAGGAAATGTGATCAAAAAAACGTGACATCACAATCAGTGTCAAAAATAATAAACAGTTCCATGTGAATATGTTTTCATCAAAGCTAACAACATTATATTCTGTGGTAATATGCAAATCTCACAAGTGCAATCGCATCACCTCATTCTTCATTCTTCAAATTATATCTCCATACAAACGTGTTTAAAACCAAAATTCACAGCATATAACATCTTAAAACCGCAACAATAGTTGCTGATTACCTAGTGCAGGTAAATCATCAGATGGGGAATCGTTCGAGTTTGAATGTATAAAGTGGCGTCTGTGTATATAAATAGCGCATGCGTCCCCATGGGGATTAGGTGACTCAGCCGAGTCACATGGGCAGGTATGGGGGCCCTCAGAACTGATGTCAGGTGCAGGCGGAAACAACTACCGCCGCATCTGCGCAGTGAGATGCCCTCACTGGCCTTTCTTCAACCGCAGCCTTCACATACAAACGCGCATGCGTGCCACTCTTAAAGACCCAAATAGTGACAAGGATCGCACTAGTTGTACAAATATTTCAAGATAGTTAGTCTATAGGTGCAGTTCCGTAAAATAAGTTACTAGGAGGGTTCAATATATATAGAGACATCAAGGTCCACAATATCTTGGGTCTAGTATTAACTCCATATACTAATAAGGCTATCCCGACATACAGTGTTGTGATAATCTGTCCTCACTGACCCTTTGATAAGAAGTACGACTAGTGTATACATGTAAAAAATTATACTTACTTGATTTTTTTACAGATTTATTACAGATCTTGGTGATCCCTAAAGTGCCCTTGAAGATCATAGGTATGGGGAAACACCGGAGTGTTTATATTTTCTTTTCTTTTATATATTTTGTCTGTGTATTCCAACTGAGACCCTCACAAGCTAGGTGTATGGTTTGCACTGTAATGAAATGGACAGCATGGGAGGTAATTTTGTTCTTGCAACATCCACACAAGTTTGATCCCTAAGAGGCGGTTGGAGTTTGCTGACCTTCACTTTTTGGTGTTTATTGCCGCTATAGTGACCTTGTTGTGACTGGTGGTTAGCGACATTAACTGGTTGCTGAACGCTGCTCGCACACTAAAGGGCCGTTCAACGTTGTCGTTGGTGACGGCGATGCCGACCCATTTGGCGCTTAGGAACCTGTGGGTTTTGGTCGTCACACAATGTGATGATCCTGACCCTCAGGACAACAGCAATAAGTAATTATGTATGAGAAGATGTCAGCACTCCTTTCATATATGGAGTTAATACTAGACCCAAGATATTGTGGACCTTGATGTCTCTATATAAATTAAACCCTCCTGGTAACTTATTTTACAGAACTGCACCTATAGACTGAATATCTTGAAATATTTGTACATCTAGTGCGATCCATGTCACTATTTGGGTCTTTAAGAGTGGCACGCATGTGCGGTTGTATGTGAAGGCTACGGCTGAAGAAAGGTCAGTGAGGGCATCTCACTGCGCAGATGCGGCGGTAGTTGTTTCCGCCTGCGCCTGACGTCAGTTCTATATATATATATATATATATATATATATATATATATATAGTATTATACTGTATATATAACCTGTATAACTTAAAGCTTTACCAAAAAATTGTTGAAAAAAGTACAGTGTCATAACACAATAAAATTAGAAAGGCAAGTAGCTGAACATACAGTTAAAGCAAACATTAAATTGACTCAATATATTAACTATACAGTCACAGAAAACCTCAACTTGACTTCTTTAAAGGGGTTCTCCGAGTTATATATATTGATGACCTATCCTCAGGATAGGACATCAATATCAGATCGGCGGGGGTCCGACACCCGACACCCCCGCCGATCAGCTGTTTGAAGAGGAGGCACGCGCCATATCAACGCTGCCTCCTCTTCACTGGAGAACCCCTATAACTCGGAGAACCCCTTTAATGGCTTTTCTGTCAAATTAAAGTTTGCTGCAAATGTGTATTTAAGCATCAAATTAATGGTTGCTACATCTGTATATACAAACTTCTACAACTCCTGTAGCGTGTAGTTGTGGACCATGTGCAATTCTAATTTATTGTTAGATCATCCCATATAGACTGGGCTCCACTGCTGGATCTTCTTTACTATCAGCTAGAGGTAGTTATGCATGAATAGCTGCATTTAGTAGATGGATATATATTAGGAAATTCTCTTAATAGCATACTTGAGAACCATTCCAACAATGGAGCAGTGTTTTTGCAGGCCCAATGGTTTGCCTTTTTTCCTTGTGCTGCTTCCCAGTGGATTGCAGTTAACCTCATTCCAAGCGGCTAAGTTATTTTCTTTCATTCACTAAGCTTTCCAATATAAACATATATGCTGGCACTTTCGAGAAGGCAGGGCGCATATGACACGATTCAAGCTCATTACAGGAATTCGTTTATACAGAATGACTTAATAAAGCTTTTCGTGATGCAATTCTTTTATTTTTCTATGATGTTTGTTGAGCTTAAACATTTCCTTTAATTTTATTTAAGACATCTGTAAAAACGGGAAATAACAACTTATGCTAATATTTTCACATATTTATACAATCCGCAATACATATTGAAGTAAATAGGATCCCAAGGCGAGTGTCCGAAAGAAAAATTGAGAACATTGGAATTTTTCACTGGAAGCCTGATAGTCAAGTGGAGATTCCAGGTCGCATACAGATAGCAACACAACCTTTGTCTATCCCTGGAGTAAAAGTAGATCCAAAGATCCAGCTGAGGTATGGAGACTTTCTTGCAAGCAACATTCTGTAGGAAAAATATAGAAATCATCTCTAGAGGAGAACTAATTTGCATATTGTTCCTACTAAGAATTATCTATGGAGCACTATTAATACTCTACATACTGATAACCAGATCATTATTGTTTTTTTCGGATTCCCATTACTTACACAGCGCAGTGTATTCAGCAGCACAGGCTGTAATCAGTTACCTAAGTCTCTCTCCTCACTGAGCTCAGAGCTCAATAATCCGAAAGGAGTAATTTCATAACTAATTTTTGGAAAGCACATGAAAATCTTGGAACGGAGTGCTTAGAGACAAAGAGAACATAAAAATTGGACACCAAGGACCCCAGAGCTATAATAGTGCTAACTATTGATAAACTGTGTTCCTCATGGAAGTGTATTAATCCACTTTTAGTCCTCTTTTGCTGATCATGAAATCTCTGGCTACTTAAAGGGATTGTGCCCTGAAAAGTATTCTACATTTCTCAAACCAGCACCTGGATATGAATAATTTGTAATTGCATGTAATTAAAATTTGCTATAGCCACTGGATTATTTAATAAAATGTATCTGTATAGTGCCACCTAGAGATGAGCGAATATATTCTTAAAGATTTGTTATCCACATGGATATTTGCGCTATATTTGCGATATGTACGCTTAAGTATTCGTTACTCGGCCGAGTAGCGTGTGAAATCCGTGGTTTTTTTAAACTCCTCCCTGCATGTTTAGCGCCTATTTCTTAGCCAATAAACATGCAGGGAAGCCTGGGGGACCTCCTGCCATGACCTACTATCTTTTCTACGTGTCTAGGAGTGTTTGGCTGCCTGCATTAGGTGACTTGCTATTATATATATATGCGTACACCCGGGGCTCGGATCACACACCTTGTGGTTTTAGGAGAGGAAAAGAGTGTGCGCGTGATAGGGATAGCAAAAGCGTACGAAATAGGAAAATATTCGTTTCTATTAGGCAGGAAACTGCATTTGTGACCCAAAAGTCTTTTTAAAGACTACACTACAGCTTGCAAGTGGTAATGGTTTCACTGTCTTGAATTCATACGCAACAGCGTATAGAGTAAATTGTACGTAGCAATAGCGTACGCTTTATCGGACAAGGTCCTGTCGCTCCTTGCACTCCTCTGCCTGCTCCATGCTTGCTGCCCCTGGTGTTCCCTATCCATTTCCGTGGTGTTTCCATCACTTTCAGAGGTTTTCAGGTGTTTGGGCAACCTTGCCTGCGAAGAACTTGGGTCCCCTGCAAAAATGCTCGTATCTCCCATTGACTTCAATAGGGTTCGTTATTCGGTACGAATATACAAACTTTTGGAAAAGTTTGTACCGAGTACCGAGCACACGAGCATTTTAATATTTGCTCATCTCTAGTGCCACCTACTGTTTGTTCTTTTCTTTATTTCTCTGTCCACCTCACTGAGGTGGTCACACATGCTCAGTTTAAATCTTCAGCACCAGCTATATATTCTGTTAGAAACTGTGGCAGTTCCAGACAAAGAGTAACAGCAGACAGGCCATGCCTCATCCACTGCCAGCCTGAAATAAATATAGCACAGGGATCAGCAATCTTCGGCACTCCAGCTGCTGTGAAACTACAACTCCCAGCATGCACACCTATTCACCTGTTCATTTAACTCTTATAGAAGTGAAAGGAGGATTCTGGGAGTTGTAGTTTCGGAACAGCTGGAGTGCCGGAGGTCTCTGATCCCTGATCTAGCAGAAAAACTTGAGTCTAAGAAGGGATTGTCCAGATGGGGAATGGATATTTGTTTATGGATGCAAATTTACTTACAGATTCCTATAGGTTTTAATGACGATTATTTCTGCAATCTGTTTCTGTATCCTTATAGCTTTCTTATTGGCTTAGATCGAATGTCAGGTTTGGCTTAAAAAAAATTATCACCACGGTGGGTAAACAATGGTTAGAAGTGAATTATTTAATTCTGTCGGTGATAAAATAGGACAAATTGAAAGCAATTGTTAAAAAATAGTTTTAGTTTATTTCAAATAATCCTAAAAGAACAAATGATTCCACCATATCATAATACAATGTCAACTTGCCCCACGCAAGGAAAGAAGAAAAATAATTTAAGGCAGAAATTGGCATGCAAGATTCAGGACACAGCGTTCGCTTGCTCTATGCTTTTCTATTTTTTTCACAATACCGTACTCTGGGAGAAATGAATTACAAGCACAGGCTGACAGGAAAGCATTATAGATCCTACCCAGATGAGGTTATCATTTAGCAAGAGTAGGAGGAAGGGAGGAAAGAAAGAAAAATGGTTAATGCAACATTAGTGGGCCCAGCTGATTCCAATTTGGATTTTAGTAATCAAATAGTCACACTTGCACCCTGTTGTAACGCAACCTACTTTACATTTCACCACTATTGTCCCTATAGAAGACACTAATCAGATTATTTGCTAATGGCACAGGCTTTTGCTATGAAATTTAATTAAAGGCTGATAATGTTTTGCTAGGTCAAACATGGAAAACACATATTAAACTTCTTTTTAAATGCCATCGATGTTCCCAAAGGTATAAAAGATCTGCAAATTTACACGATTTTCTACAGCTGTTAAACATCCAAAGTTTAGCTAATGTCACTCAGTGCAGCTCTTCATGTTACATCTACTGATGTTTACGAGCAGGTCCAACGCCAAAAGTATATGGGAACAGAACTACATTTGCTTACCTTAGTTTGGGCCTTGGAGTTGAGCTGCCTAAATTTGTCTGGTGCTAACACCCATCCTGCTTATCTGATGTATATGGATGCCTATGGGAACATTTATCCTACAAGAGATCCTTCAGTACTCAAAGGAGAGAAATTATCAGTCGCCTACACCAGTTTTTTGGTGTTAAAAAAAAATCACAAATCCCACTTTTTAAGTCACACTTGCCATTTTTACGCTGCCCTTGCCAGGCTTACAAAAGGGGGCATGATTAGGGTGGCATGTGGGCAGGACCATTGGCCCCAGCACATTTATAATTATTTATGGCACAAATAGTGACTACAATCTGCACTAGATACAAGCTGGAGTAGAATTCAGACAGGCACATACACTGCCGGAAGAGGCATTGAAATGATGACAAAGTCCTTGCCTAATCATAGGATGCCCTAGCAACAATGGTGAGATAAATCAGGACCCTAATGTTCAACAAACCTTAGGTACCGATTATCCAATGTCTTGTCAGCATGTGACATCTCTTTTCAACAGAAAATTCTGAAAGGTTCTGCTACTGCTATCACTTAGTTGTAATATGATCTTTTTTGAGGTCCTGACCTCTAATGGTTATGAATAATTAAAGCCACATCCTCTAACAGATATCTAATAGTTATATGACTCCATATGGAATTTTACATTGTAGAGCTGATTCACCGAACTCCACTACAATTTATTTTGTAGGAAACATATTTGTCCAACTTTACATTACCCACATCTCTTAAAATCAAAGTGATTTAGTTATGTTCAAGTAAAAGTGCTTATACATAAGTTTTTGTTGTATTGGACATTGATTGGAGATTGCAAATAATCTTCTAATTTTTTATTTTTTTTTGCTGTGGGATATGTACTGATTGACTGCCTGAATTCAGAAGAAAGGTCTTGTAAATTGGGAAGTTCTGCAAATGGCAAGCAGGCCATTCCACTTGGGGGATTAGCCACAGTGGATGAGATTGGGAAAGATTAGAAAATTGCAGGTTGAATTCCTGTTCACATATATAGTAAAGCGTATAAGACCTCATAACACTTTCAGAAAGTGTTAATTTATTTTCCTAAAATATCCACCATTTCTAGAAGATTTAGCCTGAAGTTCTGTTCAGAAGTCAGCATGATAAAACGTAGACCCACAACTGAGCTCACTGTGATCAACTTGCTTCAGCGATCAAACAGTTACAGCATTTGACTGTAGCATTTCGAATAATTTCTGCCATGTTAATTCTGCAGCATAACCACAAGCGTGGGGCACAAGGGATTTCCACCATAATACATGCATACGCTTTGATGTAGAATCATTTTCTGGTAGATAAATATTTGCAGTAACACAGTTGGTAACTTTCTAGGGCTTATCTCAAAGGAATTTAGGTGGAAAACAATTTTAATAACGTGAATGCTGAACACAGGCTACATTTTCAGTCGGGTTAGATGCACAAATCTTTCATCTGCAAAGATAACTCTAGGAGCAATGAATCATGGGATGTTTTTTGGCTGAGTTTATGCTTGATAGTTTTGTCAGCAGGTTTCAACACATGACAATAAAAGGAGCTCCATCAATAAACCTCCGAGACTGATGAGCAAGATGAAATACAAAGAAGGTATCAGTTTTTGGGTGCACATTTGGCTTTTAAATTATTTGTCCAAACTAGAAACCTGATCAGCAGGCATTGTTGACTCAGAGCTTTTAAACATTTGCTGTTCTGTTCAGCAGTTTAAGGGAGGGGGTGGTGAAAGAAGGTAGAAGTAGCATTTTTACAAATAATGAAGTGCTCGTTCACTGGACAAGGTCCATAGCACAGTGGGTCAAGATCACACTGATTCCCGTCATCACCTATTTATAATGCCATGGTCCTGACATCCAGCAATTATGAGCCCAGGGGACATTCCTCTACAAATATGAAATCATCTATGATGTATTTCTCACTCATGTGTGACAAGCATTAGTTTATAGCATTTGGAAGATAGTAACTGTATAGGTCATAATCATGGTGGTGCAAACTCAATCTCCTATATTCAATACTGGGGCTTTACAGCTCCTGTCAGGATGAAAAGGAGCTGTACTGCAAAGTCTTAAAAAAAGTCTATCCGTGTCCGAAGGAAAATACTGAGGTAATAGTTTATCCCACAAACCTTTTCTGTATTCACATATTTGGAGGACTTTCCTCCCTTTCTGTGGATGGACAGCAGGTCATGAAGTACCTTCACTTCAACTTCTTCCTCCCTCACATATAGCCCCAGGATACATATGGTATGTAATCCTCACAATTTCCCTCTCTGCTCTCTAGAGAGAAATATAGCTATATATTTATTTTAATTTAGAATTAGGGATGAATTAATAAAATATGTCTGGACTTCTTCATCTCCTTCCCTATGAAATCTGTACAGTGGCACCGAGGGGAGGGAGAATACAGGGGAAATCCCAAGCAGGTAAGTCCAATACTGAAGGCAGGAGAAGGTGTGCCAGAAACATAAACAACAGGGTGCGCTTCCAGAGAGAAAAATGGAATGTACATTTTTATGGTATGTATATTGCAAGAGTACTTCACTTGGAATGCCCAATCATTGCATAGTAATTCTGTTTTTTTGCTTACCGCTTTAAGGCAATTATGCAAGTTTATTGCAACTCACTCCCACACAACCAAAAGTCAATACCTATGTGGTAGGTAAAGAGCCATGATATAGATTTTACAGTGTGGCTAAGATTCTTCATCTTATGCCTGTGGTAGGATTATGCTTCATACACAGTATCTATTATAAGACAATTTGTCGTTGATATTTTTTTGCCAATTCAGCTTTGTTGATTTTGTTTTATTCAAATGTTGTATACATGCATAAAAATATAGTGGGACATTTATGAAGACTGGCGTTCTCATATGCCAGGCTTGATCCTTGTGCACTGGAGCAAGATATGACTAATTTTTTAAGAGGTAGATTAGTCGCATCTCTGGTGCTCCATAAACGAGAAACTGAAATGTATGCCAGCCAGGGGCTGGTGCAGATTTCAGCGATAACTTATGCCAGTTCCTGGTGTAAGTTATAGTAAATCTGACGGGCAGGGTAAAGTACCAACCCTTCCCTAAGTCCTGCCCCTTTCTTAAAGTGTCGAGAAGCCAAAAAGTCTCAAATTATAGTGCAAATATGGTATATACCATAATTTACAACTTCTTTACACCGCAATAGCGACATACACTTTAGTAAATACCCCTCATAGTATATGTTTAAAGGAACACTCCAGGCACAACATATGTTGTACCTCTTTTAGGATCTAAGGGGGTAGAGCATGATACAAAATGCAAAAGAAACACATTTTTATGTCATGCTCTACTCCCTTAGACTGACTGCTAGGTATAACACAATATGGGAGACTTATAAAAACAGTCTAAAAGAGAGAGTTTAATAAAGAAATACAGGGGAGAGTAGTGAAAACTGTCTAAAGGAGAGACTGCCTTTGTTGCCCATACCAACCAATCACAGTTCAGCTTTTATTTTTCAACAGCACTGTAAAAATGAAATGTGGTCTGTGATTGGTTGCTATGGGCAAGAAAGACAGTTTCTCCTTTAGACAGTTTTCACCACTCTCCCCTAGCATTCCTTTATTATACATCCTTAGTCAGGTGCACACATAACTTTAATTTATGCACCCTGTTAATGAGACATCTTATAATTTATAACCCTTTAACAATGATTACAAATCAACACATTTTCCTCATTTTATGGCGCCCAAGTAATTAATTTAATCAAGGCAGTTTAAAGCTAATGAGACTTTTTATTATACACACTTTATTGTACCATGTGAAGTAGAGAATGGAAATAGTCTCTGCAATATCCAGTGTCAACTCCTGAGGTGAACTTTCTTGCTCAGTAGATTTAATGATTCAATCTATTTTCGCTGAATTAAAATGAAATGGCTGATAGTAGAATTCATGCAAAACAATTAATGGGGGCATTTTACTGTTTGCCTTGTCTCCTGTGCCAAATGACTAATGCAGTCCATTTCTCCTCATATTCATGTATATTTAACATCAAAGAGCTGCTCATGTTTACAGTGTAAGGTGAACCTCATGTCTGGCCTACTCAAAAGTAATGGGCCACGGCCATATTCGATGTAATGACTGTAGATGACGCAGCTGTTTTGTTGTAAAAGTGCATGCGTCTGTGGGAAGGAAAGGCCATGGACATTACATCTCTCTCAGTAAAACAAGCTTTGTATTCACTTTCAGTCATACCTAAAGGGGTTCTCCGGAATTAAGAAAATGAAAATACTTAAATATTACTTTAGTATAAGTATATTCCTGAATACCGTTTATTAGTTATAATGGCTTGTTTTGTCTGGGCAGCAATCATTAGGAAAAATAAAATAGCTACCGTCCTATTAATACACAGAAAACCTGTCCTAATCAGACAAGACCGGTTACTTCACAACACTGAGCTATAGAGCCGCCTCATCCTCCTCTCTACTTTGCTTGTCAGGAATTATGATCCTGAATACAGATGATAAGAATTTCCTCTAAATCTCTGGGGAATGGAGTTCAAGAGGAGACATAAAGGACAGAGGATGGACAGGACAGACTGTGGTAATGGAGACTGCACACAAGAGCTGCTCATTCCCCCACCTCCTCTCTGTACCTCATGTCTCTTCAGAAACCTACAGAGATTCAGCTGAAGATCAGATTAAACTGCATTCAGGATCATAACCCCTGACAAGCAGAGAGGAGGACGAGCAGTTCTATAGCTCAGTGATGTGAAGTAATTTGTCCTCCTGTGTGATTAGGACAGGTTCTGTGTGCTCTAATAAGACGGCGGTCATTTTATTTCCCCTGATGACTGGTTTTGTCTGGGGAGCAGTCATTATAACTGATGAGAGGTACTTGGGAAAATATTTATGATTAAGTCATATTTATGTATTTTCATTTTCTTAATTCCCGGAGAACCCCTTTAAAGAGGTTGGCAAAAATGGAGGCACTGAGCTCACATCAACATTTGACTGCTTTGGTCACATGTTGCCGACGTGACATCAGCACTGGATCCCTGTAGATGAAAACCTGTAGAGAGGGCTAGAATTTGTCTACTTAGTTATTTCACACCAATTCCTTGCTTGTGCCCCAAATTGTGCAAATCTTGGACAACCAGCTTTAATTGTTTCATTGAAAAGTTTATAGGGACTGGTCTTAATGTTGCAACTTTATATATTAATATGGTATGCACTGCCATAAGTTGAGACTTTTATCCCCTGAAAATAATCTTGCGGCATGCAAATGGCCGACCTCTTCTCTTTTGTGAAGCAAAGTATCTCCAACACATCTTAAGACCAATGTAAGAGGTCAGAATTTTTAAAGCAAGACCATCAGTTAATGGAGTTTTTGCCTCTGTGGGCCTATGTGAAACCATTCCAACCAAAGGACCTATTTAATAGAAACTGCACCAAATAACCTAGTACTAGGGATGAGCGAACCGAACCGTAACGAACCAGATTCGTTACGAACTTTCCCAAAAGTTCGGTTCGTCACCGAACCGAATTTTGACAAAGTTCGTAACGAATCTGGTTAAAATAACGGCGACGCAAAATATACGCATATTTATTGAGAATGTACGCTAATGCGTACGTATTCCATTAAGTAGCGTACTTTTAACAACGCTACACTGTATGTTCGTTACTTGAGTAGGAATGTTCGCAGACGCAGTATATGAGTACGCTAATGCGTACATATTCAGTTAAGTAGCGTACCTTTGACAACGCTAGACTGTATGTTCGTTACTTGTGTAGGAATGTTTGCGGACGCAGTGCATGCGTACGCTAATGCGTACATATTCATTTAGTTAAGTAGCGTACCTTTGACAACGCTAGACTGTATGTTCGTTATTTGTGCGGGAATGTTCGCATTAGCGTACGCATTAGTGTAGATTCTAAAATATGCGTAGATTTTGCGTCGCCGTTGTTGAAGTCACTTGGATTTTTTCCACTTTTTTCATTGTAATAGCAACTGCAAATAAACGAAACTGTACCCTATCTGACTCCCATTATTGTAGAAGCAATTATTCAGCCGTTATAGCAAGGTTCGTTTTAGGTTCGGTTCGTACGAATCCGAACTTCAAGAAAGTTCGCCGAAGCGAACCGAACCGAATTTTTCAAAAGTTCGCTCATCCCTACCTAGTACTGGTTTAACTGGTGTAAATCAGCTCAAAATTGATTTAGGACTATTACTGCAAAATCTTTCCACAGCATGACACCACTTTAATATTATGAACTGCTTAAAATTGGAAGCCATGAATATGAAGGTGATATAAATTATGATTTAGGCACTTCTACTCAAATGTTGGTTGCACAGTACAAATGTTCTTCTTTTTCTTATGGTTCTTTAGGCATGAAAGAAACATCTATGGAGCCAATTAGTCACGGGACTTAAACAATTTGACTTGGTTCATATGATATCTTAAGTCAAATGCTTTGTGCTGTTCAGTAAGCAACTCGGAACATAAATCACTTTACTTCTGTTGTCTACTTAAAAATAAAGAAATTTGATGGATGGTCTGGTCTTGATGATATTCCAAAACTTCAAGAGCCTACTGTAGGTTAATAGCAAGCAATAAATTACTGAAAATTCAGCAACAGGTTGCGATGTAAATATATAGCAGCCTTCTTGTGACAAGCCTATATTCCACTGTACTTTACAGTTTCTTTCTGTCTTAACTTTTTAATATACTTTTTATTTCACTTTCTTAATTGATTCAAAATCTCTGGACATTCCATATTAAAGGGGTTTTCCAGGATTCATATATTGATGACCTATCCTTCAGATATCTGAAGCACCCCTTTAAAAGTATTAAAATTATCTGTTTATGTTATCTTCAGGAAGATGACTATCCAAGAGGTGGTCATCCCTCGAGATGTACTATGGCATGTACAGGTATAAACACCATAGAAGTACAAGAGATTGTCCCTAAGTAGACTTCTATATATATCAATCTTATAAGACCATTGGGGAAATGGATAAAGGGATTTCTAAAGATTCCAAAAAGATGAGTTGGATTTGGTCCATTATAGAGACAGGGTTGAGTATGTGTAGTAATTTTTCACGAAATGAACGAGTTACAGAAAACCAGTTTACATGTCATTTAAGTCTATTTTGAAGCAACTGTTTTAAAAAGGATGTGGCAGGTTTGGCAGATCTTCACTCCATTTTGTTAATGAATGGCGGTAAAATTGTGTGCCCAGTATTACTATAAGCTCTCAGCTGACAAACAGCTCATTGTCAGCTACCCAAACCAACGTATGCGGTCCAAAATCACATGAGATTGAAATGAAGTTGCCAGGAATATGTTTGTCTATGACATTGTGGGCAATCAATAAACAATTATTTTTTTTAATATTGTTTTAAGCATGAGCCAAATAACGCTGTAATTACAGATTAGATACAATAATCGTAGCCACTGAGGTTAAACGAATGCCAGACTGACAAGTAACGTGTCATTTTTCGTCCCAGGAATTCAAGCAATGTACAACTTGAAACTATATGTCTGGGAACAAGTGGTAGGTAAAGTTGAGATCATGTATATCATTTGTGTTCGGCCAACTGTTACCGATAGCTGGCTACAACTGATGGCAAAGTTGTGCACCGATATGGAGTCCATTGCCAGACATAAAAACAATGTGTGCCAGGTTTTCCTGTCTGGTACAGAGAGATATTAAAAGTATTATGTGATGCCACCAGGTGGGGGTGGATATGGTCATATTCCCCGGATTGATTTCGGTCGTGTGAATCAGATACCTATACACCTGAAATATCTGTCAGCCAAAAACAGCTGTCTGATATCTGAGCCTACATGTTCTCTCTATAGGTAGAGGGTAGTAAATCACCTCTGGCGGTGCCTCATCTTCTTTGAGGATTGGCCAGTGAAATTCAACATGCCTCATGCTTCTTTCCCCTAGCATCATCTATCAGATAAGAGTTGGCACATAACATAAGACAGTGGTCTGGTTCCACAGAAATCAGTGGCTCCGGCTCAATTTACATTGGCATCTGTAGTCATTATCTCTTCCCTGTGTAAAGCAATTTAACCCATTATTGCTTCTTTTTTAAGAGACTTAAAGCAGTTTTCCGGTAATATTGGTTTTTAAGCAAGTGCCCACAGCCTGCCTCCAGAAATAGAAGAATCTACCTGCTCTATGCTGCATCGGTCTTATTCGCTGCCACTGCTTTCTCCATCTTCCACTCCTCACACTATTCGGTGATGTGCTGCTTGTGGCCACATCACAGCTGAAGCCAGTCATTGATTGGAGCGGTGTATGTGACCATGCCCATGCACTGCCGGATGTAAACAGTGCAGGGACTGGAAGATGGAGAAAGCACAGGCAGTGAGGAGGACCGGATTGGTGTGGAGCAGGTAAGTATGAATCTTTCAGGGGGCAGTCTAGCGGCACTTGTATTCCGATATTACCGGAAAACATATTTAATTCCAAACTTTAACCTAGCGCTGTACAAGAGATAATGGAAAGACTTACACCATATGGTTATAAGGAAAAAAAGGGGGCATGCATAGAGAATAACAGATACGTTTATTCATACTACCATCCCTCAGTCCCTTAAAGGGTTATTCTCATTTTAGACAATGGGGGCATATCGCTAGGATATGCCCCCATTGTCTTATAGGTGCGGGTCCCACCGCTGGGACCCGCACCTATTTCCAGAACGGAGCGGTGGGTCCAGCGGTGGGACCCGCACCTATAAGACAATGGGGGCATATCCTAGCGATATGCCCCCATTGTCTAAGATGAGAATACCCCTTTAAGATAAAGACTCATTGACAAAGAATAATTGGGGATAGAAGACTTTTTTTTGAAACTTTGACATAGTTATGGAGAAGAGAATGGAAAGTAGAACAAAGCCAACATGTGATTAGTTCTCCCCTGTTCTAAGCCCCAAGTAAGACATACAATTGCCTCTATGATACGTATACTGGTTTGAAATAGTCACTTATAGCCGGCAATCAGGTAATTTTCACATATAAACCTGTGTTAGTAATATAACTATTGCAATCAGATGGGTTGTTGTGGCTAACAATGCTGTTTTTATGTGTTCTAGCTATAAACCCCCTTCACTCTTCCTGAATATTGACCACTTAGGCTAGTGTCACACTAGTGCTATTGTCTCTGGCAGGCTGTTCTGGCAGTGAACACCTTGCCGGATCTCTCTGGATCCATCATAGCCGGATGTTACTAAGCCCACTGGCCCAATTCACTATAATGGGATCCAGTGGAGATCCAGCCACTACCTGGAAAATATGCCTGGATTTGGAAAGACAAAAACTGCTACGCACATAATTGCCGGGTAGCAGTTGGATCTCTTCTGGATCCCCTTTTAGTTAATGGGGGCAGTGGGCTTTGCGGTACCATCTGGCTATGCTGGATCCAGAGAGCTCCGGCACTCTGCCTTCCAGAGACCTAATACACAGAGTTGAATGAAGCTTTAGACTTCAGAGTTCTTACACCAGTTAGGGCTCATGCACACGAACGTGTGTGTTCAGTGCCCGTGCTGTGGACTGTAATTTGCGGTCCACAATGCACGGGCACTGACTGTGAAGCCGCCGCATTCGGATCGTGGACCCATTCACTTGAATGGGGTGCGCGATCCGCATCCGATGGTGCGCACCGCAAAAAAGTACTGCATGCGCTACTTTTTTGCGGTGCGGAGGCACGGCCAGAAACTCCACAGAAGCACACTGTAGTGCTTCCATGGCATTCCGATCCATGCCTCCACTCCGCATCTCTGTGATTGCGGACCCATTGAAATGAATGGGTCCACGATCCGTGATGTGGGCTGCACACGGCCGGTGCCCATGTATTGCGGACCTGACATATGCGGGCCGCAATACGGGCACGGGCTGGCACCGGTCGTGTGCATGAGCCCTTATTCTGGGCAAAATCTGAGACTCTTGTGGAAGAGATTAGAGTTAGTATTACACTCAGTATTGTGAAATGTAGAAATTTCCATGGATGAAACAATGACATACTGTCCAGGACAGAGATGAAAATAAAAACTTTTCAAAAGTATGAAAACATTTAGAAAACATTTTATCATTTATAAATTCCTACAGCAAGTACAATGGGATCACTGATGTCTGGTTCTATACTGGTGCCCTGAGACTACGGGGTTAAACCAATAAAAGATGTTATGTCTTGCTTGGGTGAGGTTAGAGGACAAGCATTCATTATGGCACAATAATTGGTCTAACAGTGCATTATGTCCCTGTTCTATTCATTCTTCATTTTTGACTGACTACAAACACACACTCATTTGCATGCCGCTTAAAACATTGCTTTAATGCAGTCTTATGAATTTGCAGTGATCTGCAGCTCAGTGCTTTATTGACTGATACACACGAGACACTTCAGAGCTAGATCTACAAATAAAATGGTCCTTTTTTTAACACTGAGATAATTAAGTCTTTCTGAAACAAGAAATGTGTAGGCACTTAATTAAAGTGTATCCCCAAAAGATTACACTATTCTCATGTTATAATTCACATTTTCCGCATCAAGCACTTTCAAGATGCTGATTTTTTACCTCTTACTTGGAGAGACCTTTCCCAGTATAACATACACAGATTTATACACAGATTTATACCCTCTATGTAATGAAAGCTATTCTTAGATATGTGAATATATAATCCATTAAAAAGGTTGGCGCACAAAATAAATTCTATATTTTTCAAACCAGCTTCTTGATCTGAATTCTTTTGTAATTGCATGTAAATATAAATTTAGTATAGCCACTGAGTTATTCACTGAAATCTATCTGTATAGCGCCACCTGCTGTTTGTTATTTTTCTTATTTCTCTGTCCACCTCACTGAAGTGGTCACACGCACTCAGTTTAAATCTTCAACTGACAACAGCCATATCTTCTGTTAGACGCTGTGGCAGTTACAGGCAAAGAGCTACAGCAGACAGACTGAAATCTATCTGCATAGCGCCACCTGTTTGCTCTTTTTTTATTTCTCTGTCCTCACTGATATGCAAGCACATACTCAGTTCCATCCTTCAACTGCCACCAGCTGCAGCAGAATGGAACCCCCCAAGAAGGTGCATGCCCCTTAGGCTCCCAACTTGAAATAAATCTAGCAGAGCAATTGGAGCAATGAATGGGGAGATCTCTGGATCCATGTGAGGTACATCGCTGGCTCTAGCTTTGATAGAAATAGATTGTCATGTACTTTATGATGTCACATTTTTACATTAATCATGGGATAACCCTACTCCATTTGCAAGATATATAGACCCATCGTACGGGATATACTGTATAATTGCAGTCTAGCATAGTATTAATGATATATAGGCGCCATGTGCATTCTCAGTATTGTGAAATATGTGAGCACTATATAAATTATGTGTAATAAAATGATTATATCACTCTTTTCCAGTATGAATTCAAATGTGTCATCAATAGAACTAATATGCCATCTGTAAGTTAATTATAGATTAGTATATCAAGCAAACATTTGAAAATCTTGCCACACAGCAAAGGCTTATAAAGTCAAATTAGGCTCTGTTCGTTATAATGTTATTCCATTCGCAAGACAGCTATGATGGTTTTATTCATTCAAGCAGATTCCAACAACTGGCTTGTAATGGGGGACCATCAGGTTTTCAACATGTCTTGCGATAGCAAGAATAGCATTGCCCACAACATTATTTGTGCTTTCAAAGTACTGCAACTCAAACTCTACTGAAAATTTTGAAAGGACCTTTCTTAGAAGTCCTTAGTTAAAGTGATTGTCCCAATAAGACAAACCCTTAATGCCCTATTAGGGCAGTTGAATATCATAGATGGATCCTCACTTTGACAACCCCCTCCATAAGTCAGGAAAACTTCTCATTTCAATTTTCACATTTGGCTGGACCACTTATTTTATTGAATGGTCTGCATGTAATAGACATGCAGTCACACATCCACCTATGATATCAGCATGGACTTCAAAAGTAGGACCTGCAGTGATCAACTGTGGAAAAGATGTCTAGTTTAGACAACCACATCAAAGAGTGTAGAGGTTTTGGTGCTGGGGGCCCTCACCATTAACTATGATCTGCAGGAACATAATGCAGAGTACCCACTGAAATCAACAAAGTCCTTCAGATCTTCAGATTAAGGGCATCTTTCTAATGACATGCATTTTAAGAATAATTCTTACATACTAATATACTCATATATTAGTAGTGCACCAGCTACATTATTTTGTGGCAGTTTGATCACAGGTAAGGTTTCTCACCATCAACATAGACAGGAAGTATGCCAAGGTTAAAGGTTTTAGGTGTGTCTTGCCATAACCAAATGTAAATGTGTAAGTTGATTGCATCTTCATTTGTTACATAGGATTACTGTCTAAAGGTAAATTCATATAGACACTTGTTCCCAATAATCTGGCCATGTAAAGCTGCTGAAAATCAAATGAATGAGCAAAATGCTTGTTCACCAGGTGACGCAATCTTTATGTGGACAATTCAGTCATCATTTCTGGGCAGCAGATCTGTATGAATCTGTGAGGATGAACAATAGCAGTGGTCATTGCTAGTCCTCATACAGGGGAGGGGACTGGTGCATGTACATTATTAATTAAAATGATTATAACATTATTAAATTATTAAATAAAACTTAATCTCTACTGTTGAGCAGGCAGTTATCAGGTAGATGAGCTTAATAACAACCAAGAAGACCGCGCTGCTCTCAAGTCACAGGACAAGTCAGTTCATCCAGCTCCCAGTTCAGAAACTAGTTGATATGGCCACACAGATGCACTAGGGCAAATCCAGCTTCTCCATAGATATGGCCCTCTTTCAAATCTAAGAAGAAGGGTACCAATAGTGAAAGCACCTCTAAGCAAGAATCCGTAAAGGTTTTATTATACTTACAAAATTAAAAGTACATCAGGCATATCGACACAATGATTGTGTTAAAAATCCTCTCCTCTGCCCGACCTAGGTTTCGCTATGCGCTTCCTCAGGGGCTAATGAGTCTACCTCTCACAGGTGTTTCTTATACACCGGGATCCACACACAGGAGGGAGGGTCTATCTCTAGACATCAGAGACCTTCTCATACATATATACACTAAAATTCAAATAGATGAGCTTCCTTCCTGACGGTCGCCTGCTCCATCTGGCCTTGTAAACCTTCCTTAAAGGGGTTTTCTGAGATAAACTGATAATCTATCCCCAGCATAGGTCATCACTATCAAATTGGTGGGGGTATGACCTACCAATCAGCTGTTTGAGAGGGCACCAGAGCCATACATTCTATAGTGGCTGTGCTTGGTATCGTGCTCAGCCCCATTCACTTCAACGGGGCTGAGCTGCGCCTAGGCCACATGACCAATGAACATGTTGTCATTGGCCTAGGGAAAGCTAAGAGAAGGCCACTGCACTCACAGGAGTGATGGTGCCTTCTAAAACAGCGAGTCGGTGGGGGTCCCAGGTGTTGAACCCCCACCAATCAGATAAGGATGGCCTCAGTATTAAAATCTGGAAAACCCTTTTAAGTATGAGCTAAGAATTTCAGGACCATAAAAAGAAATTGATGAACAATTTTACAATCATCCCAAATCTCCCATGTATGTACACTTGATGATATATATATATATATATATATATATATATAATAGTATATAAAGAAATATAATATTTTCTAACCCTGGAAATCTCTACTGACAACCATGTGGAACATTGAATGGAAACATCTCAGATACTGGGATTCAATTCACATTGAAACCATAAAAAAATGACTCAGTGAAGTAAGCTGGAAATATTGAACTAATTATGTCCCTGTCAAGAACTTTATGGCCATGGTCTTCTTGCATACCATGTAGCAGTCTCCCTGGATCTGAAGAAAACCAGTCAATCCCCTGCAGCAATTCGGCTGGCTTCATCATCAGCATCTGCCTGGTCACCTGCTTCTAATGTCACCGGACTGTGTTGGTTCAGCTCCACTCAAAGTAACTGTCTGCTTTTAATTGCCAGGTCTGTGCTCTCTTAACCCCATCAAGGGTTACACTTAGCCTCAAGCAGTAAGTCAGGAGTAATGAGTAACCTTACTCCTGTTTCTTCAGCTTTACAGCATCTGTTAGACTGCAAAACTATTTACGGTAGTGGATAGATGATGATTTTCCAGTATATTGCAGTTTAAATATTTCGGAAATCATTCCCAATATGGTACAATATCACAGTTTCCATTAATTCAAATGAATAAAAATAGTTGTCGTCAAGGGAAGCTTGAATCCCATGCATAATTGAAAGACTGAATGAAGTATTTACTGTGAGTGGGGAATGGGAGTAGCTCCTTTTCTGCTTTAATACAGGACATCATTTAAGATCTACTTGCTGAGACAGCTAATGAAAAACACACAGTGGCGCTTTATGTGCCAAGTTCATAACTGTAGACGTCAATACAATTGCAGATCTCTCCAACTGTCACCCCCTCCTGGCACATTGTCATCTATGATGGACAATCAAATGCCTGCCCACTATTCTTCCCCACAGATGTGTCCAGTAACCTGCCATGCTGATCTGCAGTCTGACTCATGCCGTTTCCAATGGTGCAGTGCTATTAATAAAGACACGCCTTTTAATTCATTAGTTATGCCTATTTTTCAGTTTTCCTTTATTAGTATCCACAGTTTTTGAGATTTATTCTGTCTATACATTGCATTTTTCTTCTATTGACAGTACGTACTAACACGGACTAGTCAATCACAAATACTGTAAATTCTACCTAAGCTTCCTTCCTTTGAAAGGATAAGGAATAACATGCTGAAAAGCAATGTTAACAATCCAAACCTGGTTGGTAAAGCAGATGGGCAGCACCTAATGGCAGGATTATGAGAGGGCCACAGAGGTCATTCCATGAAGACAGAGTGACAAAGCAGTGGGTCAATGCCAGGAGCTGCCTTGAAAGCATTTGAATTCCTTAAATTAAGTGAAATCACTGCACAAGCTCTGTGATGTCACTAATCCCAAATTTTGGGGAGGGGTTGAAGGGCATGACCTACTAATTTTGCATCAGATTTAAAGGGAAAAAATTGGGACAAATGAACAGAGTAAGAAGTCTAGTGTAGATTACAGTCTATAAATAAAGATGATGATCTTATTACATGATAAACTAATTGAACGCATTGCAGCAGTTTAAGAAAAGGGGTCATCTGTCTTGGACAATACATAAGATGCCCATACACCTTTGATAGCTGCCAGCTGAATGCTTGTTTAGCTGACAGCTATCTCTCCCGATTTCCTAATAGATTTACATGTTCAACTCCGCCGACCATGTATATGTTTTAATGAGGAGTCTGGAAAACAGCAGATTATTTCCCAGGAGACCAAAAAGGATAGGTTGTTGAAATTCAACATGTTCGATTGTTGTCTCCCCCAACATTATCTGTTGGGGGAAAGTTGGGAGCTCCCCATACACGTTGGATTACCAGCCGTACCCACATTAGTTGGTTGGGTTAGAGATTCGTCTGACAATCATTTAATGTGTATTGGAGCTTTTACTTGTTAGAAAGGTCCCTTCTGTAATCTGTGGAGTAAACTTGGAAAAACATGTTCAATTTCCCCACACCACCACAAGGGAAATGAAATATAAGGCTGCATGTGATGTATGACTGATGTTTTTTATTGGTTGCCATATGTCTGTTTTAAGAACAATGGTAGTCTATGACGTTATTCACGTTTCAGTCTTTTTACAGCCAGTGAATAATGGACGTCCATTCTATTTTGTCTATTTTTTGACGTTCATGTTCTATTTTGTCCATTTTCACTGACTGACAGTCCTAATACAAATGAAGGGACCATTAAAAATGGATCCTACCCCTGCAGTGCCCTAAGTATATTTTATACCCCCCACAGTGCTCACTGGACACCAAGTGGCCCAAATAGTAATCCCATTATGAATAAAGGCTCCATAGTATGCTGGGAGCGTCAGGTCCTAAAACCTGGAGTGAGGAGCAAATGTCCCCACATATGCAATTTTAACCTCTGAATGGCTTTCGGTACCTGTCTAAATGGCCATTAAAAACTGTGTCATTGATTTCAACGTGTCCGTATGGCGACTAAAAAAATGGCCATGTGAATAGCCCCATCAACTTCAAAATGGTTCTAAAAACGGATGTTTGACGGCCATTACAAAAATGTGAATGTAGCCTTACACAGTTCCTATTCTAATGAATTGGTTGTCAATGTCAATGTAGGGCAGGACAAGTCTTCCAGAGTGGGAGCTGTTCGTTTGAACTGTTCTCCACTCTGTTACCAAAGAATTCCCCAGGACACAGAGCATATTTCCTTCCACAGTTTGGCAACACACATTTGTGTGCTCTCTACTGAAAACTCTTCATAAGTGCAAGTAAATGTATTCATTGTCTTTATTCTGCACAGAACCTTGTTCAAATGCCTCTGTTTATGACTTGCTTCATAATGTGTAATGCATGAGATTTTACATCAAGCTTCCAGACCATATCTGTGAAGAAGGAATTGTTTCACACTCTATTGTTTCATAATGGACTCAATAAAAAAATCAATGAAAAATGATAATTGCTGTGTTATATGCTATATATATATATATATATATATATATATATATATATATATATATATGCCAGTGTTGTCAGACAGAGCCACTAACGTTATGTCTATGAAGTGTCACCTCCTTTAGCTTTGCCTTTTAATCTACATCCAGATAATATTTAAGCTTATACTGCCTCTGTCTATCATCTAGGACTGAAAGCAAAGCATGTCTGATCATGGCTCTGAAAAGCTTGCCTGCCTCCGTGTCAATCAGAGAAAACATTTCTTATCTCTATCCAGAATGATGAAACCACAAGGGTAATATCCAAGGCAATGCTCACTCACCCATTTCAAGCATATTAAGCTTTCAACTTGGCTCCCTCGCATGCACAGACTCACCTGTCTCTGGTCAAGAATTTGTATCTACTGTCCTAACGTAGATGCCCATTTGACAACATAGTTGCCTCTATAAAGTACCCCAATCTCTCTCTTTTTTTTTTAAGTTGTCAGAAAATCTTGAGCTTAAGAAAATCACTTTCAAATGAAGCAGTATTAATCATGAGAGCATAACTGGAGATCTATAGATAAAACACCAACCCACATATGACAGTGGATAATTGACTTATCAAGTTTAGGCTATCTCAGCCTTTGTTCCTTTGTCCCACCACATCAGTCAGATGCTTTGATAGTCATACATGTTAGACACACTAGATAAAGATGTGAGGACTGGAAGGTAGCAAAAAGGTTATTAAAAAACGTCAAAGGTTGAGCTGATCTACATTTGATTTCTGCGCCAAGTAGGAATGGGTATCAGAAGTTTAACTGATGCAGAAAACATAAATTATAGAGCACCAGAATGTTCCACACATATCAACATCACTTACATCAGTCCCTGTACTCAATATACATTCCTTATCTTACACAGGCTTGTTTCATAGAAGGATAATTATCATATCAGTATGAGTTGGTGTGTGGGAGGAAACACACAGAGAACCTACAACCTCCTTGCTGAAGTTGTCCTTGGTCAGATTTGAATCCAGGACCCTAGTTTTGCAAGACACCAGTGCTAACCACTGAGCCACTATGCCATCATCCTAATAACATGCTATATAATCATTATAAGATACAACTTTAGATCTAATTATAAAATTAAAAAGTTACATACATTTTTGTGTAATACAGATGTAGGAGTGCATGGGACTTCATCTGATGATTATAATAAATTGTGACTGATATACTGCCTCTGAGGGATGAAATCCTATCGCCATTGGCTTTTCCATCACTTCCTCAACAGTTCAAAAGTTATAGTACTTGCGCTACACAGATAGCTATTGATGTCATCAACTACTTATAATCAAAAATCATTGGGAGGCTTTATAATTTTTTTTATTTTTTACTTTTACATCAAATGTTTCTCTTGTACTTTATAACGAGGTGCAGGGTTACAGTATGTGAATACTGAAATCGGCCAAACATCAGTATCTTCTTGTGCCTACGAGACCCATCAGTTCCGTGATTTGTGACAATCTCTGAAGTGGCTAGGCTGCTTAGTTCAGCTGATTAAGGAAAAGAAATCTAAGCATTTTTTTCCAGGAACCATATAACAGCTTTCTCCCAAGCATTAACAAATCTGCTCATCTTCATTATTTTCTGCACCAGACTCCCACTCACTGGAAGAACTTGCTTCTAGTCCTTGTAGTTTTATCAACAGATGCCATATATATACTCCCTAAGTGAGGAATAATGCACTCAAATGAAGCCAATAAAGAATGTATGGAGAACTAGTCCATTCTATTCTCTCTGTGGCTTTTTAGATTTAATCTGCAGTGTTTGACATTTATTTATTTTATACACTTATATAGTGCTACTATATTCTGCGGCACTTTACAGACATTAGCACCAGCTGTCCCCAGTGGGGCTCACAATCGAAGGCCCCTATCAGTTATCATAGAATAGGGTGTACTAGCACAATGGAGGCAAAGACTGGACCAGAAGTAGCTTGCTGGTTTGGTCTCTATACAAGGCAAACTATCTGTGGTCTGTTGGGTCAGTGCTACACCGTTTATGACTACTCTGCTTATTGAATAAATGACCATGAAGATTAAAAGCGAAACAAAAAAAAAGTTTTACTGACTACTTGCTTTAGATATGCCCATAGTTTAATTATCTGCACTTTGTCTTGGTCTCTTCCCTACGTCTGGAGAAGATACTTTAATATGAGTCTTCTCTGACCTTTCTGACATCATGTCTACAGATCAAGACTTGTGATAAAGAGGGGTAACAGATCCCACCTCCTTGAGAATATGCAGTTACAGTCTTGACAGAAGCTTCTCTCCTGGATCAGTGTCTTATGCATAGGCAGCTTCCCAGAGGACAAAACACATGTACCGTACCTTTATCTTTAATTCAGTAAACTTATGCCAACCCTTTCCACCAGGTCCACAAGGCTACGTTCAAGGATGTCTTTTCAACACTGTTTTCTGCTTTGCATAACGTTTTTATTCTAAGCCTTGTAAATCAAGGTCCTTTTTTTTGCTAAACGCTTGTCGTAGATTCTACCATTCAAGCCTATAAATTATAACGTGCAATCTGCGGCCCCTGCAATGATTCTCAATAATGTAAAAAACACACAAACAATGAACTATTACCTGAAAGGAACTTGTCCTTGGTGACTTCTCTTTATATCTATTATTATAGATATACAATAGCATAAAAAATACCAAGCCTGAAATTTTCAATTATTTGTATTGCATTTTTTTTTATTGAATTTCTAAAAAAATAACTGGGGCCTAAACTTTATACTTTAGAGGAAGACATGTATTGCACTGGCAGTGTACAAACAGAATGAAGGAGTTACCCAATTTCCCCCATGTCAAAGGAAAGCCCTGGCTT
The DNA here is from genome assembly GCA_900303285.1 of Rhinella marina. Lineage (NCBI taxonomy): Eukaryota > Metazoa > Chordata > Amphibia > Anura > Bufonidae > Rhinella > Rhinella marina. Next base: position 389,183 of record ONZH01010339.1, read on the forward strand.
TTCCAACCATTTAAGGTGACAGTTAATGGGTTTGCATGCCTTTAAAGACTTCCTTTGGTTAGAGAATATCAGATTTAATTTCTTCTCCCCTGGACTCTGCTGATACAATCCATGAGAACTATCATCATATCCATGGGGGGGATTGGGTGGATATCAAACGCACTTGATAAACAGCTATCAATTTAAAGCCACATGCCCAAGCCTAGCGGAAACATGTGCCTTGATTTTCTTGTCTCATTCTCTTCTCAGGGTAGTAATCCCTTTATCTCTTGGCTGATTGTCTTTATTGATCTTGTTTCCCACCAGCCCATCCTGGTTTCTCTGAAGAATTTTATCTAAGGAGGAAGCCTATTTGGAAATCTCACAGCACTGATTCTACCTTCATTTTCAGCAACTGTCTATATTATGCAGCCTCCTGCTTCAATCACAAGAACCCTAGTAGACAGTCCGTGGTTCCAATGTTTCATTGCTGATAATGGAACCTAAGGCTACATGCACACGACCATCAGTACTTGGCGGTCCGCAAACTGCGGATCCACAAAATACGGATAACAGTTAGGTGCATCCCATAAACTGCGAATAACAGCAAGATGCATCTCGCAACTTCTTCCTAGAAAACCAACAAGAATATCTTACGGACCGTCTGCACAGATTACCTAGTCCGCATGCGATTCTCAAAAAATGCAGCCCGAAAATAGGGACGTGTGCGCGAGACCTAAATTGGATAAACTTGTTCTTGTGGCTAAATTATAGTCTTAGTCTTCACTTCTTTAATACTCATAGGTATATGTTAGTTCTAGAATATAATGTTCTATGGTTCTATGACTGCAGGATGATGCTATTTACTCCAACACACTAAGGCTTTTTCTGGTGATACTATTGCAATAGTTCACTATATGTTGTTATTGGGGATGGATGTATAATATATATATATATATATATATATATATATATATATATATATATATATTCTACTAAAATGTATACACTCATTATTCTGTATGATATGGTTTAGTAAATTAATAAGCTTATTTCTAAAATTGTCTCTCAATCATCACCTGGCTATTGACAAGAATCAGTTATCCAATAAAGCAAATAAAACTTTTCACACTTTATATCATATATCTGCAGGCTTCTTAAAATTTGGCCATTTTTCGAGAAATGCTTTCAGCTGTAATGCTTGATGTGTTTAATTAGTATGAACCCATAGGAGTAAACTGTTACCTAGTAATACGATCAAAGCCTATGGATTGCAATGTGATGGCGATGATGTCCTGAATTGTTTGCTATGGAACGTATTTCACAGCAGAGTGAGCCTCACTAATTACTCCCAGTAATACCTGGCCCAGTCTATAGCGAGCAGACAGGCAGGCTGGCATCCAGTGTGGTACCACCCAGCGCAGCTCAGGGGGACTAGTTACAGCCCAGAGCTCTGCCCTCCACTCTGCACATCATGAACTGAATGCTTTGCTTGTGTCTCATTCCAGTAATGAGTTCCTTTACACTGCTCGGCGCTCGGCTCGGAAATGCTTAAAGTGAGAGAAAAGAACGTGTAATGCTTCACTAAGTCCTCACATCATCACGACAGCCCAATGACTGGGGGATCTGAAAATCCGCTTTTACACTAGTTCTCCAAAGCTTGATCGAACCTGAGTAATCTCATAAAGACAAACAAAATGCTTAAAACATCTCTTCTCCTCCCTATTGATCCTCCAGGAGGCAACCTGAACTGATTCACTCAAAATCTTGAACCTGGCAAATAGGTCCATCCATCACAGACACTCAAGTCAAGAATTATGTCTGGAACTTGCACACATTGACTGTCCATCAGACGTACATGTGAACACATAGAAACATACAGAAGTCTTCAAATTCAGAAAGGACCTGGAGATGGAGAGCCACATTCATACCCACTACCCTCATCCCTTACCTGCCCAGTGCTAAGTTCTTACCTTGAGCTGCAAAAGTACTGCTGGCAGTCAGTATGGCCAGGGCAGGTAGGAAACACATTTGCAGGATGTATCCGAGCCTTAGACCGCAGCTGGCAGTTTCCAGACCCTTCCTCATGGTACTGGAAGGCACAACAAGCTGGCTCAATATAGCTGGGCAAACTCCACTTTCTTCAGCTCTGTGACAGTCTGCCAATAGTTCCGCAGACAATTACAAGTACATTTATCTCCTCTTTTAAGTCACAAAGATCTCATGCCTAAATGGTCATAGCAACGGCCACCTCTGACTGTTCTCCAGCTTCATGAATCCCTCATGGATAGGAGAAAATATGTGCAATGTGTCAGATAGTAAGATAAATCCGATCGGTGGAAATGAAACCAAAAATTCACTGTAGAAATGCTTTAAAATCTTGTTAAGAAATCTGTGTGATGTTGTAGAGCGCGGCCAGTTAGGATCCTAAAAGCCCATTGAGTCAGTGAGCGCAGGTAGAGGAGCATGAGGTGAAGCATTAGTAGTACACTGGAGCAGTGTGAGAGCACACGCATGTGGAAGGCAGAGAGAATGTGTGTCTGCCTCTGTTCTCTGTTACAAGGAGACTGTGAGAAAGTCAGCTTCTGCTACCCTGCTCCCTCTCCTCTCAGCCCTACCTCCCCTGCTGCAAGAGCAGACATGGATCCCTGGATCTGGAATCAGCACTCCGTCTAAGCCCTGGCAACAAAAACACATTTGTCTTTTACTCCTGCACCTCATTAGAATCCCTTCTGCTGCCACAGCTCAGCAGGGAAGGGGTTACACGCTAATTCATATGTTACCTTCAGGTTCCTTGTAAAACACAGATGCCTTTTTACCTCTGGATTCATCACAGTTTAACTCAGAAGCATTAAAGTCACCTACAGAATATTTCTGGCCGCAGAGATGGCACGTTGTGCTACCAAATCTAATAGTTCTGATCAGGACGTAAATAATTCCTATGGATCTAGTGTCTGATAAATATAATGATTATCTGTAGCCCAGAAAATGATTGTTTTTGATCATCTAAACTATGACCAATACATGCCTCACAGTGGGTTAGAACTCGCAGCTCATCAGATTGCCAGATCGCATCATTATGATCAAAGAGCTATTTTCAACTGTTTCTGATGGATCTTCTGGAACGGTTTTTAACTGATCAGATGCAATTTTTTTGGTACCTTACATGCTGTAAATGCTGTTTTCATTAGAAAATATTACCTGTCTGCATCTCATCTTATAATACATAGGTGCCTTAAGGCTGTATTATACTGTTCAGGCAGAGCAAGCACCCATAGATAATAACTAGAGATGAGCGAAGTTTTGGAAAATTCAATTTTTCGAAAAAAATTTTGCTTCGTTACGAAGTGCATTTTTTGTAAGTAGCGGGTGCAATGACAGGGAGATGCGATAGCGCTGCCCCCCATCATTGTATCCCTCAGATGCCGCTTTCATGCATGATCACGGAACCTTAGAGTAATAGTACAGTGTAAAATGAACAGAAAAAAAATTAAACCATACTTACCGCCTCCTTTTGCTTGCGACGGCCAGCAGCCATCATATTGCTTGCGCGGCTGTCACAACGCACGGGATTTCGGCCGAGATCTTTAATCAAGATGGCGGCGACCGGCCAGTTGCGAGCAAATGGAGGAGGTAAGTATGTTTTTTTTTTTTTTTTATACTATTTCAGGTAAAATCAATTCGCTACCACGAAACACAAGGAAATTCAGCTTCGTGGTGAATCAAATTTATCCTGAAATTCAGATTGAATTCCACTTTGTTCGTTTCGCTCATCTCTAATAATAACACATCCATCAGCACTTTATTATAACAAAAGCTGAATGTGGGAGGAATGATTCTTCATCATTCAGTTCTGTTGAATTTCAGCAGTGCATTCCTGATTTTATTTTATGCACTTATATAGCACTACTATATTCCATAGCGCTTTACAGACATTAGCATCATGCTGTCACCAATGGGGCTCACAATCTAAGGGCCCTCTCGGTATGTCTTTGACGTGCGGAAGGAAATCAGAGTACCTGGAGGAAACCCACACAAACAGGGAGAGAACATACAAACTCCATGCAGATGTTGTCCTTGGTCAGATTGGAACCCAGGATGCCAGCGCTGCAAAGCACCAGTGCCACTGAGCCTCTATGCTGCTGATTACACAGAGAGATGTTCTGCCAGTAGTCGTCTTTTATCTTTTGATGAAAGATGTCAACCAGCCAACATCGCATTTGCTTGTTCATCGGCTGATTGATCATATGAGCCAATTATCAGGAACGGGCGTTCCTATGACAAAGTATCCGGTAGACATATGCAGCTGCCACTGAAGCTCGGTTTCTAAAACTTTATCCCTTACCGAGCATATGGATTTCATAGAGAGCGGTTCAAAGTTCACCCTCCATGAGCCATATTAGAGACGCATTCGGTAAAGCTGGCCATGTGCATTTGATGAATGTTAGCTGTCTGGTCATTTGATGTATATGGTGGTTTCTTGACTTTCCCCCAACAGGAGATATTGAAGGAAAGAAGGGTTAGACATGTTCAATTTTAACATGTCCAATCCTTTGTTCTGACAAGGTGTCTGGCAGCCAGGGGTGCACCTAGCCTTCCTGCTGCCTGAGGCAAGAAACTGAAACAGTGCCCCCCCATGCCAATTTGTTAACCTAACCCCTTTGCCACAATGAAAGCGCTCATTCCCCATGGCCCTTCCGCTGCCCCCCTCCTGCCCCTACCTGGTGCTGCCTTAGGCGATCGCCTCACCTGGCCTCATTGGTGGGGCAACCCTGCTGGCGGCAGCCTATTCCTCTCTCCTGGTAAACAACACATGTGAGCATGGGTGAGCTGGGTCTGCATTTATATGGAGGATTGGGAGCAAGTGAGGTATGTGGCCACGTATGCCGAAAGAAATCAGCATGTCTAGTCTTTCTTTAGAGAAAAGTTATAATTTAGTGATGTTGGGGGACTTATAGCAAAAATTGCTTAAAGGGATAGGTCATCAATATCAGATCGGTGGAGTCTGACTCCCATGCTCATGGAAGCCCTGTGTCAACATTCATGTTTACCCATGGGTGCATTCAAACGACCATATATATTTTATATTTCGCAAAACACAGATCCACAAAAAATACATATAGCGCCCGTGGGATGTCCATGTTGAACCCGTTTTTTTTGCAGATCCATCGTAACAATGCCTATCCTTGTCTGTAAAATGGGCAAGAATACCACATGTTCTATCATTTTTACGGGACTACGGAATGGACATATGGATGTGGACAGCATATGGTGTGCTCTCCGTATTTTTTACGGACCCATTAGAAAAAATGCGGATCAGATGTGGATCAAAAATACAGTCGTGTCAATGGAGCCTAAATATGCACGAGTGCCATGACTCCATCAAACAGCTGAGGGGTGCTGGGAGTCAGACCCCACCGATCTGATACTGATGACGTATCCTAGGATCCCTTTTTTATATGTACAGCGCTATGGAATGAATGGCACTTTTATAAAAATAAATAATATAATGCATCAGTTTCATGAAACTGGAATACCCATTTACTATTGGCACTTGATTAGGCTCATCACTTAGGCCTGTTTCACACTTGTGTTGTTGTTTTCTGATATTGAGATCCAGCAGAGGATCTCAATACCAGAAAAAAACATTTCAATTTAGTCCTTATGCATCCAGAATGGAAAGTAATCCATTCAGGATGCATCAAGGTGTCTTCCATTCCGTCAACATTCCGTTTTGTGACCGGACACAAAACCACTGCAACCTACAAAAACGGATACGTCACCCATTGACTTTCAATGTATTTAGTAACAATCTTTTTGGATGGATCCTGATGTGCAAAATCAAAACAGATCCGTTTAATTCCGGATCTCAATAGATACAAGACAACCCTTACAAGGAATGTGTTAACGTATGCTGCGTCCCTATTGTTGCCATATGATCTGGAGTAAGAATATATGAGCTGTTTATGTAGAGCATAATATGATATAGACGATGGCATATAATGTTATTACTCCATTATAATGGAGTGAAATTATAAGAAGCATCCGGTTAGGAAGGGCTGATCATGGCGGCGATCACTGGTCTTATTAATATTATTATGGACATTGATTATGCAGGGAATATTAAACTGGCCATGTACTGAATTACAAATGTTGTTTCTATTGAAAGAAGTGTAAGTGGGAAAAATATTGATGGGACAAATTATTGACTAGAAAAGATGATCCTGAAATTAGAACGATCCTGCTGATGATTAATATGTATTCACTATAGGTTCTGTAGGAACGCGGGGTAAACTCCATATCACCTTGTTTTGGTCAACATTCATCATAGAGAATTTTTCACGGGGAATCCCAGAGGAAGGTCCAATGTTGTTAGTAGCCAGAGCCATCAGCACATAAGTCATAAAGGACACCTCCAGTAATTAGAGCAATTCTTCAAGTATGGGAAATAGGCATCAATGGGAGACACAATCATTTCTACCTGATGGGGTCAATACATTCCTCTCACTCGTCACGGGTAAATGGTACAATACTGATACTTGTTTGTAAATTGCTGGATCACAGGGGTTTGTTTTAATAATGGATCCAACATTTAATGGTATATAACAATGATATGGAATATAATGTGTAAAATATGTGACTAGAGCGGTAATCACTCAAGCCTGAGGAAGGTGGCGGTCTGCTGCTGAAACGCATAGCTGATATTTTTGTATTTATTTTATGGTTCTTATTAATAAACCAGCGTTTTATTGGTATTGATGCAGCACGCTGTGTTCCCTGTTTTTGTATATGCTTCCATACAGCTATAATCAGTGGCTTGTTACCAAGATTCAGACAATAACATTGCATTTGGCAGCAGTTTTCAGCTGTCATTTATTACTATAATGTTTAGGTGATTAATCTAAGGATTCCTGGTTGCTATTGTTTTTGCGGGTTTTATTGCTGGCCTGATATGGGTGCTCTGCAGCTGGCTGTATTTACTGTATGAAGAGAAAACACAGATATAATGATGAAGATAGACAGACAAAAAGGCAAGCAGAGAGATAGATAGATAGATAGATAGATAGATAGATAGATAGATAGATAGATAGATATAGACACAGACATACTATAGATAGGTGGATAGCTAACAGCTAGATAGATAGACATATAGTTATGATCAATAGATTATAGAGATAGATAGATAGATAGATAGATAGATAGATAGATAGATAGAATATATAAATAGATGATAGATAGATAGATAGATAGATAGATAGATAGATAGATAGATAGATATGATAAATAGATGATAGAGCGATAGATAGATAGATAGATAGATAGATAGATAGATAGATAGATAGAAGCAGATAGATGGATAGATACAGATAGATAGATTGACAAACAGATAGATAGATAGATAGACAGACAGACAGACAGACAGATAGATAGATAGATAGATAGATAGATAGATAGATCAGATAGATAGATAGATAGATAATAAAGATAGATATGAAATAGATAGATAGATAGATAGATAGATAGATAGATAGATAGATAGATAGATAGATATAAGCAGATAGATGGATAGATACAGATAGATAGACTGACAAACAGATAGATAGATAGATAGATAGATAGATAGATAGATAGATAAATAGATAGATAGATAGATAGACAGACATATAAATATGATAAATAGATAATAAAGATAGATATGAAATAGATAGATAGATAGATAGATAGATAGATAGATAGATAGATAGATAGATAGAATAGATAAATAGATGATAGATAGATAGATAGATAGATGCAGATAGATAGATGTAGATAGATAGATAGATAGATAGATAGATAGATAGATGCAGATAGATAGATATATGCAGATGGATAGATAGATAGATAGATAGATAGATAGATAGATGCAGATAGATAGATAGATATATGCAGATAGATGGATAGATAGATAGATAGATAGATAGATAGATAGATAGATAGGAGATAGATATTTTGGTTTCAGTATTTGTTCCATAGAAGATAATATTGTGAAGTGTATGTTTATTGTACTTGCAGTAGTCTTCTTTCTGGCAGTCTGGAAGGCAGCACAGCTGCTAGATGATACCCAGCTAATATGTTCTCATCATGGTCTCCTAATAACCTACATCACACTCACCTACTGATTTGTTATGTGTAGTAAAGAGAAGTGAGGTGGGGAGTTTTGGAGGAACCCAAGAAAGATAAGAATGTGAAAAGTCCTCTGTACAATAAAACATGGACAGTACCCCCTAAGGGTGAGACAACCTGTGGTTCACCAGCTGTTGTTGAACCACAACTTACATGATCCTTGGAGTTCTACTTAGATGGCCCCATGCTGTCACTTCTAAGTGATGAGAAAAGGGATAGATTACAATGAGCACTATGGTGGGTGATTGATAGGACTTCTAAAGATAGATACATCTTCCCCAATGTTTTTCTTGCAACATTGCACATATGTTTAGACGCTTGGGATTATTTTTATGGAATTGGAGCATGTGTTTTCAGTAGACGCCCCTGGCAGGAAAATACTTCTTTGGAACTCTTCAGTGAGAAGGATCCACTACAAATTTTGTTTTATATTTCAAACTAGCTGAAGGACCCGGCTTCGCCCAGGTATATTTAATCTATTTCATTTAATGTTTGTGTGTGTGGTGTTAAAAAATATCGAGAGTGACTTCCACAGTGCCCACCCCTTTAACAGTGACCTCCACAGCAACCCGCCCCTTAACAGAAACATCCACAGAGCTCCCTCCCCTTTAACTGTGACCTCCACAGCAGCTAGGGTGGCCACTGTCTTCACCCCAGAAAGCCGGACCTCACCAGCCATTCCCCCAAACGTGAAGCAGCACCCCCGGTTCCCATGAAGCCACACTGCTAAACATGAGGCCACGCCCCCTGGTTCCATGAAGACACGGAGGAGAAGCTGTCTGAGTGTGAGCTACTGAAAGGGTGGACATCCCTGCGTCCGTCCAGGCACTGCGCCGGACGGAGAACAGGTAGCCAGAAAACTGGACTGCCCAGCCTAAAGCCGGACATCTGGCCACCCTAACATCAGCCTGCCCCTAGGGTGGCCAGAGGTCCGGTTTTAGGCTGGACAGTCTGGGTCTCAGACTCCCTGTCCACCATCTGGCGCAGGGCCTGGACAGACACAGGGATGTCCACCCTTTCAGTAGCTCACGCTCAGAAAGCTTCTCCTCCGTGTCTTCACGGAACCAGGGGGTGTGGCCTCATGTTTAGGAGTGTGGCATCATGGGGACCGGTGTTATGGCTTCATGTTGGGGGGAGGCTGGACAGTCTGGCTTTCAGACTCCCTGTCCTCTGTCATGCGCGGGGCCTGGATGGACACAGGGATGTCCTTTTGAACAGCTCACTCTCAGACAGCAGCACTGTGCAGTTTAAGCATGAGCTACAGGGAGAAAGTCACCATCCTCCCTCCCCTGCAGCTGACAGAAGGTGAGTTTTACCTTCATTTTTTCAATCCCGGTCAAATGCTGCGTGGAAGGGGCGTGTCCTGACTGAGTCGGGGGCGTGACTTAGTGAGACCTGGGGGTGGGGCTTTTAAGTCCTTTTTTTGAGGGTGGCTTGAATTATAGGTCGATGCCATAGTAATTTAGGAGGAAAGTGGGTAGCAGTGGAAGAAAACATCTTTTATGACTACTGGACAGTAAATATGTGAAATTTACATTATATGAGGTAATGATTGATGATGATGAGTTAGTCTAAAACATAAGGTATATTTATGGTAACCGGAATACTCCTTTAACAGTGTCATCCACAGTGCTCTGTCCCTTTAAAGCAGACCTACAGCAGTGAACTGGCTATGTTATTATAGAAACCTGTTGTGTGTGTGGAGACTAACTGCCTGTGAGCTTCTATTGGCTGATAAGGGTCATGTGACCAGGCTTCTATTGGCTAATGCATTTTTTGGAAATATCTCAGGAACGGTATGTCCTGGAGAGCTGAGACCCGTTCTAAAACCTTCCCGGACACCTGATGTACCCATGTGCCAAATTTCGTGATTGTAGCTGCGACGGTGCGGATTCCTTTAGCGGATATATACACACACACACACACTCAGCTTTATATATTAGATTACCTTCCATACACACTTGTCATACCCATACATAGGTCATATCTATCTTCTGTATGTACCATGACAGCCAGTTCCAGATTTGCATTCTGCCTCTAAATGTGGTCATATACTTCATATCAAAGCTGACTCCATTAATTTTGACAGGAGGCGGTCAGGGATGCACTTAGACTTTCTGTTGCCTGAGGCAAAAACTGAAACGGCACCCCACCATCCCAATGCAAATTTCTTAACCTAATCCCTTCCCTTCAGCCCATGGCCCTTCACATGCCCCCCTCTTGCCCCTACCTGTTGCAATTGCCTCACCTGGTCTCATTGGTGGTGCACCCCTGGGGGCAGGGCCAGCATTATGGGGAAGGGGGGTAAACACCCAGGGCCCTGATGCTCTAAAGGGCCACTTGCTTCAGTCCCAATGGCAGCATTAAGTCAGGCAGATAGCAAATGTTTTAACAGTCATCTTCAGAGTGGGGAGTTTCCCAGCATAGGAGTCCCTGCTCTGACTCCATATATGGAGTTAATGTTATCAACATGAAAGGGGTATTCCCAAGCATGGTTACTTGAATTCACAACCTTCTACATTAAAGGCAAGCCCCCTTAACCACTGGGCTATAGAGCTCAGCGTTAAGCCAGTGGTGAAAAACCTGATAGACGTTTCTCTTCTATAATACCATAGAAACTTCTATGAGGTTTTTTTTGATACAAGAGAAACCTCTCTGAGGTTTTTCAGCTAGGACTTAACATTGAGTTCTATAGCCCAGTGGTTACAGTTCTTGCCTTTAATGTAAAAGGTTGGGAGTTTGAATCCCCACACAAACAAAATGGCAACAAAAAAATGGCACAAAATGTAAAACATGATCAAATAACACCAGTATTTTTTGTTGGGAAAGGTGGCAACCCTAGCAGCACCCCCTCATTAGGACTCACTTATCGCAATATGCTGACCTTCATAACTTTTTTATAGTTATTTCTATGGAGATGTGTGGGGGTTTATTTTTTGCGGGGAGATCTGTTATTTTTTACAGTACCATTTTGGGGTGTATATGACGATCATTTTTTATTAAATTTTTTTGGGGGGATAAAGTGATGAAAAAAATGTGAATTTCGTGTTTTCGAATGCGGCGATACCCATAATTCTATTTTTATTTTGTGTTTTTTTTTATTTTGGGGAATGGGGTGATTTTACTTTTTAAGGTATTTTCAAAACTTTTTTTAATTTTTTTTAACTTTTTGTTAAGTCCCCCAAGTGGACCACAAATTACAATCATCAGATGTAAATTGCTCTATTAGTCTGTATAGTAACATAGTAACATAGTTTATAAGGCCGAAAAAAGTCATCTGTCCATCCAGTTCGGCCTTCCCGCTATGATGTATGGGTGCTCTATTCACGGATATACCCACTATATCCAGATAATTGTTTTTCATTACACATATTGCGGTTTTTGTGCGTTTTTCTTACATAAGAAAAACGCACAAAAATCGCAATATATGTAATGAAAAACAATTATTGGGAGAGAATCAGAGTCTATTGCATTCTATATATATAAAATCAAAGGCATGAGAGAGCACTGTATATATACACTCACCGGCCACTTTATTAGGTACACCATGCTAGTAACAGGTTGGACCCCCTTTTGCCTTCAGAACTGCCTCAATTCTTCTTGGCATAGATTCAACAAGGTGCTGGAAGCATTCCTCAGAGATTTTGGTCCATATTGACATGATGGCATCACACAGTTGCCGCAGATTTGTCGGCTGCACATCCATGATGCGAATCTCCCGTTCCACCACATCCCAAAGATGCTCTATTGGATTGAGATCTGGTGACTGTGGAGGCCATTTGAGTACAGTGAACTCATTGTCATGTTCAAGAAACCAGTCTGAGATGATTCCAGCTTTATGACATGGCGCATTATCCTGCTGAAAGTAGCCATCAGATGTTGGGTACATTGTGGTCATAAAGGGATGGACATGGTCAGCAACAATACTCAGGTAGGCTGTGGCGTTGCAACGATGCTCATTTGGTACCAAGGGGCCCAAAGAGTGCCAAGAAAATATTCCCCACACCATGACACCACCACCACCAGCTTGAACCGTTGATACAAGGCAGGATGGATCCATGCTTTCATGTTGTTGACGCCAAATTCTGACCCTACCATCCGAATGTCGCAACAGAAATCGAGACTCATCAGACCAGGCAACGTTTTTCCAATCTTCTACTGTCCAATTTCGATGAGCTTGTGCAAATTGTAGCCTCAGTTTCCTGTTCTTAGCTGAAAGGAGTGGCACCCGGTGTGGTCTTCTGCTGCTGTAGCCCATCTGCCTCAAAGTTCGATGTACTGTGCGTTCAGAGATGCTCTTCTGCCTACCTTGGTTGTAACGGGTGGCAATTTGAGTCACTGTTGCCTTTCTATCAGCTCGAACCAGTCTGCCCATTCTCCTCTGACCTCAACAAGGCATTTCCGCCCACAGAACTGCCGCTCACTGGATGTTTTTTCTTTTTCGGACCATTCTCTGTAAACCCTAGAGATGGTTGTGCGTGAAAATCCCAGTAGATCAGCAGTTTCTGAAATACTCAGACCAGCCCTTCTGGCACCAACAACCATGCCACGTTCAAAGGCACTCAAATCACCTTTCTTCCCCATATTGATGCTCGGTTTGAACTGCAGGAGATTGTCTTGACCATGTCTACATGCCTAAATGCACTGAGTTGCCGCCATGTGATTGGCTGATTAGAAATTAAGTGTTAACGAGCAGTTGGACAGGTGTACCTAATAAAGTGGCCGGTGAGTGTACAAAGAAGTGGAATAAATGAAGTGGTAAAATAAAGACTCCATGAGCAAAAGTAATCCAGTGGGGGTTTTTGGTGGTAATCAGGAGGGGTATATATAGTGGATAATGTGCTTAGATAAAAAGATGGCCACTGAGGAAGAGGTTGGAAGAACCTTGAAACGCGTATGGCAAGAATGCAAGTCTAATCTAGTATATTATCCACCAAAAACCCTGAATTTGCAAAAGAAGTACACTGGAAGAAAATCAGGACATATGTAATAGATCCATTATATCACAAAACAGACCGCTGGACATGGAGGAAGTCTCGCGGGACTATACCACGTGGGACGCCCAGAGTTTGGAGTCCTCCGGGAGAGACAACGCTGAGCGGTCCGGAGAAAGCGAACGGCCGATACCAGCGGGTGTCCCATAAAGAAAATCCAAGGACAGTGAGTAAAAACATTTTAATGGAGACAAGATACAGTGTGGCTTAATACAGCCTTTTCTGATACGGAATTACTTTGAATCAGTAACATCCTTTTTCGTACTCTGGAAATACATTCAAAAGACGATGTGGTATTAATTACCGTATATTCAAGAAAATCTTGGATTGTGATAGATCTGAGGACATTGTATAATATTGAAAGTATATATATTGTGGTATTTTAAATAATAGATATGTTAGGAAGATCGACAAGCATATGAGGAAGTACTGATGGGAGCCGGCACCCCATACAGCATTTATAAGATATACTTGGAGGTATCAACTTTTAGGAGTTTTTAAGTATTTTATTGTTTGATTATTGTTTGAAATTATGTAAATAAAACTGTTGGTGACCCACATATGTGAAAAGATAGGAGTGCTCATTCAATAACTTTCTCTGTTTTCCTACAAGTTGATCCAGAGGAAGGCAAAAAAGCCCTGTGAGGTAGAAGCCAATTTTCCCCACTTTAGGGAAAAAAATTCCTTCCCGACTCCAATCAGGCAATCAGAATTACTCCCTGGATCAACGACCCCTCTCTAGTAACTATAACCTGTAATATTATTACCCTCCAAAAATACATCCAGGCCTCTCTTGAACTCTTTTAGTGAACTTACCATCACCACCTCCTCAGGCAGAGAGTTCCATAGTCTCACTGCTCTTACCATAAAGAATCCTCTTCTATGTTTATGTACAAACCTTCTTTCCTCCAGACGCAGAGGATGGCCTCTCGTCACAGTCACAGTCCTGGGGATAAATAGATGATGGGAGAGATCTCTGTACTGACCTCTGATATATTTATACATAGTTATATTCCCCTCAGTCGTCTTTTTTCTAAAGTGAATAAGCCTAATTTTGATAATCTTTCTGGGTACTGTAGTCCACCCATTCCAGTTATTACTTTAGTTGCCCTCCTCTGAACCCTCTCCAGCTCTGCTATGTCTGCCTTGTTCACAGGAGCCCAGAACTGTACACAGTACTCCATGTGTGGTCTGACTATTGATTTGTAAAGTGGCAGGACTATGTTCTCATCACGGGCATCTATGCCTCTTTTGATGCAACCCATTATCTTATTGGCCTTGGTAGCAGCTGTCTGACACTGGTTTCTACAGCTTAGTTTGCTGTTCATTAAAATTCCTAGGTCCTTTTCCATGTCAGAGTTACCCAATATTTTACCATTTAGTATGTACTGGTGACTTGCATTATTCCTTCCCATATGCATAACCTTACATTTGTCAGTGTTAAACCTCATCTGCCACTTCTCTATAGAAATCACTATATCACAGTTCAGTGCTGCCACCTAGTGGCCTGAACTGGGATATACTGACAATGAGCCTGGAAGCCTAGTACAGGCTGCAGCTCATTACTAGAACAGGGTGCTCTCCCCGATCTCCACTGGGGGAAAGGGTGCCTGAAGCGGAATCCCACGCTTCTGTTTTTTAACACTCTCAGATGCCGTGAGTGAGGGAAACTTATTGCTGTGAGGGGAGGGGGCATGTGCTGTATTCTGGGACCATGAGGGTGAAAAACTATGTGAGGAGCTTCAAGGGATTTAAATCTGTCAGGGTGGGGCGGAATCGACAGAATGTAACTGTGTTGTTAGTACATTATTACAATATTTGGGGCCCCACTTTTGATTTTCCCCAGGGCCACATTTTGTCTATAACCGGCCCTGCCTGGGGGCAATGAATGACCAGCATTTATGAGGATATCCAGGGACTTTCCCTATGGCAGGTGTCGTCCCAAGAAGGATCGAGCATGTTGGACTTTAGGAATCTGGAGGTGATTAGTCCCTTCTCTTCATGGAAAGCACATGCATGCTGAACTGATACCATCGTACATGTATATGGGGGGAGTCTGTGCAATTATTAGAGTACTGGGCCTCGTCTGAGAAAGCAGTCTTGATTCGCTCGAGAGGGGGGGGTTGCAAAGAGGTTTCTGGGGGGAGGGGCCCGGTTTAAAAATCTGTGTCACATCCACTGCATTCATGCTGGAAATTCAGATGAAATTGAGCAAGATGCAGCAGTGGCGAGGAACCCAGGACTGTAATACCCTCTCCCTTGTGTAGGCTGCAAACAGGGGATACAAAGAAAAGTAATAAGAGTGCTCCTTTAAAGGGAATCTTTCACCTCATTTTCACCTATATAACTAACAGCAGTGCAACCACATCCCAGACATACTGGTGTGCACTGTGTGTCTGTATTACATGTCCAGGAAAAGCACTTTTATTCTGCTGGAAAACAGCTCCCAAGTGTCCAGCTGAAAGTGAAACTAAAAACAGCTTTCTCTCCCGACACGATTTCTAACAGCTATATCTTCTGATATATTGATATAATGCTGTGATTTTGGTATTGTTTGAAAGCTTGGAATGCCATTTTTCTATCTGCTACCAATCCCAAGATATGAGCAGCTAAATCTGCCCTCCCCTCTTCAGCCTGGTTTCTTTGGGCACTTAAAGCAGCAGAGCTGGGCACTTGGGAGCTGTTTTCCATCAGAATAAAAGTGCTTTTCCTGGACATGTAATACAGACACAAAGTGCACCCAGGTATGTCTGGGATGTGTCTGCAATCTTCTGTGGGGCAGTGCTGTTAGTTATATAGGTGAAGAATAGGTGAAAGACTCCCTTTAAATCTTTGTTTACACAAGTTCTCTTTTGCTTGGCCACTGCGGCATTATGTGACCACATCAGAAGTAAGATTCTATGAGAGTCACTTGCAGGCTATCATAGACTTATCATCACAATGCATTACTGGGATCTCTTATTTTTGGTGGAATAGAGACCTGACAGGAAAGCTGATCATGAGGATCCGAGGTCTTTGAGACACAGGAATCAGAGGTAAACCATGGGGGACCAGGCAGCAACTGTTCATCTGCCCTCCAGTACTGCAGTACTACCACAGGGGAGATGTAGCACTGTATTACCCTATTGATTCTGAGATAAATAGACTGTTTGTGTAATACATGGGCCCTTCTTTGTAAGCAATATAAAGAGGACCTTTCACCTCTCCATTTGGTCTTATCTACACACATTCCCCGTGTAATAACAATTCTAGAGCATCTATTCTTGTGACTCTATGTTGTGTAATTCCTTTATTATTCCTCCTAGAAGTTATGAATGAATTGCCAGCAGTTTACAGTGGATGTTACCTGATGGGGGTGTGTCGCTGCCCAGTCTGAGTCTGGCAGCACTGATTGGACAATGACATACTGTGCAGGGACAGTCTTCCAAGCTTGCAGACTTGTATGTTCTTTTTACCTCATTGTGCCCTTATTGTATGTGAGTGAGTAATAGAAGTCATACTAACAAGTCGCTGGTACAAAACTTTTTTTTTTTTCTTTTATTTCTTTAATTTATTCCAATATAAAATGGTACATCGTGAGGGACGCTGAGACAGACATCGTTCACACCTCCTCCCCTCCACGCAACGTTTTGGGAGAACACACCCCCTTACTCATACATGCAGGTAGAGAGGGAGGTGGGATATTTATAGCACCAACAGCTGATACATGTATACAAACCATATCCTTTATACAAAATACATTTATAGCATATACCATAAATGTATGATAGAAGTAGGTTCCACCTCTGGGTTCTGTCACTATATGAAGAAAATGAGTCCCCTGACCCACCAGGTTAAAAATACCCTTGTAAGTGGGGGATTTGTAAACCAGACAACTCCTTTAAAGGGGTTATCCCATGACTAATGCAAAAAATGAAAATCAGACATCATATAATACATGACAATCTATTTCTAACAAAGCTAGAACCAGCCCTGTACCTCACATGGATCCAGAGATCTCTCCAATTGCTCTTCTATATTTAATTCAGGCTGGCAGCTCAGGGGGTGTGTTCTTTATCAGGAGACATATCCTTTCTGCTGCAGTTCTCTACCCATCATAGCTCAGGGGGCATGTCCTTTCTGCTGCAGCTTTCTCCCTATTAGGGACCATTCAGACAGCCGTGGTATTGCGGATTCGCATTTTTGCCGACAGATGCCGACCGGCGTGTGTTCTGCAATTTGCGGAACACACGATCGTGCACCCCATTGAAAATGCCTATTCTTCTCCGCTATTGCAGACAAGAATAGGACATGTTCTATATTTTCTTACAGAGCCGTGGCTTGGCAAGATCCCGTGTCTATTCCGCAATTTTGCTCTCACAGTGTGTAACAGTGTCACAGTGTGTAACAGCGGATAGATGTCAATGAGGTGGTGAGAAATAAGGAAAAGAACAAACAGCAGGTGGCGCTATACATATGGATTTTAGTGAATAACTCAGTAGCTATACAAATTTTTTAATTACATGAAATTACAAAAGTATTCAGATCCAGGGTCTGGTTTGAAAATGTAGAATATGTTTCATGGGACAAAGCAGTCTAAAGACCTAAAGCTCTGATACATCTGTTTGTAACCCTTTAGATGCTAAGGCTTAGCACTGGAAATGTAACTTAGCCCCAGCTTCAGTGTCACTTCACTCCTTGGCAATCTTTCTTGTAGGAAAAGCGTTTACAATATAGGTTCGCTGATTAAATCACATGTGAAGACCTGTCATTATTCTTTAAGAGATTTAAGCAGCATAGGGTAGAATAACACACAATTTCTGCGACTGCACTCTGCTATTATTAATTGAAGCACCAAACCGAACCATCTATCAGAGTCAGGTAAAAACAAATTAGTATTGGTTTTATTATGGCTGTTATTATTATTTAATACACCGGGGGCTCCTACTAGTGGCTGGAATCACCACCAATGTGTCAGAGGAGGGGATGTCTCTGGGATTGTCGAGCCAGTAAACAGGATGAATGTCGCACGGTAGCAGTCCTCCGCAGTGTCCAAGCTCAGACATGCTATATGATTTCATAGCGTACAAAGAAGTCTTAAGGGGCGACACAATAGCACTCTACAGCGCTTACGTTGGTTTAGGATAATGAGAGCTTGGTACTGCAGAAAATATAACACAAGAAGCTTTCTATCATCCATGCTAATCTGTAAAGCATATACTAGCACTGCATATTAAAGTGACCTGCTGCTTCGGAATAAAATGTTGCCATTACAGGCAAAATGCATTGTTAAAGGGGTTGTCTCACTTCAGTAACGGGCATTTATCATGTAGAGAAAGTTAATACAAGCCACTTACTAATGTATTGTTATTATCCATATTGCTTCATTTGCTGGCTGGATTAATTTTTCACATTATATACTGTTCGTTTCCATGGTTATGACGACCCTGCAATCCATTAGTGGAGGTCGTGCTTGCATACTATAGAAAAAAGTGCCGGCCTCTGTGGAGGCCAGGACAGTGGGAGCTCACATAGGCTAAGGGTTTTTACTATAGCGTGGAAGCATGACCACTGCTGCCGTGTATAATGCGATAGAAAAATTAATCTAGCCAGTTAAGGAAGCAATATGAATAGTAACAATACTTTAGTAAGTGGTTTGTATTAACTTTCTCTACTTGATAAATGCCCGTTACTGAAGTGAGACAACCCCTTTAACCCCTTCTACCCCGGGCCTGTTTTCACCTTCCTGCCCAGGCCATTTTTTGCTAATCTGACATGTGTCACTTTATGTGGTAATAACTTTGGAACACTTTTACTTATCCAGGCCATTCTGAGATTGTTTTCTCGTCACATATTGTGCTTCACGATAGTAGTAAATTTGTGGCAAAATATTTCATTTTTATTTATAAAAAAAATACCAAATTTACCAAAAATTTTGAAAAATTTGCAAATTTGCAAATTTCAATTTCTCTACTTTCAATATACATAGTAATACCTCCAAAAATAGTTATTATTTTACATTCTCCATATGTCTACTTTATGTTGGCATCATTTTATAAATGTAATTTTACTTTTTTAGGACATTGGAAGGCATAGAAGTTTAGAAGCCAATTTTCAACAAAATTTCCAAAACCATTTTTTTAAGCAATTCAGATAAAAAGTGATTTTGAGGGGCTTACGTAATGGAAATCACCCATAAAGAACCCCATTTTAGAAACTACAACCCTCAAATTATTTAAATTGATGTTACAAACTTTGTTAACCCTTTAGGTGATCTACAAGAATTACAATAAAATGGAGGCGAAATTTCAAAATTTCAAAAATTTCATTTTTATGCAGATTTTTCATGTTAATCATTTTTTTTCTTGCAACACAGCAAGGGTTAACAGCAAACTAAACCTCAATATACATTACTCTGATTCTGCAGTTTATGGAAATACCCCATATGTGGTGGTAAACTGCTCTATGGGTTTGTGGCAGTGGTCAGAAGGAAAGGAGCGCCATACAGATTTTGGAGGCAGATATTGCTAGAATGGTTTTTAGGCACCATTTTGTACTTGAGAGACCCTGACGTACCCCTACAGTGGAAACCCTCAAAAAGTGACCCCATTTTGGAAACTACACCCTTTAAAGAATATATTAAGGGGTGTACTGACCACTTTGACCCCCTAAACGTTTTACGGAATTTGGAAACACTTGGCTGTGAAAATAAAAAGTTTCATTTCTTCCAATAAAATGTTGCTTTAGCCCCAAATTTTTCATTTTCACAAGGGGTAACAGGAGAAAAGCACCCCATAATTTGTTCCCCATTTTCTCCTGAATACGGCAACCCCCCATATGTGGTGGTAAACTGCTGTGGGGATACATGGCAGGATTCAGAACAGAAGGAGCGCCATATGAATTTTGCAGCACAGATTTTGATGGATTGGTTTGCGGGTGCCATTAGTTTTTATTTTTTGAGTTATTGTCTTATGTGGGGGCTCATTTTTTGCAAGACGAGATGACGGTTTGATTGGTACCACTTTGGGGTAAATACGCCTTTTTAATCGCGTGGTATTACACTTTTTGTGAGGCACTCCAGCCAATGTTTTTTGATGGATTCATGGATACCATAAAAGGCGGAGTGGGGGCAGAACTTATCTATTACCACTGATGAAGGAGCCAGGGCTCCAAAACGCGTCTGAGAACGAGGATTATCAATAGACTGTTTATTAGGGTCCGGACCCCTTTGTTATATTGTCTATTATTATCCTACAGTGGTTTGCCCCCACTGAGAAATACGCTGGAGAACCGCCGCATACTTACAAGATCCTGAATAGGACCTTTCTGACTTAGGTCATCTGACCAACGGGTCACGTGAGACGCGAGCTACGTGACCGCAACGGCTGAACGCCGCGAATACACTGCATGCTGCCTGGATACCTTGGGACACTGCGCAACTACTCCGGACACCGGACAACTTCACAGAGTGTGTGAGATAACTTGAACTGCACTGAACAACAGCACAAACGGTGCAGGAAACTCACCTGAAGCCCTCCTGAGCCCTCCAGAGAAGAGCGCCTGAGAGGGGACCCCACGGGGTTGAAGTGCGGTAAGAGCCCACTGGGCATTGCATGATATGAGTACGGCGGAAAACCCAGTGAGCATTTGGCAGTGCTTATTGGCCACACACTATATTAAGGAGATTGGCACTATTTTTTGTCCTCCACTGTGACTCACAAAGTGAATTGTGGACAATGGATATCGATATAGAGGGATTTATTGATAGACTTTATGTATGTATATGCCCTCCTGGGATGAATTAGACATATATTTTTAGGTCTATTTATTGTATGTTTTGTATCCTTGACTGCATGTTTTGCACCCCTGTGCTCCGGGATGGAATATTAGGAGATATCCAACGCAGATTTGTGACGTTTGTTATATTTGTTTTTAATAAATATTTTCAATTACTTTTTAATAGTTGGTCCTGTACGCTGTTCCAGAGGAGTGTGCATACCCTTTATCACAGTAAAATAATAAAGGGCGTAAACAGAATAGCACATTAAATAAATGATGTGAATAACAATAAACATACTGTTGGTTAAAAGGTTAAAAATCTGGTTGGGGCACTCATTTATTATAAGAGCATGCTCCCTGTATTTTATGGTAGTAAATGGCCTATGGTATGCTTTGGTAGTCGGACACACTTGTCCCACCATCATTGTTGGTCTATATAAAAGCAGGAGGAGTGTCTGAGACTACCAAAGTACACTGTTCATAGGGCAGTCAGAGAAGCTGCTGTAAAGGCAGAGGGGATTCATAATTGGCAAATCAATAAATAGCAGGGCACTGAGTACTTTAACTATGCATTTCCCCTGTTATGTCAAATTTTTATCATGAACCAAAGGATCACTTTAGGTCCATACACAGCTCTGAAAGTGGACCTTCAAATTAATTCACTACTGCTCCAATGAATGGGGCGCAGAAGAAGAGGTTGTCCCTATGCTTCAGCATCTTAAAAATTTAATTATTACCAGATTCACTAAGTAACACACATGTTTGGCTCAGCTGTAAAGTATTGCTTTGGGGCCCGAACTCAGAAGGGGCCCACCTAGAAGGAGGATTAAATGATTTTATTGTCAGGGCCCCCTCAGCAGCATTAACAATGAGATAATGTACAGTGACACTGTAGGAAACGGATGGACTGACTGCCGGGCCTCGTCTGAGAGTACAGCCTTGACTAGCCTCAGGAGTGGGGGTTGCACAGGAGTTGGGAGTTGCGAAGAAGTTGAAAAATTTGCTGTGGGGCCCAGTCATTTCTAGTTACACCACTGTGTCTGTGCATGTAAAAGCTGTGTGTCTTTATAGCTGTATCGCATCTGTGCATATAAATATATATGTACAATACATACATTCATGAGGATGTTAATTTGTCATGTACCAGCTACCTAAACATTAGTGCAGACCAAATACACGTCTTCATGGCAATGATATTCCCTAAAGACAGTGGCCTCTTTCAGCAGGATAATGTGGCCTGCCACACTGCAAGGAATATATCAAGGAATATGAACAAGAGTTCAAGGTGTTGACTTGACCTCTAAATTCTCTTGAACTCGATGCAATCGAGCTTCTGTGGGATGTGCTGGAAAAAACAAACCCAATTGCCAGCTACCGTAAATGAAGAGGAAAATGGTTTGAGGAAGCTTAATGGGACTTACCGTACTGTTGGTCCCATGTCCCAGCGTCTTATAGGGAGAATACTAATGAGCGCTTCCATTATGGAAGGGCACATTAGTAAAGGAGGACCAGGAAGCAGTGAAGACTCTGTACTCACCGCTTCCTGGTCCTCGCCTGTCGGCTGTGAAGTGCTGCACACAGCATGAGGGAGCTTTGTGTCCTCACGCTGTGTGCGTCGGGTCACAGCACAGCTGCAGCAGGAGGAAAAAAATCACGCTGGAGGAGAGGAGCGGCGGCATCCAGAGCAGGAAAGGTAAGAGTTTTATTTATTTTATGTGATATGAGGCATGAGGCATGAGGGCTGATGAGAGGAGGCATGGGGGCTGATGAGTGGCAATGGGGGTTGATGATAAGAGGCATAAGGGCTGATACGAGGCATGGTGGCTGATGATAAGACACATGAGGCTGATCTGAGGTCTGAATGGGGGGTCTTATTTATTTTGGGGCTCTTATCTGAGGTCTGATTGGGGGTCTGATCTGAGGTCTTATTGGGGTCTTATTAACATTGGTGGTCTGATTGGGGCTGTCAGATGAGCTCTGATTAACATTGGGGGTCTGATTGATTGTCTAATCTAAGGCTAATGAAAAATATTTTTTTCTTATTGTCCTCCTCTAAAACCATTGATGCGTTTTATGGACCGGTGGATCTTATAGGACGAAAAGTAAACTATGCTTGATTTTGCAATGTTGATTTAATAGAATGAATGCATTCGGCCATATGCAGCATACATGTAAAACATTTGATAGCACATCCTCCTGTAGGGAAAAATCATAATGGAGTTAAAAGTCAAAACTGCCCCTAAATAGCACTCTGTGTATACCAATCCTACGAGGGTAGGCAAAAAATGGTGAAAGAGCAACTTTTTAGCAGTATTTGCATTGCACAAAATAAATAAAAGCTTGCTATTTCCCTTTACAGTGAAGAAAGCCGCAAAGCATTGTGTCAGCAAAATGTGAAGAAATATGTCTGATATTATTTTGCTGAAAAACAAGCTGTCAGGAAAGGGTCCATAATACCTTGAGTATTGATTTATGCTTATTGTCCTTTACCAAGTGTCATTCTTCTGTTGTGCTAGAATAAAATGATTTGGCAATCTTTAACAAGGATGCGGGTATGAGTAATTATAGTAAATAACAGACGTGGTTTTCTAAATGCCACTCAAAATATGTCACCTAATAGGGTACTATTTAATAAACTAGAGGATTACACATTTATGTGGCATTCCAGAAAACAGTGATTTTCCTGATACAGAATTCTAATAAAATCTATAGGGAAATTATAAAAGTTTGGCTTCGCTCTTGGGCAATAATCACAGTCTGAAATACATTGCAGTTTTCATAAAGTGTCTTCATTTTTAGCTGTTGTCTCTTCTGGCCCTGTGAAAGTAGAGCACTGGTAGCAGTAAGATTGTAGTGTCTGGCCCTTTTCACACATTGCATCTTAAAGGGAGTCTGTCACCTGTTTTTCACCAATATAACTAAGAGCACTGCCCAACAGAAGATTGCATACACATCCCAGACATACCTGTACCATACCATACCATGCACTTTGTGAATGTATTACATGTTTAGCAAAAGCACTTTTATTCTGCTTGAAAACAGCTCCCAAGTGCCCAGCTCTGCTGCTGCAAGAGCCCAAAGCAAACCAGACTGAGGAGGGGAGAGCTGCTATACTGTAGCTGCTCATATCTTAGGATTGGTACCAGCTAGAAATATGAACCTGACCTTATTTGAAAGCTCAATAATAAGACTGCAACACTCTCAGGTCCTCAGATAATCTTTGTTTTATTCCACCTTCCTTAGTGCGACATTTCGACCACCCTCTGTCTTTTTCAAGAACCGAGGGTGGTCGAAACATCGCACTAAGGAAGGTGGAATAAAACAAAGATTATCTGAGGACCTGAGAGTGCTGCAGTCTTATTATTGATGTTTCAAGGAATTGGGGTACTACAGACTGGTACTTGACACTGACAGCACCACCACAATATGGACTTATAATAACCGTAAGTGCTGCTGCAATTGAACGTTTATATTCTTATTTGAAAGCTGGCATTCCAACTTTTCAAATGATACCATAATCAGGGCATTATATCTAGGATATCATAAGATATAGCTGTTAGAAATCGAGTTGGGAGAGAGAGCTGTTTTTAGTTTCACTTTCAGCTGGGCACTTGGGAGCTGTTTTTCTGCAGAATAAAAGTGCTTTTTCTGAACATGTAATACAGACACATAGTGCACACAGGTATGTCTGGGATGTGTATGCAATCTTCTGTGGGGCACTGCTCTTAGTTATATTGGTGATGAGGTGACAGTCTCCCTTTAATATATTTTTTGCATGTAGTTTACCTAAACCAGAACTGAGAATGAGTCAAAAAATAGTAGAGACAGGGCCAGCAGCAGAAATATAGCAAGAACCCCAGTACTCCCTATTATTTCCATTGACCTTCATATTGGACCCAAAATGCATACCTTTGGGTACAAGGAGTACTGCTATGTTTCCTCTCCAACACAATGATCCTAATATGCCCATTTTTTAGCTCCCATGGTCCAATGTTTGGGTAGTGTGCAGACCGAAGCCAATAGGAGAATACGGGACCTTCATTTCCTTGGGTCCCTAACCACTCCATTTCCCGTACTGCCCTGATGATGGTCCTAACATAATAACCTTTTTGTTATGAGGTTCAGCTGCACTTGCCACTGCATGAGAAAGGTGGTTTTACATGGTGGGAAATCATCTGCTTACTAGTGGTCATGTGCTGTGGCTCACAATTGGGGTTCCAACTTATGGACATGACACCACTTTAGAAACCATGTCTCAACTGCTTATTTATATATAGCCAGTCAGTGTTATACATTTTAAATGTCTACTAAAAAGCCTTTTATAGCTCTCATGTAATTATAATGATAACAAAAGAAAGATTAACAACTGCTGGTGAAAGATGTTCCTCCAAATGTTATATTATAAGTGTACATTCACTGACAAAATAAATAAATCTGACAAGATAAGATGTGGTTGGGCATACAAAATGTCTTTGAGTACATCATAGAGGCATGTCTAGCAGGTGTTGATCTCTCATGAAGTGGTATACTACACAAAAGTAGCCTCTGAAGGCCTTTTTTATAGGGCAGTAGGGAAACATTTTTATACCCTCTTGTGGTAAAATCCATTATCTAATAAGACCACACCAGTAATCATTTACATATCTGAGTTTTGCACCAATTTGACATTTCTATCTGGGTGTTGTTGTTTTTTTTATGTGTGTATATAGGTATTTCTCTATTAGGCATAACAAGCATAAAAATCCAGAGAATAAAAAAAAAATAAAGACTAATAGCTAAATAAATAATATTCACAACATTTTCTGTTACTCATATTGGTTTTGACAAAGTTGGACAGTAGAAAACTGGTGCTGGGGTTCTCTTAACAAAGGTGTTAAAGGCCCTTATCCTAAGGGTGTTATACCTATAGTACCCTGATATTCAGCCTTTAACCTCTATACAGGGATCTGGACTTCGCTGCAAGGGAGCCAATGAGCTTCTACCTCTTGGGGTGATTGACAGCTGGTCCACTTAATAAAAATAAAATTGTACATTTTTCAGAAATGCCCTTGGGGGAACATACTATGTTTTGCTATGGGAACTCAATGAGATCCGTGTAGGCCCCTGCATACAAAGTTTGACCATCTATTGATAACATCATGCCACATTAATAGAGAATTAATTAATTAATAAAGAAGACCAGTATAAAATGGAAAGCCTGAGGGTTACGCACATTGTTGTACAGTATCTTGGCTCAGTTCAACTTCAATTTTTAATCCAATGCTTGCACAACAGAAAATAATCTATATATTTTTTTTCACTTGCTCAGTCAATGTAAAGATTACAAAAAAGAAACATAGTACTGTATAAAGGTAATATGGCTGTCTCCATTGTGCCTCTGTGATACCTTTTCTTCTTCAATGACCAGACAGTACATATAATGCATCAACTGCATTAATGATAATCGTCCTTGCCAATAAAGCACAGGCATCACCTTTCTAACAGGATCTGTTACACATTATATTTCAAGTATCTATTGGCTCATGACAATGGATCTGCTATACACTATAACAGTATCATAAATCAAGAGCCAGTCAGTGAACCTACTTAGAGTAAAATGAAGAAGGCCTCATTTTACATCTTCTAGTTAAAATATAGTTTTCCTGTATGTACTGTTTTGTCCACCGTTACCTTAATTTGTTTCATGAAATCATGCCAATACAGTATTGTGATATGCTAGCAAAACCCCTGACAGACTGCTGTTTACACTACAACCACTGGTTAGCCACACATCTTGTGACATGGAATCACATTTTTTTTTAAAGCTGATCATCTCACGCTACACATCTCAAGATATTTTGAGTTTCCAAGAAAGGAGAACGTTTATACCTATTTCAAATGTTGATGGCATAACGCTAGGATAAGCCACCAATGTCAAATTGATGTTCTGCTTTTATCTCCAAAACGGGCCCCCGAAGTGAAAGCGGGTGCACCGTGCATGCACAGTATGCTCTCCATTCACTGCTAAGATATTTCCAAAAATAGCCAAGTGAGCATGCTCTTGTTTACTTTGCTGGGTTTGTTCTAGAGATAGAAGCGGGTCCCAGAGGTGAGACCCACACCAATCTGAGATAGGAATACCCTTTAAAAAGAGGTCATATCTGTAAGCTTCTTGTACTAATCTGGGTGGAAATCCTGAAGTGACAATATTTATAGCTAAAATCCTTATTGGCTGATAGTTGAAACAAGACTACTGTATATCTACCTTCAGTTTTTGTGATATGCATGACATCTTTCTCATTTCTAAACAATGTTGGCACCAATTTACTTTTAATGTCGGAGCTAATGTTTATTGGCAAAATAAACTCATGCCCTGGGTGGTATTATAGCACCCCTACATAGACGCTAGAAAAACACTATTATTTCTTTTATTCAATTTGTATCACTGATTATTAACACAGTAGGACTCACAACCAAATAATTGCAATAAAACAGCATGTGCAACTTAGAATTTGGGATGGCAGTGGCCCATGTAGAGCTAGTCCGCTGGCACACACAGAGCACATTTTATTGGCCAAGTTTTACAGATGTTCTACTTTAGAAGCCATATGAAAGTATGATTACATTGCCGTTCTTTACCACATATCAACAATATTCTTCTCAAGCTCAATGTTCAAACAACATCTAACTATTTAGAATGACTATTATATTACAATAAATATATACCTTTACTATATAATTAAGACTCACTATTCTATACTTAAATGAATCTGTCCTCTGAATCTGTTGCAACTCGTGGGCTCTATTATGGCTGGACCATAATAGAGTCCATCCATTAATGGAGCCTTCTGTCCTTCAGTGGTCCTGTACAAACCTGCATATAGCGTACATGACAAGTTAGAGTCAACTGGGAAAAGGGAATCTGTTACCAGGAAATTCAATATTAAACCAGGCACAATGCATTGTATGGTTAGTTGAGCTTCCACTTAGTGATCCATTGATTTGTTGCAGGAAAAAAAAAAAACTTACCCATCCTCTGCTAGCTTCTTCTTGTCCTTTCAGGTTCCAGGCCAGATTCCTGCATAGTCATCTAGCCTGGCCCTGTCGATAAAAAAGGAGAGGAAGTGGCTGGCAGAGGAAAGCAGTGGAGCATGGACGTACCAAATGGCTTGGACCCACACTCCAGTTTAATTGTTCATTTACATATGGATTATGAAGTGACAGATCGCTGAGTTTAAAGTATCATTACACACAGCTGAGCTAGTCCTACAAGGCATGGTGTCTAGTTCAACAGTTAATTTCCTGGTGATACATTCCCTTTAAACACTAGAGCAAGATAATATAGTAAACATTACTACTGATGTTTTCTTTCACATCTTTGATAGTTTTAGCCTCACTGCTAAGAGCGAACCAGTCAGATTAATTTTGTGTCCGGTTCGCCAAATTTGGGCCGAACCGAAGTTGTTCTAATTGCCCTCAAAGTTTGAATATAACCCTCTCTAGCCTCCTAGGAGTTTATTTTTTATGATTTTTTCCCCCTCCACCATCCAACTTCCCAACCTTTTCCCAGAAATCCATGGGTTCTGAGAACAGAGACTGGCCATAGTTCAGGTAAGCCTGAACCTGGGCATTGGGGTAGAAGTTGTCAGCTCGCTGACTGACCTCAGCCGGATGCGGCATGTGGAAAACCTCCAGCATGTGGAAAGCCATCATGTTGAGGAGACTGAAACAGTTGCTGTTGCTGCTGTGACTTCTGCTGCTCATGGTGGTGGGAGGAGGATGATTCTGCAGGGTACGGAGGGGGGCCTCCTTTTCAGACACACTGGCAGCAGACTTCTGCTCACTGTAAGCTGCGGCAAGTTGTGTACAGTGTTTCCTAGTAGTAACGTAATTTGTCCTTCCTTTCTGCGAGAGGAAAACATTGGTATGGTTTTCTTCTATTGGATTTGAGGAGATATCACACTGGGAATCCTGCCCTCTTTAAACATTCACACAGGTTTGTTCAGCCTCGTGCACAAATAGATCTCAACTGTATGATACCTGCACCTATCCACGCATAAGTAAAACCGTTACGTCACCTCTCTAAGATACATCTTAAATTATAGCATTTTTTCATTTTTACCTCACTTACTAATCTCGCCACAGAACCTTCATGGAATCTGTCTGTATAGGCCGGCCCACCAGGAGGACAGCAGTTCCCTCTCTCCATTCCATACAACCCCCCACCCTTCCATTACCTCAGTTTTTGTTGGCTATATTAACCCCTTCACCCCCGGAGCTTTTTTCGGTTCTGCATTTTCGTTTTGCGCTCCCTGCCTTCAAACAGCCATAACGCTTTTATTTTTCTGTTCACATAGCTGTATGAGGGCTTGTTTTTTGCGGGACAAGTTGTACTTTCCAACTCCACCATTTAATATTGCATACGGTGTAGTGGGAAGCAGGAAAAAAATTCCAAACCGGGTGAAATTGCAAAGAAAACGCTATTCCGCTACAGTTCTACGGGTTTCTTATTTACAGCGTTCGATGTGCATTAAAACTGATCTGTTACTTTCATTCTACTGGTCAGTACGAATCCGGCAATACCTAATATGTATAGTTTTTCCTGCGTTTTCATAGTGATAAAATAATTAGAAAGTTGCCCTTTTTTTTTTTTTTTTTTCCTTGTCAAATCTTGACCCCTATAACTTTTTGGTATTTATGTGTACAGAGCTGTACAGGGGCTCATTTTTTGCGGGACGATCTGAAGTTTTTATTGATACCATTCTGGGGTGTGTATGACTTTTTGATCACTTTTTATTTAATTTTTTTTAGAAAAAAAAGCGACAAAAAACGGCAAATCGCCATTTGGACGCTTTTTTCCGCCACACAATTCGCCGTATTGGAATTTTTTTTTTATATTTTAAAAGTACGGGCGTTTTCGGTCACGGTGATACCCATGATGTCTATATTTATTGTTATTTAGGTATTTATTTTTTACTTATACGGAAAGGGGGGTGATTTGAACTTTTACATCTTTTTTATTTTTTATATATTTTTTAACATTTTTTTTTTTTTTTTACTATTAGAAAGCTCAAATATGGGCTTATATATTGTGGCTTTTTTTTTTTCTTTATGAGCAATTATGGATTTTATAGACTCAGAAATCCATGAGTTGCTCATTTCTTATCCTGGCCTGCCATCTAGTGGCCAGAATAAGAATTGCACTTTGAAAACTGTAATCCTCACCAGCGAGGATTACAGTTTTCATATGGTGTACAGATACCCCGATTGGCCACACGGGGTGTCTGTACACCACCCGGAAGCGAATGCTTCCGGGTTGAAACGCAACTAGATGCCGTGATCACGTGTGATCACGGCATCTAATCAACCAGGAAGACGCCGCCGATGGCGGTAAGTAGCGGCAAGTCTCTGCTGTTAGAAACAGCAGAGACTTGCCGGCCATGACGCCCGCCGCACCCGCGAGCGGGCGCCATGTGCCCGCATCGCCCCAGCGCCGTACATGTACGGCGCTGGGCGCGAAGGGGTTAAATCGAAATGTTTATTTTGAGACGGTTGATACTGATGATTATAACAACCCTTACAGTGATAACTCATGTTTCCCTCTGTTCTCCTAGCAATTTGTCACACTGTACTGCTTTGCGATTATATGTTTGCGAAGGAATTGCTGTATAACCATCTGCCTACTGTATTTGTAATCGACTGTCACTGTTTGATTTTTGAAAAAATTCCAATAAACAAATATTTTAAAAGAAAAAGAAACAAATTGAGAAAAATGGCTGAAAAATACATTCAGCTTGCTAGGTTTTCACAAAACCTGACTGACTCCAATACAACTATGCCACAAATCGAAACACTGCTAATGTAGATATTATCCAGTGGCGTAGCTACCAGGGAAGCAGGGGAAGCAGCTGCTTCGGGGCCTGAGCTCAGAAGGGGCCCGGGAGCAGTCACTGTACTTGGTCAAACCGGGCCCCTGTCAGAGCAGCTGACTTCCCCTGCACCAGGTCCAGAGTCCTGCACTTTTCACCCCTGACACTGACCTGGACATCAGTGACATTGCTCCGCCTCTCCCGAGCATCAGGACGGTCCGATGTGGGTGGAGTTATCATAGCTCCGCCCCTTTCCTACCCGCGATTCTTGCAGCCTGAACCTTTCATACCCAGCATGCTGAACATCAGTTGGATTGCCACAACTCCGCCAGTGATGTGAGTGACAGGGGAACTGGGGTTGTATTCAGCTTTCCCAGACTGTCTCTGTGACATGCAGTACAGTAGGAAAGCTGGGTGACATTACATCATGAGATGTCATCCAGCTTCCCTGCTATCCTGCATGGCACAAGTGCAGAGGCATTAAGAGGCACAGCAGGAAAGCTGGGCGTCCATATATGTATATTGTGTGTGCATCCATGTATGTGGACAGTGTGTGTATGAGTGCGTCTATGTATATGGTGAGTGCATGTATGTGGAGAGTGCATCTATGTATGTGGAGAGTGCGTCCATGTATGTGGACAGTGTGTGTATGAGTGTATCCATGTATGTGGAGAGTGCGTGTATGAGTGCGTCCATGTATGTGGAGAGTGCGTGTATGAATGCGTCTATGTATATGGTGAGTGCATGTATGTGGAGAGTGTGTGTATAAGTGTGTCTATGTATATGGTGAGCGCATGTATGTTGAGAGTGCATCCATGTATGTGGAGAGTGCATCCATGTATGTGGAGAGTGCGTCCATGTATGTGGAGAGTGCGTGTATGACTGCGTCCATGTATGTGGGGAGTGCGTCCATGTATGTGGAGAGTGCGTCCATGTATGTGAAGAGTGCGTGTATGACTGCGTCCATGTATGTGGGGAGTGCATTGGTAACACATTGGTTACTGATTTATTTTACAAACCAACGGATTGGAACAGCTTATTGAGGTTTGAGTCTTGTCACCCACGCCCTATGGTACATGCATTACCTTACAGTCAAATGTTGAGGGCATACAGAATAGTGGATGACAAATCCAGATTATCCCAGCGTTTAGATGAAGTATCCAGCATGTTCACACAGAGGGGATATCCTAGAAGATTAGTGGATGGACATAGACAACGCTTGATGACACAGAGGGATAACATGTCCCAAAGAAAAACCAATAATAAGATGACTCGGGTTCCATTTGTATCTACATACTCGGAACATAGTAAGAAGATAGCGACCATTATACACAAACATTGGCACTATATATCCGAATATATGCAACATGTGCCAGAATTACGTAACCCCCCTTTACTTTCATATCGCAGATCCCCAAGTCTTAGAGATAGGTTGGTCAAGACTGAAATTTGTAGACCAATCAGATTAGTGCAGAGCACTATTGGGCCACCAAGGTTGGGATGCTTTCCATGCCTTTCATGTGTTAACTGTCCCTACATGTTGAAGGGCAATATGTTTAGACATCCCAACAATAACAATAGTGTTCGTGTGAGACATTTTTTAACGTGCAATTCGAGTTATGTGATTTATATTCTCACCTGCCCATGCAATATGTGGTATGTGGGAGAGACCACACTTGAAGTGAAAACGAGAATAATTAATCATCAATATAGTATTAGACAGAAAAGAAAAGATCTTCCGGTTCCCAAACATTTTGTGGAGGCAGGACA
The DNA here is from genome assembly GCA_900303285.1 of Rhinella marina. Classification (NCBI taxonomy): domain Eukaryota; kingdom Metazoa; phylum Chordata; class Amphibia; order Anura; family Bufonidae; genus Rhinella; species Rhinella marina. The sequence goes on from ONZH01010339.1 coordinate 421,695, forward strand.
TAATGAAAAGGACCTGAGGTTCATGGTCATTGACCACGTTCCACCACTTCTACGTGGGGGTAATAGGGAGAGGGTCCTATGTCGCAAGGAGTTATAATGGATTTACAAATTGCAGACATTGAAACCACATGGTCTTAATGTTGACTTTAATTTGAAGATTTGAAGGCAGAGATATAGCCCCTGTGTAGCTGTCCATTGGTCCTCTGGTGGGGAATAGACGAGGTGACAATTGTGCTTTGTTATATTTTATTATGTGACTATAATTGATCATGCTGTTTTTTTCTTTTCCAGATCTCATTGATTATACAAGCAATCCCTCAGGATCACCACACATGAGTATTATATACCCGGTTTATATTGATATTCATAGTGAATTATGTACCATATTGATTTTAAAGGTTGGAGTCAGTGTATGGGACACATACATACTAAGTGGGCACTCGAATCTTGGCAGTTGTATATGTAATATATCGAGGCAATAGGTCGCCCTGGAGGTGGCTGTCATCTATATAATAAGGTTGGCGATATAGGTGGCATACAGACCCGAGGGAGCATGTATGTGGCACTTGGTGTGTGCAGAGACCCTGTAACAGACCGGGTGCCACTCTCAGGTAGACACCTTCCGGGGGCTAGGATTACCTACCGGTGATGTCGGCCCTCTCCCAGAGGTCTGGTGACAACACTATGCCATGTCCTAATTATGCTGACTGAAATCACAGAGCTAATACATTTATTAGCAATATGTATGAATATATGCACTGATTGGGTGCATTGCACTTATAATTTATAGGAGAGCATCAGATGCAGAATGGCTATTTATCCATTATATAATGTGGATTGAATGCCGTCACTTGAAAAGTGCCCACACACATTGACTCATGTACCTATGTTGAGAGTACGCATGCGCCTGGTATCCGCGATAATCTTCTATAGAGATTTGTATTGCGCAGGCGTACGATCTTTGACACCGAACAGGTGTCCGGTCAGGTGATGCGCAGTACGCGTACGTCACCTGAGACACATGATCGCATCTCCATACAACATAACACAATGCGCACGCCCCGAAATGAGCGCTTGCGCACTTCACTCTCTATAACGCCGGATGAGGCCTTTTTGATAAGGGTTCGATATACTCTTCTGTGGATGATCTTGTGAGTTGTAAACTTTATTGATACATGTTTTTAAGTCACGATACACGTGGATGTGTAATAGAGGTGTTATGGACACAGTATTTTATTCCCATGGATTGGGTCGTAATAGCACTAGGGATGTATAAGAACACATGGCAATGTATGTTATGTATATGATTCAGAACACGTGTCACACGTTTTCTTTATTATTATTATTATTTGTGTTTACATTATTATGTTTTGATGCTGATTGGATATTTTATACACACCCCCTTATTTGTATTCCCGCCTTGGCTGGGTATATATATCTTTGTGTGAGCACTTGTCACTATGCTTGAGAAAGGCCGCAGTGAGCGTGCCAAAACGTTGCATCTGGGTGAATAAACACCGTATATCACACTTTGGAGTGCTGCCTCATTTTGCGATACTATTGATCAACATGGGCCTAAGGTCTGGTTGCCCTGGAGGATTTTGCACCCACATTCTCATTAACGGAGTGCTGCTGTTTTTCTGTTTTATAAGTGCGTCTATGTATATGGTGAGCGCATGTATGTGGAGAGTGCGTCCATGTATGTGGAGAGTGCGTCCATGTATGTGGAGAGTGCGTCCATGTATGTGAAGAGTGCGTGTATGACTGCATCCATGTATGTGGGGAGTGCGTCCATGTATGTGGAGAGTGCGTCCATGTATATGGAGAGTGTGTGTATGACTGCGTCCATGTATGTGGAGAGTGCGTCCATGTATGTGAAAAGTGCGTGTATGACCACGTCTATGTATGTGAAGAGTGCGTGTATGACTGTGTCCATGTAAGTGGGGAGGGGGGGCCCATACAAAAATTTGCTGTGGGGCCCAGTCAGTTCTAGCTACGCCTCTGATATTATCATTTTTTACAATACAGTGGTCCTTCAAGATACAATATTAATTGGTTCCAGGAAGACCATTGTATGTTGAAACCATCAACTGACTGAGGAAGCTGCGAAGCTCTGGTAGGTGCCGCAACTACATCACAGCTTACCAAGCACAGTGCCATGCATTGGATAGTGGCTGTGCTTAGTTTTGCATCTCAACCTCATTCTGCACCTGCACCTAGACCCGTGATGGCTAACCTCTGGCACTCCAGCTGTGGTAAAACTACAACTCCCAAGATGCACACTTGCTTGGCTATTCTCAGAACTCCATAGAAATGAACGGAGCATGCTGGGAGTCGTAGTTTCACCACAGCTGGAGTGCAAGAGGTTAGCCATCACTGGCCTAGACCATGGGACCAACAAACGTGAAGTAACATGGCCTAGGAAGAGGCCTAAATGTTCACTTCAACAGCTCATAGAAGGGGGTGCCCAGAGTCAGACCCCCATCACTCAGATATTAATGACTTATCCTGAGGCAGGCCATTAATGTCAAAATCCTGGAGAATCCTTTTAATTCTAAAAAGAGATAATATTATAATTTAGATTGGATGGCTCGGTTTGTAAGTTGACATCTGACCAGTGCAAAATCTGCATAAAATCTTTATATTCTCCTTGTATTTGTTTGCATTATCTCTAGATAGAGTATTCTGGCTTCCTGTCACACTCCACAAAAATAAAATACAAAGACCTTTGGAAACCAACATAAATGTATCTACGTAAATCTTTACAGTAGAAATGTATCTTAATTTTTAATGTACCGTATGTTAAGAAATAGAGATGAGCGAGTAGTGTTCGATCGAGCCGGTATTCGATCGAATACTACGCTATTCGGCATACTCGATTTCAATCGAGTATAACGGCGATGGCGCACTTAGAATTCGTTTCCCCTCCCACCTTCCCTGGCGCTCTTTTTCCACCAATCACCATGCAGGGGGGGTATGACAGGCCCGCGGAGCACGCTGGCAGCGCGAAAACGGCGTCTACACGCATTGGCTGGAAAAACCATGTGACCTCGAATCATAAAAACTCAGCTCTTCCTGCTCGTTCGCATATGCTGCGTCAGGGACAGAGGCTGGAGAAGGGAGAGATAGGTTTTAGCTGTTGGACAGGCAGGAGCGTGATTAAAAGCCCTTATCAGGGCTACTATAGTGCAGTACAGTGATAGCTTTACTACCATATACACTCTGCAGAGAACGGCTGCTGTATTCAGGGATAGCTGCTGGAGTAGGGACAGAGAGAGGCATTAGTGGTGTATTAGGTGCTCTGCTACATACCAAACTATATTTGGCACTACTGTTCTGCGTTCTTTTTGGCTGCAAAACCCTGTTATATACCTAGTGTGTATATGCACCATCTGATCTGGCAGTATACGGCTGTGTACTTTTTTTTTTTTTTTAAATACAGTTTTTTTGGCTCTAGTGTTCTGGGTTCTGTGTGCCTGCAATACCCTTTTTGTATACCAGGTGTAAATACCCACCGTCTGACCTGTTAGTACACGGCTGTGTACCTAGAAATATAAAAAAAATAGGCCTTTTCATTGGCACCTGTACTGTGCGTTCTCTTGCAAAATAATTTTATATACGTGGTGTTAATACACACCGTCTGAACTGTTAGTACACGGCTGTGTACCTAGAAATATAAAAAAAAAATAGGCCTTTTCATTGGCACCTGTACTGTGCGTTCTCTTGCAAAATAATTTTATATACATGGTGTTAATACACACCGACTGAACTGTTAGTACACGGCTGTGTACCTAGAAATATAAAAAAAATAGGCCTTTTCTTTGGCACCTGTACTGTGCGTTCTCTTGCAAAATAATTTTATATACGTGGTGTTAATACACACCGTCTGAACTGTTAGTACACGGCCGTGTACCTAGAAATATAAAAAAAAATAGGCCTTTTCTTTGGCACCTGTACTGTGCGCTCTCTTGCAAAATAATTTTATATACGTGGTGTTAATACACACCGTCTGAACTGTTAGTACACGGCTGTGTACCTAGAAATATTAAAAAAATAGGCCTTTTCTTTGGCACCTGTACTGTGCGTTCTCTTGCAAAATAATTTTATATATGTGGTGTTAATACACACCGTCTGAACTGTTAGTACACGGCTGTGTACCTAGAAATATAAAAAAAAATAGGCCTTTTCTTTGGCACCTGTACTGTGCGTTCTCTTGCAAAATAATTTTATATACGTGGTGTTAATACACACCGTCTGAACTGTTAGTACATGGCTGTGTACCTAGAAATATAAAAAAAATAGGCCTTTTCTTTGGCACCTGTACTGTGCGTTCTCTTGCAAAATAATTTTATATACGTGGTGTTAATACACACCGTCTGAACTGTTAGTACACGGCTGTGTACCTAGAAATATAAAAAAAATAGGCCTTTTCATTCGCACCTGTACTGTGTGTTCTCTTGCAAAATAATTTTATATACTTGGTGTTAATACACACCGTCTGAACTGTTAGTACACGGCTGTGAAGGCAAAATATTGTAACCAAAAAAAAATAAAATGCGGAGGGGGGCTAGCGGAATCGGACGTGGACGGGGGCGCTTCCACACAGTTGTCCACCAGCCAGTCATCCACACAGTCTCACTCTGACCCTCCTTCCTCCACACCTGGCCAACAGAGTCATCCCACCATTGACCCCTCCCAGGAGCTCTTTTCGGGTCCTTTTTCAGATGTGCCGGAAGAATCCCAGGAGCTAGCAGAGGAATTTGTTTGTAGTGATGCCCAAACACTTGAGTATTCGCCATCTCCTGCTGATGTGGACCCTGAACCAGCATCTGTTATCATGAGCGATGATGATGATGAGACGCAGTTGCCATCAAGGGAGGCTGTTGGAATGTCCAGTGGGCAGGAGGAGGAGCAGAGTGAGGAAGTGGAAGAGGAGGTGGTGGATGACGAAATGACCGACCCCACTTGGCCAGGGGTGATGTCCAGCGGGGAAAGTAGTGGAGAGGTGGTGGTCTGCGCAGCACCGAAAAAGGCAGCAAGAGGCAGAGGGATGTCCAGAGGCAGAGGGATGTCCAGAGGCAGAGGGATGTCCAGAGGCAGAGGGATGTCCAGAGGCAGAGGACAGTCCAGACAGAGAAGTGAGGCCACAGCCAGCAGGGCCGAAGCTGTTCCTGGCAGCAGGCAGTCGCGCGAAGCTCCCCCATCGAGGCCTCGTACTTCTGTGGTGTGGAGATTTTTTAATGTTTGTGCGGATGACAAACTGAGCGCGGTTTGCACACTCTGCCACTCAAAACTGAGTAGGGGCTCTGAGAAGAGCAATATGACCACCTCAGGCATGCGGCGTCACTTGGAAGTCAAGCGCTGGGCTGAGTGGGAGAGAGCAAACGCAATACAACCTGCGCCCGGTCTTGCTGCCACTGCCTCTTCCCCTTTGTTGTGTGCTGCCACTGCGGTCCAGACCTCCAGCCAGGACACCTCCACATCTGCCTCTGCCTCGGCTACTTTGGGGCCTTCTCCTTCAGCCTCCCCTTCCCCAGCATCTTCGCCTGCACCTTCACACTCCTCGTCCCATCAACTGTCCATCTCGCAGGCGTTCGACCGCAGGCGGAAGTACGCCTCGAGTCACCCCCAAGCCCAAGCCTTAAACTGCCACATCTCCAAACTGCTGGCCCTGGAGATGTTGCCGTTTAGGCTTGTGGAGACGCAGGCCTTCCGCGACCTGATGGCGGCTGCCGCACCTCGCTATTCCGTCCCCAGCCGCCACTACTTTTCCCGGAGTGCCGTCCCCGCCGTGCACCAGCACGTGTCGCGTAACATCAGGCGGGCCCTGAGGTACGCAGTCAGCGCAAAGGTCCACTTGACCACCGACTCGTGGACAAGCGCTTGCGGCCAGGGACGATACATCTCTTTGACGGCACACTGGGTGAATGTTGTGGAAGCGGGGACGGGGTCGCAAACAGAGACGGCCTACCTACCACCCACGCCCAAGATTGCCAGCACGGGTTCTGATAAACCCCCCTCCTCTTCCTCCTCCTCCTCCTCTGCCTTAACATCGCCCTCAGCCGCTAGCTGGAAGCGTTGCAGCACTGGCGTGGGGAGACGTCAGCAGGCGGTGCTTAAGCTCATCAACTTGGGCGACAGGAAGCACAGCGCCCCAGAGGTGAGGGACGCCATATTGCAGCAGACGGAGATGTGGCTGTCGCCGCTGCAGCTAGGACCAGGCATGGTCGTGTGCGATAATGGCCGTAACCTGGTGGCGGCTCTGGAGCTTGCCGAACTCAATCACGTACCATGCCTGGCCCACGTTTTTAATCTGGTAGTCCAAAAATTTCTAAAGACTTACCCCAACCTGGCAGAGCTACTGGTGAAAGTGCGGCGCTTGTGCGCTCACTTTCGGAAGTCAACTGTAGCTGCTGCTAGCTTAAAAAAACTCCAGCAACGCCTCCATTTGCCTGAACATCGGCTGTTGTGCGACCTGCCGACTCGCTGGAATTCCACCTATTCCATGTTGGCCAGGGTGTGTGAGCAGCAGAGAGCATTGATGGAGTACCAGATTATGAATCCACGCGTGCCTCCAACTCAGCTCCCTCAGTTTGCCAACCATGAGTGGCCATGGATGGCAGACATATGCGATATACTGCGTATCTTTGAGGAGTCCACCAAGAAGGTCAGCAGCGAGGACGCTATAGTGAGCGTAACCATCCCGCTCCTATGCGTCCTTAAAGAATCGCTCATCGCAATAAGGGAGAACGCATTGCACGCAGAGGAGACGGGGGTAGGAGGAGACGCAACGGAGCTACACAGTCAGACCACACTTTTGTCTGTTTCACGGTGGCAGTTGCAGGAGGAGGAGGATGAGGAGGAGGACGACATGGAGGTGGCTGTGGAAGAGGAGGAGGATGCTGGCGGCGAGGGTAGCAGTCAGGCTGTGTGCGTCCCATTGGTTCAGCGCGGATGGGGCGGAGAGGAGGCGGAAGAGGAAGAGGAGGAAATGGCAAGTGATCCTTCTGGTGGGGGCAGTGACGTCATGCCTATTCAGAGTCTGGCACACATGGCTGACTTCATGCTGGGCTGCTTTTCCCGGGACACACGTGTTGTCCGGATAGTGGAGAACAAACTGTACTGGGTCTTCGCAATCCTGGACCCCCGGTATAAAGATAACGTCTCATCTTTTATTCCGGTAGAGGAGAGGACGAATCGATTGCTGGAATACCAGAGGGAACTCGTGCAGAACATGATGGAGATTTTCCCACCCACCATCGCTGGCGGCAGAGAGGAGAGGGTCTCCCAGAGTCCCACAACATCGATCAGGCCCACAGCCACCAGGGGAACACTCTCCAAGGTGTGGGACACGTTCATGGCACCCCCTCGTGCAACTTCCATCACTGCGGGGCCCGCTATCAGCAGGAGGGACAAGTATCGGCGGATGTTGCGGGAGTACCTGGCAGACCGTACCCCTGTCCTCCCCGATCCCTCGGCGTCCTACACTTACTGGGTCTCAAAGTTGGACACGTGGCTGGAACTGTCCCTGTATGCCTTGGAGGTGCTTGCCTGCCCTGCCGCCAGCGTGCTATCAGAAAGGGTGTTCAGCGCAGCCGGGGGCATTATAACCGATAAGCGCAGCCGCCTGTCAACCGACAGTGCCGACAGGCTGACGCTAATCAAAATGAACAGCAAGTGGATTGACCCGGACTTTGCTTCTCCAACAGTGGAAAGCAGCCAAAAGTGAAGTGCCATCTGTATGAAGTGCCATTTCCTCCTCCACCTCCTCCTCCTCCTCCTCCTCCTTAACCGCCGTAGATTTGCTCCATAAAAAAAAAAAAAATTTATGGCTCACCTCTTGGGCCTACAAACAATTTTAAGAGGTCTCACCTCTTGGGCCTACAAACAATTTTTAAGAGGTCTCACCTCTTTAGCCTCCACACAATTTTTAAGACGTCTCACCTATTTGGCCTCCACGTAATTTTTAAGAGGTCTCACCTCTTGGGCCTCCACGTAATTTTTAAGAGGTCTCACCTCTTGCGCCTCCACATAATTTTTAAGAGGTCTCACCTCTTGGGCCTCCACATAATTTTTAAGAGGTCTCACCTCTTGGGCCTCCACATAATTTTTAAGAGGTCTCACCTCTTGGGCCTCCACATAATTTTTAAGAGGTCTCACCTCTTGGGCCTCCACATAATTTTAAGAGGTCTCACCTCTTGGGCCTCCACATAATTTTTAAGAGGTCTCACCTCTTGGGCCTCCACATAATTTTTAAGAGGTCTCACCTCTTGGGCCTCCACATAATTTTTAAGAGGTCTCACCTCTTGGGCCTCCACATAATTTTTAAGAGGTCTCACCTCTTGGGCCTACAAACAATTTTTCTCATGCCTCACCTCTTGGGCCTACAAACAATTGTTAAGAGGTCTCACCTCTTGGGCCTACAAACAATTTTTATTATGGCTCACCTCTTGGGCCTTAATACAATTGTTAAGAGGTCTCACCTCTTGGGCCTCCATATAATTTTTTCGAGGGCTCACCTCAAGCTAACTTTGCGCACTCATTAAAATATTTTCACAACAAGGACCTAAGAGCCCTCGATGGGAGAGCTTTGTGTGGGGGCCTGTTATAGGGAAGAGATGCGGCCCTGCGGGCTCTAGCCTGCCTTCTCCATGAGCCTCTGGCCAGCCCACGGCCTCTTCCTGCCTTTTGCGGTCCTACGCATCCCTCAACATCCCCACTGCTTTACCTGCTAGACATGACACTGGGCCAGGTCGGGTCACTGACATCTCAAGCGCCAACAATTGGGCATTTTAAGGCTTCTGCATGTGTTTGAGTTGTTTTTACATTTTAAAGAAGACATGTCTGACCACATCTCACACACACACACAATGACAATTAGGGGTGGGGTCTATTTGCTTTCCCCTTTGCCTATGCCATCTGTGGTTGTCATAGGCAACGTGATTTTAAGGGGTGCAGAATTTTATCTTCTTTTTTGTCTAGTTTGGCTTGGGGTCCATGGCAATGTAGAGGAAAGAAGGTTTCCTTGTATGGTCTCACTTTACAGAGAGGTTACATTGTCTTTGGAGTGTATTGTTGAGAGGCTGTGATAGTGGCGTAATAGTGCGACTTGGGCGCGTTATATGCACCCAGACATGCTTCCCCTGCTGTCCCAGTTGCATTCCAGCAGTGTTGGCATCCTTTTCTGAGGTTTCAGGGTGGACTTGGTGACCTCCAAGTGGTCGAATTGAGATTTCCAAGTGGCAAGCATTTTTTTCCCATAGACTTTAATGGGATTCGATATTCGGTCGAATAGTCGAATTTCGCGGTCTATTCGAATCGAATTTCGAACTTTCGAATATTCTACTCGCTCATCTCTATTAAGAAATAAACAAAAGTTTTCTAGTGAAAATTTCTTTTTGTGTATAAGTTCATTTAAAAGGGTTATCTCACAAATTAAATAATATGTGAAGTAATGCATACCATTATTTTAACTAAAATGCAAAAAAAAAAAATGCTGCTCTCCTGTTTAGTTTTCTCCAATTTTAGCTTCTTTACTCTGCAACTCTGATTTTTCAGTGGAGTTCATCCCATGTTACCATAAAGCACCTACATCTTCCAATAGTGTCAATACTGTTCCCACCCCCCCCCCAGTATAAAAAATAATCCCTCACACAAAGCCCTAGCGATTCCCCCATCCTCCACTATATACAGTGCCTTGCGAAAGTATTCGGCCCCCTGGAACTTTTCAAACTTTTGCCACATTTCAGGCTTCAAACAAAAAGATATAACATTTTAAATTGTGGGTCACAATTGTGAAGTGGACGAAATTTATTGGATCATTTAAACTTTTTTTGTAATAATAAAACTGAAAATTGGGGCGTGCAAAATTATTCGGTCCCCTCGCATTAATACTTTGTTGCTCCACCATCGTTGCTGCGATTACAGCTGCAAATCGCTTGGGGTATGTCTCTATCAGTTTTGCACATCTAGTGACTGAAATTCATTGACCATTCTTCCTTGCAAAACAGCTCGAGCTCTTTGAGGTTGGATGGAGAGCGTTTGTGAACAGCTGTTTTCAGCTCTTTCCACATATTCTCAATTGGATTCAGGTCTGGACTTTGACTTGGCCATTCTAAGACCTGGATACCTTTATTTTTGAACCATTCCTACAAAAAAAGTTGAAATGATACAATAAATTTCGTTCCCCTTTACAATTGTGACCCACTTGTTGTTGATTCTTCACCAAAAATTTAAAATGTTATATCTTTTTGTTTGAAGCCTGAAATGTGGCAAAAGGTTGAAAAGTTCCAGGGGGCCGAATACTTTCGCAAGGCACTATATATATATATATATATATATATATATATATACACACACACTCACCGGCCACTTTATTAGGTACACCATGCTAGTAACGGGTTGGACCCCCTTTTGCCTTCAGAACTGCCTCAATTCTTCGTGGCATAGATTCAACAAGGTGCTGGAAGCATTCCTCAGAGATTTTGGTCCATATTGACATGATGGCATCACACAGTTGCCACAGATTTGTCGGCTGCACATCCATGATGCGAATCTCCCGTTCCACCACATCCCAAAGATGCTCTATTGGATTGAGATCTGGTGACTGTGGAGGCCATTTGAGTACAGTAAACTCATTGTCATGTTCAAGAAACCAGTCTGAGATGATTCCAGCTTTAGGACATGGCGCATTATCCTGCTGAAAGTAGCCATCAGATGTTGGGTACATTGTGGTCATAAAGGGATGGACATGGTCAGCAACAATACTCAGGTAGGCTGTGGCGTTGCAACGATGCTCAATTGGTACCAAGGGGCCCAAAGAGTGCCAAGAAAATATTCCCCACACCATGACACCACCACCACCAGCTTGAACCGTTGATACAAGGCAGGATGGATCCATGCTTTCATGTTGTTGACGCCAAATTCTGACCCTACCATCCGAATGTCGCAGCAGAAATCGAGACTCATCAGACCAGGCAACGTTTTTCCAATCTTCTACTGTCCAATTTCGATGAGCTTGTGCAAATTGTAGCCTCAGTTTCCTGTTCTTAGCTGAAAGGAGTGGCACCCAGTGTGGTCTTCTGCTGCTGTAGCCCATCTGCCTCAAAGTTCGACGTACTGTGCGTTCAGAGATGCTCTTCTGCCTACCTTGGTTGTAACGGGTGGCAATTTGAGTCACTGTTGCCTTTCTATCAGCTCGAACCAGTCTGCCCATTCTCCTCTGACCTCTGGCATCAACAAGGCATTTCCGCCCACAGAACTGCCACTCACTGGATGTTTTTTCTTTTTCGGACCATTCTCTGTAAACCCTAGAGATGGTTGTGCGTGAAAATCCCAGTAGATCAGCAGTTTCTGAAATACTCAGACCAGCCCTTCTGGCACCAACAACCATGCCACGTTCAAAGGCACTCAAATCACCTTTCTTCCCCATACTGATGCTCGGTTTTAACTGCAGGAGGTTGTCTTGACCATGTCTACATGCCTAAATGCACTGAGTTGCCGCCATGTGATTGGCTGATTAGAAATTAAGTGTTAATGAGCAGTTGGACAGGTGTACCTAATAAAGTGGCCGGTGAGTGTGTATATATATATATATATATATATATATATATATATTTAGATGTAGATATAAATGAAAAGTGTCAAGGCTGCTTCACCTACATCACTGTAAGACCACTAGGCCGGCACTGAGAGACAGAAGAGAAGGGAAGCTACTGAACATGTTAGTCCACCATTTAATGCAGTAAAAGGTGGACCAAAATTTTGGTAACAGGAGAAAAAGCAGGTGGAGCTACCAGAAACTGTAAAGTAAATAAGACCTAGCAATATTTATGTTGAATGTATATGGCAATATGAATTTATTTAAAATGCCCTATTACCTGCATTTTTTGCCCTAGACGCACCAGACCATAAGACGCACCTAGGTTTTAGAGGAGGACAATAAGAAAAAAATATTTTTCATTAGACCTCCAATCAGACCCCCAATTTTAATCAGACCTCAGCTCACAGCCCCAATCAGACCCCCGATGTTAATGCCCATACATGGTGCTGGGATGCATCATGTATGGGCACCTGCAAAAAGGTATTTATTTCATTGTGATGCTTTGATTACTTGAATATTCTGTAGTTTAGGAACCACAGCTGAAAATTTACTATGTCTGACCATCATTTATAAAATCAATTATCTAGCGACGTTAGACTGGAATTTGTTTTGAAATCAATCTAGAAGACAGAAGAAGATACTCAGCCGCAACAGATAACAGTGATTAATTGAGAAAGCCCTAGATTTTCTATAACTGAATTATATTAAAGTTTTCAGCACTTTGCTGCTTAGTTTTGCAAAAAATATTTAAAAAATAATTGAATAAGCCATGGCCTTAAATGCTTTCTACTGTTCTATGAGGACATATAGACATCATGAGGCCTCTTCGGGATCTTTTCTATGAGCCAGAACTGAGAGCCTTTGCCACTCTGGGCTTGCTTATGTATTGACTAATCATTCATTACATCCAATTGCACCCAAAGAGGCCATCGTGGCTATCTTGACTGCAAAAACCGTGCAAATTCTCGAGCGGGGTGACATTTGATGCCACCAGGTCGATACACTGGCTTGGCCAGCGTGATGGCATCATCATGTCACCGCGTGAGATTTCGCGTGATGTCTTCAATGAAGTTGGCCATGACAGCCTCTTTGAGAGCAAATGGGTTTTTTTTTTTACCCTAATTAACCTCTTAAAGGCCAAAATTGTAGCCTCACAAATGCAAATTACTTCACCGCAAATCAAATTTCTTTGTGAAATTCGACGAAACAGCCAAATTGAATTTTTCATAACTTTGCTCATCTCTATGTGACATATAAGAAATTATTATTATTACTGTCCACAGTGGGGCTCACAATCTAAGCTCCTTATCAGTATGTCTTTTGAGTGTGGGTTGAAACTGGAGTACCTGTAGGAAACCCACGCAAAAATCTACCTAAATTAACCCAATTCTTACTTCAAAAGGTGTGTGAAATAGTAGTTTCCCATATTTTCCTTTCAGTCCCATGTAAATAACATCCCTCTCTATCTATAGCCCCTTTCAAAATATAGCCCATGTAAATAACATTGCTTCCCTCCCTTCAGCCCCTCCAATATACACTCCCATGTAAATAACATCATCCCCTTTCCAGCCGCCTTCAACATACAGTCCCATGTAAATAACATCACTTCCTCCATAGCTGCCTTTAACATTCAGTCTCATGTAAATAACATGACTCTATCCCACAGCGACCATCAACACACAGTCCCATGTAAATAATATGACCCCCTCCCCAGCCACCTCTAGCACACAGTCCCATGTAAATAACATCTCTGCCCAGCACCTTCCAACATTCAGTCCCATGTAAATAGCATCACTCCCTCCCACAGCCGCCTTCAACATACAGTCCCATGTAAATAACAACACTCCCTCCCCAGCCCTCTCCAACATTCAGTCCCATGTAAATAACATCACTCCCTCCCCAGCCACCTCCAGCACACAGTCACATATAAATAACATCACTCCCTCCCACAGCCTCCTTCAACATACAGCCCCATGTATATAACAACTGCTTTGATCTGTATTATAATGCCCCCCTTTAGTCCTCTGTCTTGTATTAATGCTCCCAATAGTGCCCATGAATTATACTGGGCTCCTCTCTTCCTGCAAGATTTCAGCTGTTTCAGCTTGCTGACAACCTTGCAGGCATATCAAAGAGGGGCATTTTGTTTTGCATGTATTTCATTATTATTATTTTTTAAAATGTTTTTAGAGTTTTATATACCTTTAATAGAGATGAGCGAACATATTCGTAAAGATTCGTTATCCGCACGAATATTTGCACACTCGTATTCGTTACTCGGGCGAATAGCGTGTGAAATTCAGGGTTTTTCTTCAACTCCTCCCTGCATGTTTAGCACCTATTTCTTAGTCAATAAACATGCAGGGAAGCCTGGGGGACCTCCTGCCTTTCTACGTGTCAAGGAGTGATTGACTGCCTGCATCAGGTGACGTACGAATATATATACACATATAAATGCGTACGCCCGGGGCTCGGATCACACAGCTTGTGGTTTTAGGAGAGGGAAAGACTGTGTGTGTGATAGGGAAGCATTCGAAATAAGCGAATATTAGTTTCTATTAGGCAGGGAACTGCATTTGTGACCCAAAAGTCTTTTTTAAGACTACAATCTAGCTACAGAAGTGCAAATCATATTTCTGCAAGCAGCCCAGCAGAAATATACTGCAGTCTGTAGAGTCACTGTCTGACCCTACAGATACAGAATACCCTCCAGTGTTGCTATTGTGTGTGCATAAGCTAACTTCATACATTCTATACTTAGGACGTATATATAGACTATATCAATATAGACATATACAGTCATATGAAAAAGTTTGGGCACCCCTATTAAACTTAATCATTTTTAGTTATAAAAATTTGGGTTTTTGCAACAGCTATTTCAGTTTGATATATCTAATAACTGATGGACACTGTAATATTTCTGGATTGAAATGAGGTTTATTGTACTAACAGAAAATGTGCAATATGCATTTAAACAAAATTTGACAGGTGCAAAAGTATGGTTACCCTTATCATTTTCTTGATTTGAATACTCCTAACTTCTTTTTACTGACTTACTGAAGCACTAAATTGGTTTGGTAACCTCATTGAGCTTTGAACTTCAAAGCCAGGTGTATCCAATCATGAGAAAAGGTATTTAAGGTGGCCACTTGCAAGTTGTTCTCCTATTTGAATCTCCTCTGAAGAGTGGCATCATGGGCTCCCCAAAACAACTCTCAAATGATCTGAAAACAAAGATTGTTCAACATAGTTGTTCAGGGGAAGGATACAAAAAGTTGTCTCAGAGATTTAAGCTGTCAGTTTCCACTGTGAGGAACATAGTAAGGAAATGGAAGACCACAGGGACAGTTCTGGTTAAGCCCAGAAGTGGCAGGCCAAGAAAAATATCAGAAAGGCAGAGAAGAAGAATGGTGAGAACAGTCAAGGACAATCTACAGACCACCTCCAAAGACTTGCAGCATCATCTTGCTGCAGATGGTGTCACTGTGCATCGGTCAACAATACAGCGCACTTTACACAAGGAGAAGCTGTATGGGAGAGTGATGCGAAAGAAGCCTTTTCTGCAAGCATGCCACAAACAGAGTCGCCTGAGGTATGCAAAAGCACATTTGGACAAACCAGTTTCATTTCGGAAGAAGGTCCTGTGGACTGATGAAGCAAAGATTGAGTTGTTTGGTCATACAAAAAGGCGTTATGCATGGCGGCAAAAAAACACAGCATTCCAAGAAAAACACTTGCTACCCTCTGTAAAATTTGGTGGAGGTTCCATCATGCTTTGGGGCTGTGCGGCCAATGCCGGCAACGGGAATCTTGTTAAAGTTGAGGTTCGCATGGATTCCACTCAGTATCAGCAGATTCTTGAGCATAATGTTCAAGAATCAGTGACGAAGTTGAAGTTATGCCGGGTATGGATATTTCAGCAAGACAATGATCCAAAATACCGCTCCAAATCTATTCAGGCATTCATGCAGAGGAACAATTATAAAGTTTTGGAATGGCCATCCCAGTCCCCAGACCTGAATATCATTGAACATCTGTGGGATGATTTGAAGCGGGCTGTCCATGCTCGGCGACCATCAAACTTAACTGAACCGGAATTGTTTTGTAAAGAGGAATGGTCAAAAATACCTTCATCCAGGATCCAGAAACTCATTAAAAGCTACAGGAAGTGACTAGAGGCTGTTATTTTGGCAAAAGGAGGATCTACTAAATATTAATGTCACTTTTCTGTTGAGGTGCACATACTTTTGCACCTGTCAAATTTTGTTTAAATGCATATTGCACATTTTCTGTTAGTACAATAGTAGTACAATAAAACCTCATTTCAATCCAGAAATATTACTGTGTCTATCAGTTATTAGATATATCAAACTGAAATAGCTGATGCAAAAACCCAAATTTTTATAACTAAAAATGATTAAGATTAATAGGGGTGCCCAAACTTTTTCATATGACTGTATATAGATATACAGTGCCTTGCGAAAGTATTCGGCCCCCTGGAACTTTTCAACCTTTTGCCACATTTCAGGCTTCAAACAAAAAGATATAACATTTTAAATTGTGGGTCACAATTGTGAAGTGGAACGAAATTTATTGGATCATTTAAACTTTTTAGTAATAATAAAACTGAAAAGTGGGGAGTGCAAAATTATTCGGTCCCCTTGCATTAATACTTTGTTGCGCCACCTTTTGCTGCGATTACAGCTGCAAGTCACTTGGGGTATGTCTCTATCAGTTTTGAACATCTAGAGACTGAAATTCTTGCCCATTCTTCCTTGCAAAAAAGCTCGAGCTCTTTGAGGTTGGATGGACAGCGTTTGTGAACAGCTGTTTTCAGCTTATGAAAAGCAGGCCCAAACCATGATGCTGCCACCACCATGTTTGACAGTGGGGATGGTGTGTTCAGGGTGATGAGCTGTGTTGCTTTTACGCCAAACATATAGTTTTGCATTGTTTCCAAAAAGTTGGATTTTGGTTTCATCTGACCAGAGCACCTTCTTGCACATGTTTGGTGTGTCTCCCAGGTGGCTTGTGGCAAACTGTAAACCAGACTTTTTATGGATATCTTGAGAATTGGCTTCTTCTTGCCACTCTTCCATAAAGGCCAGATTTGTGAAGTGTTCGACTGATTGTTGTCCTATGGACAGACTCTCCCACCTCAGCTGTAGATCTCTGCAGTTCACCCAGAGTGATCATGGGCCTCTTGGCTGCATCTCTGATCAGTCTTCTCCTTGTTTGAGATTAAAGTTTAGAGGGACGGCCGGGTCTTGGTAGATTTGCAGTGGTCTGATACTCTTTCCATTTCAATATGATCGCTTGCACAGTGCTCCTTGGGATGTTTAAAGCTTGGGAAATCTTTTGGTATACAAATCCGGCTTTAAACTTCTCCACAACAGTATCACGGACCTGTCTGGTGTGTTCCTTGGTTTTCATGATACTCTCTGTGCTTTAAACAGAACCCTGAGACTATCACAGATCAGGAGCATTTATACGGAGACTTGATTACACACAGGTGGATTCTATTTATCTTCATCAGTCATTTAGGACAACATTGGATCATTCAGAGATACTCAATGAACTTCTGCAGTGAGTTTTCTGAACTGAAAGTAAATGGGCCAAATAATTTTTCACGCCCCACTTTTCAGTTTTATTATTACAAAAAAAGTTTAAATTATAGAATAAATTTCGTTCCACTTCACAATTGTGACCCACTTGTTGTTGATTCTTCACCAAAAATTTAAAATGTTATATCTTTTTGTTTGAAGCCTAAAATGTAGCAAAAGGTCGAAAAGTTCCATGGGGCCAAATACTTTCACAAGGCACTGTTATATATATATAGTATATATATAGTATATATA